>CM056951.1:1900760-2324100 GCA_029856935.1 Cyclocarya paliurus | reverse complement strand
TGCATCGTCCGCCTGCTGTCAATACGCTACTCGGAGAGCCATGCCATATTAATAGCACTACCCTGCAAGCCACAACCTGGCAACTATGTACTGCAGGACACTGATCTTTGACACTGAGTACGAAATGCTCTCCTGATACCTAGTATAAAAGTTAGAAACCATGTAAGAATACAGACTCTCCTATCTGATTCTAAGGAAAAATTCTCTAAGGAAGAATACTAACTTTGGCATCAGAGGTTTCCCAAGACAACCCAAACCCATTACTTTCTTATGTTGCAAGTGAGTGAAGGGGATGCTTGAAAAATGAGATGAGATGAAAATTTTATAATAAATAGTAGTAAATGATTTGTGTATAATAGTGAGATAGTTGAACTAATTATCTATATCATGAATCAATTGTTCCTAATTAATTGAACTTCTCTTTGTACTTCCAAACGGAACGCACTACAACAAAAAAGGTTTTTTGGAACAAAAATTTTCGTTCCAAAATCCTGAGATTTCATCCCAAAAAATATTGAGACGAAAAAAAAATGTCCCAAAGTCGTCCCAATAAAATTGTCCCAGAAGGTATTTTGGGATGAAAATCACAAATTCGTCATAACTAAATAAAATAAAATACTAATAATACTAATAAAATTATCAGTACACGATATATAATTGTTCAATATGTAAAAACAATTCTAAAGAAAATTAATTACTTGGAGGCCTGAATTGCATAAGCATCTGCATTTGAAGCTACATCTATCTTTGTTGTTCTTGCATTTGGAGTTACATCTCTCTTTGTTGATCTTTTTGATGTTTTATGCGCATCTCCATGTTTACTTGTTTCGTCAATTGAGCCTCTAACTCATGCTATTTTGCAATCAATTCTTGAATTTGCATTCTCTAACGTAATGGAAGTAGTGCTTAACGTGGATGAAGAGCCTGAAGGCTTTACACAACGACCCAAACCCCTCAAATATCCTAAATGTTGACTCAGAACTTGTGTAAAAATTTCAAAATCACTTGTTGATGAATTCTGATCTCATGCAGCTTCAGCACTTAGGGCAACCATTTTATCCTGAACACAGCATATAAAATTAATATCGACACAATAATTTAAATATGTTTAATTAAAAGAAATTATAATACTTACATAATTCTCACGAGCATTGGGATGAGTCCACTCTCCATTGCTATTAGTATATGATGCAATATATAATTTTGTCAGATCATAATTGGTGTATGACTCTTTCTACAAGAGACATTGTTAAGATATAAAGTCAATATTAAAAACAAACTATATAGAAAAAAAAATGCATTACCAATTTCTAAGAGAGGCGATGGAAAGATTTGAGCCTGCATGATGATGAATCTTCAACTTTGATCTATTCATTTTGTTTATAAAACTTCGCTCCTGCATAGAAGTTGTAAAAGTTAGTAAGTGAAAATTATAAATCTAATACAAAGAATTCATTTGCTTTACCTTATATGATGGATCATCAAACATGTCGCAAAATTTTTTCCATTCTGCAGGTTGGACATCCTCAAAAGGATGTTGGCGTGCGTCTTCCTTGTTCTCGTATTTATTGTAATGCTCATGATACCTTGCCTTATACTTACGAAATGCATTGCACATCAACTTTTCGACAGTCCTACGCTCCTCTCCTCGACTAAAATTTAGTTCGAAGGCATCCTTGAAAAAAAATATACACAGAGATATTATCATGTAGATTATTAAATAATATCAATATAAATTTATTATTTAAGTATTACGTACCAAATAACGCTTCTGTATAAGCTCTTTCACATCTTGCGGGACTTTATGCCATGAACTCGTAGCCAAATGTGCATAAGTCTGTTTAAGAGCACCCACATGCGATGCAAGCCAAGCTGCTTGTTGTCCCTCACCTTCAATATGTTCGTCAGGAATATTAACGTTAATCTTACATATTTTATGATATTTCTCCAACGTCACATCTCTAGTAGTGCCTCGTCCATGACGAGATTGTACTGTTATCTCTATAAAAAAAATATTAGTTTAAGTACCCCGTATTAATTGTCATATATCTTAATTTAAAAAAAAATGAGTATTAGCTATTTACCTTGTTCAATAGAGTCCGTCTCTAATGGTGAGTCAGACAGAGAGTTAGGAACAGGTGGAGATGGGATGCGAACTTCCTTCCTCTTTGGTGGCATAATTCTGAGATACTGTATAATGTGAACACAAAATCGGTCAATCATCTGTATCAGTTTCATCTATAGATTCGCTCTTATCATCTGTAGATACTTCAGATGACTCAACACTTTCATCAACTGTCGCCTCAACTATTTCAGCCTCAATATCTTCCCTATGTAATGGGATTATCTCATACTGGCTCAAATCCATAAATAAGTTAAAGACAGGTTGACTCTCTTGGTATGCTTCTTAAGTATATGGATCTTCTTCTTCTTCTTGTCCCTCCGCCTCAAGGATAACGTCATAAATATTTCTAGGAGAAAATTTTTGTACTATTTGCCATTGATTTCTTAATTGAGGATCGTCTAAATAGAATATTTTAGATGCTTGGGAAGCCAAAATAAAAGGATCATCTTCATACCATTTTTTAGATGTATTAATATTCAGAAAATATTCATCCTGATATTTTTCCCTTTGAGGATTGCTTAAATCCCACCAATCACACTTAAATATATAAACCACAAGCTCCCCCACATATCTCAGTCCAATTATATCTACGATGACTCCATAAAAATCAGCATTGTCTCTATCATGACTCCATTCGACAAGGACACTACTATTTTATGTTTTTCTATAAAGTTCTCGACCAATTGTGTGATACATACTTCCTCGAGAAATACAAGCAGAATATCGGACAACGCATCTCGAAGGGCCACGCACTAGTGCATATAGTTCGTCTGATATATCGTTCGGATTAGAGGCATGCATTTATACAACCTACATATTAAATAAGATATAAACATTCAACCGTTAACAATCCCATCTATTTATACTAATGTTAGTGCGAACTTGCAAAACTATTAATATCATTACCCATTGTTCAAACCATTTTGGGAACTCATGTTCATATCTCTGGTCTATATCATTTACTCCCAGTTCTTTAAGCACGTTAATATGATCACTGAAATTAAAAATTATCAACAATAAGTATATTCGTTTAATTGTTTAATAAGTAAATTCAATAATTAATTAACAATTAAGTTGAACGTACTTCAAGTGGCTCTCTATCTCCGGGCAATTATTTAGCAGTACCACTTAACTTTCTCGAACTCGCTTTCATACAAATCATAACCACCCTGAGCGCTAAGTGGACGTACTTGTTGGGAAAATACAGAAAATCTGTTTCGTTATCTTGTTTGGTCAATATCAAAGTTTCTTTCCAACCGATTAAACCTTGTCTCAATACCGTGGAAGTATTTGGAACAGAATGTATACTACTCATCATCAATATATGTTTATACAATTGATCATTCTGGACGGGCCTTATTACTCATAGTGCGTTTCAATTTTCCAAAAAACCGTTCAATGGGATACATCCACCTATACTGGACTGACCCTATAAGTCGAGCCTCACGTGGCAAATGAATAGCTAAGTGAACCATTATGTCGAAGAATGATGGTGGATAAATACTCTCTCATTTACACAATATTAGTGCAATTTCTCGTTTCATACGATCCAAAACTTCAACATTCAATGTTCTAGAACATAAATCTTTAGAAAATGCACCCAACTCAATTAACGCAACCCGCACATCTCTGGTCAAGAACCCACGGATACCAACATACAAGATACGTTGTAAAAATACATGACAATCATGACTTTTTAGTCCAGTAATTTTCTACTCATTTGTTCACACACACCTTGTTAGATTCGAGACATACCCATCCGACAATTTAATCTTCTGCAACCACTCACAAAATGTAACCCTTTCGTTCCTTGACAATGTATACCACCCAATTAGCATGTAAACAGACGAACCACTTTGTTGCAAGTGCATTTCAGGTATAATTTCCAACTGCTTAGATCTTTCCATGAGTTTATACTATCCTTCATTTTACTTTCAATTGACATCAATGTTCCTAACACGAACTCGCATATTTTTTTTCAATATACATAACATCAAGATTATGCAGCAATTTTAAAGTCGACCAATAGGGGAGTTCAAAAAATATACTCTTCTTTGTCCAATTCAATTCATTCGCACTTTGTTTTGTTTTCCATTATTTTTTACTAAAATCATTACTTCTGACATTCATAAGCTGTGCAATAACATCTTCGCCAAACAAGAATGGTGGAGGGTGCCCTCATTCCGAAGTGCCATCAAACATCCTATCATTTCCACACCATCTATGGTCACCAGGTAAAAATCGACGATGACCCATGAAATATAGTTTATTCCCATACATAAGCCATTCAAATTGGGTACGTTTGTTACAAATCGGACATGCCAATTTTTTTTTAGTGCTCCAACCTGATAAGTTTCCATAAGCAAGAAAATCATTTATTGTCCATAACACCGCAGCATGCATCTTGAACGACTTGTCTGTTGATGAATCAAATGTTAATATCTCATTTTCCTACAAATCTTTCAATTATGCTATTAGTGGTTATAAGTGTATGTTTATATCATTTTTCGGTGATCTCAGACCTGGAATGAGCAAATTCATCATGAAATATGGATCTTTCATACACTTCCACGGTGGTAGATTATATGACATAAGAACAACTGGCCAAGTACTATGACTAGTACTCATGGTCTCAAAAGGATTAAATCCATCTGTTGCTACCCCAAGTCGAACATTACGAGATTCTTTAGCAAACCATGGGTGTTCCAAATCAAATTCTTTTCAAACTTGAGAGTATGCAGGATGTGACAAAATATTATCATTCTTGACTCTAGATGATGAGTGTCATGTCATATCCATAGCTGTTGAACGTAACATAAATAACTGTTGTAATCTAGGTATCAATGGAAAGTGGCGTACAACCTTCTGCAGCACATTCTGCTTCGCAGTTGTCCATCTTAATTCATGGCAAATGGAGCACTCGTTCAATTACTCATTCTCTTGCCAAAATAACACAAAATCATTCTTATATGCATGTATTACATTGTAATCAAACCCGAGTCATCTTTTCAACTGTTTTGCTTCATAGAAGTTGCGGGGTAAAATATTGTCTGATGAAAGTGCCTCTTTAAACAGCTCGAGCAATATATTGACAGCCTTAATAGATATTCAGCACATAGATTTTATATGAAACAGTCTAACTGTAAATGATAACTTACTGTGCCTTCTACACCCTGGATATAACTCACGCTGTGAATCATTCCACAAGAGGGGTAAAAGTGTTATGACACGGATCATTTGAATTTGATGGATCTGTTCCAATTTCATCCATAAACATTCCCACACCAATGTCGCCCAGCATTTGCTCCATATCCTCTTCGAGATCGTCACCAACAACCTCAGGATGTACATCTTCATCGATGTCTTCTTTTTTATCTCGATGTTCGAATGACGTTGGATACGGTTCTCCATGTAAGACATAATCAGTATAACCTTGGTCAATACCTTTAACAAATAGATGCTCCCTAACCAACTCTATCTTATGAGAATGTAAATTCTTGCAAAGTCGACATGGACATCTAATACGACCGTCACTACCAATTGTACATGATGCAAACTCTAAAAATTTCTTAACTCCTTCAGCATATACATTGTAATCCTCACCCAACCAATTTTTAACTCCCATCCAACTCTTATTCATGTCTAATATCCTATTGCAAGCAATCACGTGCATCAACAAATAATCAATTATTTAACATATTGTACAATTTTTTCATTTCACCGGGTAGTTGGTCCTATCTTATTCGGGATTGTAAGATTATAATCGCCAACCTACCAACTATTATCTGTCACGTCCAACAAAATTTCGACAACATCTCCCCATAGTTTTCCAAATATGCTCGTTTGGTCATGCACACTGACGAGTAAGACATCAATGCACCATCACCGAAATTGCATATCTAGAAAACAATAAGGGATGACTCTAACAAAATCATAATGTCAGATGCAACAGATATAATTTGATAGTTTGCGAGAATGATCTTACAATCTCAAACTGTCCACTCTAAACAATTCAAGAGTTATCAAGAGTTATAATATAAATTAATTTTATTAATTTTTAAGTTAATTATAAGATAGTTTTTTCAACAATTATCTTTCAAGTATTAATATAAATTTAAGTATTAAATAATTCTTATGTTTGTTCTTATCTTATAATATAAATTAATTTTATTAATTTTTATATTAATTGTAAGATAGTTTTTACAAAAATTATCTTTCAAGTATTAATATAAATTTAAGTATTAAATAATTCTTATGTTTGTTCTTATCTTATAATATAAATTAATTTTATTAATTTTTAAGTTAATTGTAAGATAGTTTTTACAACAATTATCTTTCAAGTATTAATATAAATTTAAGTATTAAATAATTCTTATGTTTGTTCTTATACTATAATATAAATTAATTTTATTAATTTTTAAGTTAATTGTAAGATTTATTAATTTTCAAGGTTTATTTATTCATTCTTGAGTTTAAGTATTAACTTAAAAATTAATATCTTATACGGCATTTATATTAGTGAATATGAGGAAAATCGTTCGAACAGTTAAATGACTGTTCGAACATGTAAATGCGTTCGAACGGAATACTACCGCGTTCGAATGGTTTAAACCCAAGTACCAAACACCATCAGTTCATATGAGACACTCTCAGAAAACATCACAAACTCATATTCAGCAAACACTACAAATATACAATATATATATATTTCAAATAATAACCATCTAACAAACATATTTTGTGTTTAATCTAATAAATACCTACACAATATATATATATGTACATGCAAACTATAAACAATTATACTATATATTTTGTGTTTAATCTAATAAACAACTACACAATATATATATAAACTATAAACAATTACACAATATATATATATATAAAAGAATCAATAATAGAATTGGAAGTTAGATGGAAAAGAAAGTCATACCTTTAAGCAAAATAAGTGTGTAATCCTCTTTGTAAGATGATAGAGTGAATGATTGTGTAAATAAAATGGAAGAATTTGGAGAGAAAACGGAGAAGAAAGGAAGAGATGAAAGAAAAATGAGGGACTAAGGGCGTACAAGAACTTTTTAAGCTCTGGCACACCTTTCGAACGTAAATAAAGCACCAATCGAACGCAAAATTATTCAGTGCGCGAAATTTCCCGCCATCACAAATTTCCGTTCAAACGTAAAATTGTCATTCGAACAGTAATCCATGGTCAGTAATTGGCGGGATACTTTCCCTCCACTGCAAATAACCCGTTAAATGTTTATTTAAACGTTTGAACAAAAAAATAAACATTCGAACGGTTTACAGATAACTTTCGAACACATCACCTTAATGTTTAAATATATTTTTTTTCATCATTATATGAAAACCATAAGATCATATGTATTACTAGTATATAGTATTAATATTAGTTAAGTATAAACTAGTAAAAACTAATATATTATATTCTAATATAGTACTATATACTATATAATATAATATGATATATATTAGTTAAGTATATCGTACTATATTAGTTGAGTATAAACTAGTAAAAAAGTATTATATACTATTACTATATATTAGTTAAGTATAAACTAATATGATATAATATATTATATACTAATATAGTATAACTATATAGTGTCATATAATATATTATGATATATATTAGTTAAGTATAAACTCATACAGTACCAATAAATAGTACCAACACGTGAAAGTCAACAATATGTACAAAGTCATTTGTCATTTTTTTGGACAATAATATTGAACAAAGACAATAATCTGACATGAACATATAGTATTATATAATGTATTATGATATAAATAATATAAGTATAAACTCATAGTATATAGTACTATATACCATTACTATCATATATATATATATTAGTTAATATATTATATATTATATACTATTATGATATATATTAGTTAATTATAAACTATATGATATAATATATATAATCCAATAGTACTATTAGTATATGATATTAATATATACTAATAGTACTATTGGACTATAATATACTAATTAATATATTATATACTAATATAGTCCTAATATAATATATATATAATTAATAGTATATATATTATATTAAAATATTGGATTATAAATATAATGTAATATAATATAAAGTTTTACTAAACTTGAAACAAATACCGTTCGAACTATAAATAATAACGTTTAAACGGTTAATTAAAACGTTCGAATGTTTTATACAACGTTCGAACGCTTATGCACATATAATTACGTTTAGTCGAGCAGAACGACCATTACGCCGCCGTCTCTCCCGTTCGAAAACGACTTCCAAGCATTTGAACGCCGTCCAATCGCCGTCGTAATCATAATGCACTTTAAACATTATTTTATCGTTTATTTTGTTGGTTTTATGATTTTATTCATTTTTTCTATAAAAATTGTATTTTTTCATCAATAATCACCGTAGAACACCACAAATCCACTGTAGGATGTTTAGAAACGAAGTGTATTATGTATTTTGTCGAAGAAATCCACGGAAACGAAGGATTTTTAAGTGTTTCCATGCCAGCTGAGTTGACTCAGCCATGGGCGAGTCAGATCTATTTTCCATTCGAATGCATTATAAAGCGTTTGAACGATGTTTACCTAACCATTCGAACCACTTATTAGCCGTTCAAACGTTTGAACCATTCCATTCGACCGCAATTTTAGAGCGTTCAAACCTTAACATTTAATTTGTATTTCACTTATTAAATTGTTTTCATCATTTCATTAAATTGTTCTATCAATTAATTTATTAAATTCCTGTTAGTATATAATTTTGTAAATCTTTTTCTCATATTAAATTTTGTCACTAATGTTGAATATGTATTTTATTTTTCAAATTTCAGATTCATTAAAATGTCTTATAAGGGCTGTAAACGTGGGAGATCAGGAGAACCTTCCATCCAAACAGTTCGAGAGCGAACTGTTTTACTTGAGCGAGAGGTAAAACTATCTGATTTTGTGGCTCTTACATAGGAGGGTCATTCCCTCCCATCAGTATTTAATGATCGTAGTTGTGCACCAATCTTAGATCAGCGAGAAGAAGGAAAGGAGCTGATTTCTTACATTGAAATCGTTGCTGAGTTCTATAAAGAGCTCAGTGGTGCCAGCCCAGATGATAGAGGGGCATATAGGATCAATGTCTGAGGAGCACCTGTTATCTTTTCAGCAGATGGACTCGCTACTTATATCGATATCCCTAGGTTGGTCGATGCTTATCCGAACCTGCTGCCTAGAGAGTCTGATCCTACAGGTGATGCAGAGTCTCATGACGATAGACCACCTTACACAGATGAGGTCAATACACTTGCTGATCATGAGGTTAGAGACTTAGTTGTTGGTCCAAATGCCCCAATGTATGATGGGACAAAAATCATTAAGCAGGCATATTTATCTTCTTTCTTTAAAATTATGAATCTGATCATCGCGAACAATATCGACCCTCGGCAGCACAAGACTGAGGTTGGCATGGATCTAGCCAAATTTATGATACGGGTCGTTTGGGGCATTCTTATTGACCTCGTGGGATATATTTTTGAGAGGATCTAATCAGAGGCTCGGTACATTACGACAGATATACTGCTATTCGGGATCCTGATCACTCGATTTTTGCTACATTCCGTGGTCCTGCCAGACGAGCGTTCACGACAGTCGATGGGACTGATCAATAGCATCACCTTGTCACGGAGGACAGGACACTCGAGATTTCGTTTACGTGGACCTGTTCCTGACGACAGGGCTGATATTTAGAGAGATGCATAGCCAGGAGATACTGGCGTATCGGCTGGTGAGACATCTACACAGGCCAAGGTATCACGCACATCTACTCGGGAGGAGATGACCGACATACTGCATGCTGAGATCGGCATACACACATCAACGATGATTGATGCAGTGCATACTGCCATGACTGAGTTGCGTACAGAGATTATGGCCAGCGTATCTGAGTTACGTACAGAGATTAATGAGTTACATACACAGATTAATACTAATAATGCAACTCAAGTCACGCTTAGTACTCGACTGGGACAGGTAGAGAGACAATTAGCTGCAGTTGAGGATGTGTGCAGAGACCTCGCATCATAGTCAGAGTTTCTATTTTTTATTTATATATTTTTTTGTTATAATTATGGACAGTATATATGGTGTTGTATTTAATTTGCTTTAGTTGTAAATTAAATATTTTGTCTTTTCTGGAGTAATTATTGATTAATATTATATGGTGTATGACTACTAATATTTATTTAACTAAAAATTTTAATTAACATAAAATAAATCATTAAAATATTTTAAAATTAATTAGACGAAATTAATTAATGAATTTGTATATATGATATATATTTTTTATATTTCGAGTTACGTACCGAGATTAATATTATACGTTCGAATGTATAAATGTGGTGCTTGAATATGTTGGTACTAAATATATTTCGTTTGAACGGTTTATAAATCTTCCCGCTAGGTTTTGCCACCAAATATTTTCCGTTCAAACACAAATAATTGGTGTTCGAACGGTTTTGAACTTTCCCTGCCATAGTAAATTACTTCCCCGCCAAGATTTTTCTGTTCAAACGATTTTTTGACCATTCGAACGGAAAAATATTTTTGAAATGCTTTAATTTGTCACAGGAAAACGTGTTCGAACGGTTATTTTTCCGTTCGAAAGATTTTGTGAAGTCATCAATTTTTTGGGATGAAATTTAAATTTCATCCCAGAAACTAACTTTTAGGGATCCTAAATAATTTCGTCCCTAAAAATCGGTTTTGTTGTAGTGAACTATCCTTGACATTTGAGAAACACTGAAACAGTACCATTATTACCCATTTTTCTATTTCAATATTCATGGGCTTTCCTGCATTTGCTTGGTGCTGATCATAAAAATAGAAACCCGCTTGCATGGCAATTCCATACATTCCAGCTCTCTAGACTTGGTCCAATTAAAATTTAACTTCATTCGCCATTTGATCGGTGCCTCATATATATGTAGCTAGGGAGGTACTTGATCAAAATTTAATTCATGATTCTGGGTTGAAAGTTGAAACTTTGAATGCCATATAATTAAGACTTCTAAAGGGTTTTTTTGACATCAAATGATTGAAAAACTTTTTTGTTTTAAATTTTATACTTACCTGTCAATTATTTGATGCTACATAAGTGAATAATCAAAAGATATTGGTGATAAAATTTATTTTTCAATATTTTACGTTGTGTCGGTATAATATTCTTGGATATTGATCACCTCCTGTGTGTAAATTTAGAATACTATATGTCTAGCCATAGATCGAACAATATATATTAACGGGTTTAATCTATTTTCCCGTTTGATGTTTTTCACGTACGTTAACCATCAACTATTGTTCTTGAATCATGGCCAATATGCAAAATAGCTGAGAAGTGTGAAAGCGCAAAGCTCCGAGTCTCGAAGTTAATTTGCACAGAAAGAAGCAAAGAAAAATAAAAGCACACCTTACACAGTTTATACCCAATTTTTATTTGCTTCTTCAAGCATTATATATACCAGATTTTCAAAGGGATCAATCTCTACAAGTTCATCTAAAACCTGGTTTAGTAGTGCATCCAGAACGTGTCGCTCGAGCTCTTGGCAGACCTCTTCAAAACCTTCAAATCCAAGGGAATTCTTTGCTATCCAATTTGACTCTTCAATATCCGTTTCTATCATCCTAAAAAGCTTCACTACCACGTCCACATAATACTGTGTTTCTGGAATGTCCATTTGGTTGTCGCAGTCCTTCTTGATTGCTCCTATTCTAAGATCATCCGTATAAGAAACTTTAGGTGAAGATGTTTGGTTTAAATTCAACTCCATAGACCTTTGAGCTTCTGTAACAAATATCATCAACAGAAATTGAGTTAGAAAATGATAACACAGACACACACACATGCATATATATAAATATTGGTAAAATTCCAGGAAAAAAGAAACTGATATATGACCTTTTTGCATTCCAGAATCATTGACTTCAAGAAGATATATAGGACTTGAATTTTGAGAGTCACGACGTTCATCACGCTCTACTTCAATAGCTAAAGTACCCTGAGGTTTTCTGTTCCTTTTGGGCTTGGCTTCCACAGATTGCTTCTTCTGATTTCTCGGCTTGTGTGGACTTTTCTCCTTCAAATTTGCAACATCAGTTCTGTCCTCATTCTTCTTGTGAGTTGGAAGAAGGCTCAAGCGCTTAGCAGATCCAGTAGTATTGCGGTTAGAAAGGTTAGTGGAGACAACTCTCCTTGGCTCGTTCCTTAACATGGAGATCCTGTTGTTTTCTTGATTCTCCATCTTCTTCTTCTTCTTCTTCTTCTTCACAGAAGCTCTCTCCCTCGTGTTCTCCTTCTTCTTGCTACTCCGCTCGGCCTTCCTCTGCTTCAAATCTCCAGAATCTCTTTCACATTTTCTCACCCTCGTTCCCTTTCCCTTGGTTTCATCCACATTATCCAGAAACACAACCAAGAGATCACTATTCTGTTGATGTGACAACGCTGGAACCTCCCGAAACGACACCGATGTTCTAACCCGGCGATGCTGAGTTTGGCTTATATCCAACTGCAGCATATAATCCGCAAAACTAACTGACCTACTGCGCACAAGTGAATCAGAGTTTCCTTTTCCAGGGACCCAAATTGTCTCCGGCAATGAATCTAAGCCCATTAGTCGAGCAACGACTCCTGGGTTAGCTGGAGCTTTGATTTTAGCCTTGGCTGTCGGATTTTCCTTCTGATCGTCAGACTTGTCGACTGTCTTCGAGTCAATAACATTATCGGCTGGGTGAGTTGGGAGGCTCCTAAAGCATGAAATCCGGCCAAACATGCCGGAGAAACACCCGGAATCGGCATTACGTGAAAAATCAGTCATTGTTCAGTCAGGGAAATAGATGGAATAGACAGCTACCTTGGTAGGCAAAGCTAGCATGCAACAATTAAATAGAAACATGGTGGGAAGGGTTCAAAATTGTCAGCAAAAACATTAATGTTGCAGATTGAGATTAAGGAAGTTAAACAGAGGTTACCAAAAGTATAAAATAATAGTAGGAGGGTAGATGGAGAGGGATCGAGCTATTAATCCATTACATTTAGGGGGGAAAGAATAATGTCGGCAGATGAGTACATGACTGGGGTTTAGGTTGGTCGTTGAATTCACATTACAACAGCAAAAAATGTTGGACCTACGCGCACTTGAGGTCGCGTATAGAGTGTACGATAAAGAACATCGAGACAAATTAGACCTCACCGTGTTGTCTGCCATGCACTCTTTCTTACGTTGATTTAGGCTTTAGCCTTAACATACGCGCGCCTAGAGACAGGAATATAATGCCTGTTATAGAATTTTGAAACGCTGGCACATCAATTCATTATCAGAATTTAATCTTTTGAATGTTTTTCTTAGCTAAATACTTTTTTACCGTTGGAAAATAAACAGACATACCATGAGACTAACATAGTGTGATTATTCAAAAAGAATAATGGTATATACAATATTATCATCTCATTTTTATTTTATTATATAAGATGTAACGCATATTTTTCATTATTTTAATTCATGGCATTGTCTTTCCTTTGAACTGAAATTGATAATATTATAAGATTGATGTATATATTTCAATTGTCATTAAATATCAAACAATCCATAATTTCGATTGAAAATAGAGAACATGCTTATCGAGTGAGATGACCCCCCTTACAAACTGGAAATCACTTTGAAATATGAGATTTTAAAACTTGAAACAGCATGGCAATTGATTATCGCCAAACACGTGACACATTGGACAATGAATATGCATGATAATTGAGCGTGTTGGTTTACATATTTTCCAACGTCGCCTGTTGAAAGGTCAGAATTACTAAAAAAAATTATTAAATAGGCTCCTTTATTTAGTTAATTCGTTTTTTTCTCTAATCTTCCTTGGAGATCAACATTAATGTATCTGTCGTGATTCATTTTTTTTAATTTTATTTACAGATTCTTTTTTTTTTTTTAATTTATCTATTGGATGTGCACCGCTGCCGAAATTGCTGACTTTTTGGTATTACGTTTCGAAGTCCGGACCAATGATCGAGGTCTTCCAGGTCGTACAAACTCCAAACCGCCGACTTTTGCGACTTCGATTTTGGTTCGGGCTCTAAAATCTGGGTATGGGTGGGCCATTTGTCAGTCCTAGACTGGCCACGAGGCACGAGCTGAGCTTGCATGCATGAGGCTGGTTTGAAACTCGTACAATGTTAAGTTATGCCTCCAAACTAAACAATCGGTTTTCAGTGGTTATTAACTTATTTTTATTTTAGTTTTTGAAATTTTATTTATTTTTGTTAATTTATTTATTTTGCTTGTTTGAAGCTTAAAACTAAAATTTTAATTAATTACATTGATGGTTTATTATATTAATATATTAAAATATGAAAAAGGTTTCATTTTATATTAGTTTTAAAATTAATGTTCAAACGCTAAAACAATAACAATGAAAGTAGCGTCGTGCAACTTAACAAAATATTTCCAAGCCTCACTATTCAGTACTCACCCCCTCAAATAGTGGAACGTCAGTCATCCCTTTGAGCACCGACCACCCAAGGATGAAGGGAAGGGTGTCTCCCAAATGGCACCGTCCCACTCGTGTTTCTTAAGGATAATTATTTTAGCTGCCTGAATCATGTGCTTCCAAGTGTATCGATAAATGTATTTTGTTTTTTATTTTTTATTTGTTTTTATAGTGTTTGTGTGTGTTTTTAAAATATTAAAAAAAATATACACACTAATGCTTACAAAAGTAAATATGCACTTATCGGTATACTTGGGATCAGTATGATTTTCGGTCGTCCTAGAAACGTCCGGCCGCCTTCTTAAATATTATTTTATGTAGTTTGTACTTTTATAATTTACTTTTAATGCTGATAAGATACATGAAATACATATATAGCCAGTTTATCAATCAATAAATATTGGGGAAAAAAAAACTCAATAATTGGGACTCAAAAATTCCAAAAATTAAAAAGAAGGATTGCGTTTTCTCTTTTATAGTAAGAGACTATATTCTCTTTTTCTCTCTCTAAAAAATAATCAAAGGCTTTAAATCTGAGTTTCACTAGCGGGGGAGGTTTCTTCATTCACTCACCTTGTCTATCAAGGTTTCTTTTGCTTAATTTTATTTTACTTTCTTCAAGATCGAAACATATAGATCTATAACTTTTCAGAAACTCCTGAGAGGTACATGCGGCACAAGCAAATTTACAGATCAAAAAATATCATACGGAGGAAAGTGGTGGTTGCGAAAATCACAGTCGTGGTTCTCATGCGCCGCCCACATCTGCACATAGTTCTCATGCGCCACCCATTTTGGCAGCTCTTCTTGACACACGCGCCAGATCATCGGACTTGCTACCACTAGATCTTTCAAATCTAACATTTGTGGTTAAAAAGATACAAGTGTGTTGCTTTCATAGATTTCAAAGTCTACCGAAATTGGTCCAAACTATAATCTTTCATCTTTCGCATCTATCTTACTGCGTTCTTTTTTTGTTTCCTTATTGTTAATTAAAATAATAAAAAAATAGCTTGCATGTCTTTCGGACGTTTGTCTGTAGAGGTTGAGTCCTTTCTTTCTATGAAGAGTGAGGTTGAGTCTTTGTTTAAGTAAAGAATATTGTTTCTTGGACATTTATTTGTAGAGAGTATCAGCAATAGTAAAGACCAGACCAATCACAAATGGATATAGTGTACTGGTGGAGGTCTAAATGCATTATTTGGTTTATGGTGTTATGTTTGATATGAGGACATCCCAGATTATATCCGGTCATGGATGTAAGTTTCTCTAATGAATAAATAATATAGCTTCCCTTAAAAAAAAAGAGACTATATAAAACCCATGACAAAATAGAAGAAATAACAAACAAAAAAAAGATCGATGTTCGTATTTAATTTGCTTTCAATGGTAGAACAAGTGTCTTTTTCTTAGATTTCATAAAATAATGCGATTAATAAATTCCATATATAGAGTTTCTAAAATCATGCTGATTAATCTTGTAATTATCTGATTTTCCCTAAATAAGACTTAGAGGGGGTGAATATGTGTATGTCACAATTCTTTGTCTAATTTTAATTCATGTAAAATATTAGCAGTGAAATAGACATAAATATGAATGATAACGGAAAACAAACCCACCACTAGACAAGGGATTTTGGTGATGGAGGAAAACCTTTTAAAGAACTCTTAAAAGGTAAAACCACTTCAAGGCACCCTACCCAGAACAAACCAATTCCATTATTTGAAGATTCATACAAGTAAGTTTCTTACAAATCCTTTGTATTATGAATCTTTTACTGGCTACTACAAAACGATCCGTTTTGTCCCTATTGTAGTAGTAGCTCTGAAAATCTTCAAACTTGAATTCTTCTTCTAGAATATCCAGTGGCTGAACTCACCTCAATTCCTAATGTCACTATTCTTGTTTCAATGTGTGGTTTACAAAAAATCCACAAGCGATAATTCTTGTAAAAGTCCCAAAACTCTTTTCTCTCTTGGCACACTTGGGTACCTTATCAATATCTAATTGGGTAATTTTATAGACCAATTTCATGCTCCAAGATTCTTGAATTTATCAAACTCTTTTTTAACACCAAAATCGCATTCATGAAAATCTACAAATGGCTTATCGTAACAAGTTCCTACTAGAACACTAACCCTTCTTTAGAACTCTAGAAAGTGCAGCCTTTATCCAAATTTTAAGTTTTGCAATTTTCAAATCTCCATCTTCATCCAATACTCAAATTTATCTAATCAAATAGAGTATTGTAGATAAATTTAATCTCTTATAAACTCTTGCCCATTATCCTTACAGATAAGTCTTATCTATCAATCCAAAATGTAATAACAAAACTTACTCATTGTCATTATCTTTATAGATAACCCAAGAGAGTAAATGCAATATGTCACGCCCCGTATCCGGGGTGAACCCTTTAACTTGAAATCTACAATAACAAGAATTTAAATACAAAAGTCCTCCAAAGTCAAATATTTCAAAAGTTCTTCCAAGTAAAATAGACTGTTGGCAGAATTTCTCTTAATTTAGCCAAATCCACTTATGTCACTTGGCATGCAGTTATCTCACATTTCTTTTATAATCTTGTCACGTGCTATTTATTCCAACCATCACAACCATCAAGTTGTAATACCCAACCCAATAATAGTTTTTTAGCAAAAGCCCAAGTCATTAAGGTTTGGAAGAGTAGCTTAATACCATCAGTAAAAAGCAAAGCCAAACGACCTGTTAAGTACTCAATAATTGGGATCGAGTTGATGGATTTGCACTTAAAGTGAACTGTTTCATTAAAAGGATACCAACACATGAAACATAACTTTAATGTGAAATCTCTTGTCTTCAACTGGACACTTCTTCTTCCAACCGTCTGCAAAACAACAAAAAATATTGTTCCAGCATTCTTCTCTCTCTCTCTCTCTCTCTCTCTCTCTCTCTCTCACATAAATCTCAACAAAATAATGCACCACACGATGCCGAGTAACTACAAAATATTCGCGCTCCCCCAACCCACCTTCAGATTATGTACATTGTCGTTGTTCATAACATAGCTCCTTATTAATTTCTTACCATTAGTTTCCTCCCCCAAGTTAATGGTGGTATCCCTATAAATACCCTCAACTTGAAGCTCTCCATTACACTCAATTGATCAGTTTCGAGTTTTACGATCTCTCTTCACTCAAAATATTATTCTTTTTCAATTCTTCTTCAATTGGAACGATTTCGATAAGTCTATTTCTATTCTTGATTTTTGTGATATGTTTACATCGTGTTGTTTGTAGTCTATTGGAGTTTGAAATATATGTTTATATTACGTTAGTGGGTAATGGTAATTGTTTTTGGAATAACTTGTGTTATTGGATGTTTAGAGACAAATTCTTTTAAAATTAGGAGAACTATCTAGCTACTAGATAGCTTGGAAACTTATAAAGTGCCTATATAGGAGCAAATACTTTGTTTTTTTTTCTTTTTATTTTTTTCCTATGATAGCTTATTTATTTTATGAAACCTAATTCTGCTTTATTATATTAGTATTTATTTTTTATGAAGTGACATCGTTGCCTTCTAGTTATTCTCATATAAGTCTCTTGACATTTCTGATGGCATAAATGGGTGGTCTTTCTAAGTAATAGAATATGTGTAGCAAATCTCAATATAAGATAGATGAAATTGGGTACGCCTAAAATGCAAAACATTTGTATTATGCTACAAGAGATGGGATTGTTTTAAAAGTTGCAATGAATCCAAACAAATTAGATGCTTTTACTTCTTCATGATGTACTAGAAAACAAAGTCATTAGATACTACTACGTACATATGCACATGCCAATCATATTTTGGCCTCTGTATATATATACTAGAATAATCAGAATAATGAGAAGGTGTAGACCCGCTCAATGAGAAAGGTGTGGGGAGGATAACTACACTAAAAGACACTGAAAATGTGTAGACCCTAAACATATAAGAAAATAGGAAGGATAAATACACCGAAGGACATTGAGAAAGTGTAAATCCCAAATAGAGAAGTTTATGGGAATGATAGCTACCATTGAAGGGATAGTTCCCTATGTAGAAAAATTTATGGAAGTATTTTTTACATTGTACTAGATCTTTAATTTATGTCAATACCATAATTTTAGTTATTATTTTTAATTTTCAGTTTATTCTTGATTTATCAATGAGACTCTTGTTACACCCAACTTAGGCTCCATTTGTTTACACAAAACCACTATCTCATCTCATCTTAATTATTACAACTTTTTCAAATTTCCATACAAAAATATAATAAAAAATTTAACTTTTTCAAATCTCAACATAAAAATAATACTAAAAAATATATTCTATTAATATTTTATTCAACTACTATTCAAAACATCTCATCTCATCTCATCTGAACTGTGTATCCAAACGAGGCCTAATCAATCCTACATACCACGCCATTGACTTACATTTTACATGTAAATTTTTTTATTTTACAGAAATTAAAGAGGGGCACACCAATAAGGAGACTTAGAGGACACATGGGAGGGTTAGAAAGAAAACTATGGAATAAGTGACATCTATAGAATTGTTAGAATTTGATTTGGGATTTTATAAAAGAATAGTTAGAGTTAGTTTAGCGGTTTGAACTCAGTTTATTATGAAGGTTTTTAATTAACTTACTCTTTTTTATTACCATTCTAACGTCAATAGTTTTACCTCCAATATTTAAGAAAAATTGAGGCATGACAAAAGTCATCTAAAAAAATAGTTAAGATAAAGGGGGTGAGTACATTGACTCAATAAACATCGACCCTATACTAGTGTGTAAACATGAGTCATGTACAGAATGCAAAAACAAACAATTCTCAAGAAAAATGTCTTTCCCTCCCAACAATACCAATCAACATCCTCAGATTTTCACAAAATATTGAACAATCATTAAAATCCCTAACATTCAATCAACCGAAACGTCAACTCAACACTACTAAAGTCTAGTGATTTACCTAATATTAATGATGATCTATCTCGGGCTTGGGGAGGCAAGGGTGTGCAGCATGCGACTCGGGCTTGGCGGCATGACTCAGTACATAGTGATGGACAAAGACACAAAATAGAGAAGTGTTAGCTAGAGAGAGAATGTTAGAGAGAGAGAGAGTAGCAAACGGAGTGGGACAAAAAAATCAAGAGAGAGAGAGAGAGAGAGAGAGAGAATCATCAGCGAGGCAAGGTGACGTTAACATCGGTGGAACAATTAGATTGCATTACTTGGAAACAACATGGGACTGGCGAGGGGATGGTGAAACCGAGAGAGAGATAGTAAGGGAAGCAGTTGGTAAGAGAGAAGAGAAATGCTAGCAAAAGCTTATCGGTGTGGTGTCGGGGCATGGAGGACGGTGTCGGTGTGATGGAGAAGGTTGCAACGGGGCAGAGGTAAAGAGAGAACGAAGAGAAAAGTTGGCAGAAGAGAGAGATGTCGAGAGGTGAGTGAGAGATGAAAAGAGGAAGTGAAGAGAGATAGGTCATGTGTTGGAGAAGAAGTAGATATCGAGAGGAAAGGGAGAAGGTAAAAATGCTTTTAGGATTTTTTATGGACTTGGGTCCAGAGATCCGGGTCATTACACAGTAAATGACAATCATGAGAACCGACTAGCCACATTGAACCCGTCGAAAGATGCTCCAACTCCCAATAAACCATACTCGAGAATAATGCATGAAAAATGGGGTGTGAGAGAACTTACTGTGTGAAGATCACTTTCCAGAATCAAATCTTGAAATTTGTTATGGTGTGGATTTCAAGATCCTAGCTAACTAATTGAGAATAGGAGAAGTGACGTGGAAGAGAGTTTGGAAGAGAAAATAGATGTTAGACTAGACTTGGAGTCTTAAGGCCGGGAGTTTAGAAAAAATTCCCAAAGGCATATTTGATCAAGCACACAACACATTGAACATTCTCGTATGGGAAAAAAATTACACAATAGAACTCTTCATGTGATCAAGAAGCATCTAAAAATTAATTGAAAATTCTAAAAAATATCAGACCTGGAAAATAGTTTAAGGACACATATTTACTTCAAAATTTCTTCAAAAATCACTTGAAATTTCATGAAAATATAAGCAAATTCATGTTATCAAGGTGTAACACATGCACACAATAAAAAAAAATACAAAACACACCACTCACAATTAATGAAATAATTTAGACAATAGATCACATGATTGTGTGTATGACATATCATGAGAGAGCATAAACCCATATTAGAATACCTAATGAGTAGACCTCATATATATCACTCAACTTTTTCAAAAGTCTCTTATTCAATTTCTTTAGTTTAGAAAACTCTTCAAACAATTCATTATGAACATTTTGTAGGTTTTCTAAACCTTCCTCATTTTGTTCATCACTAGATTCACCTTTATAGGCCATGGCAAATCACGGTTGGTTAGAATAGAGAATTTCCTGGCTAAGAATTGGTTTTTCAAAAGTGTCAAGCGTTCTTAAGCTAAGAATTGGTTGTTTGGATTTTCTATCCATGAAAAGTGTCAACTCACATGGAATAATGATGGAACAGAGAATTTCCCAAACTAAGAGCATTCACAGCTAGTTAGGTAAAGCCTAATTTAGCTAGTAAAAAGTGAACAAGTGGGATAAAGTCAAGTTCAACTGGCTAGCGGTAACAACTTAGGAATTGTCGAGTTGGTACAGTGCTAGCAATCTTTTGCTAGCACTATTCGCTCAATAAAAAATATATATTATAAAATAATCAACTTTTTATTAAAAAAAAATCAAATCAATTTCATAAACCGAGACCCCAAATTTCTCTTTGCCTTTTGTTTTTCATTCATTTTCACGGAAAGGGAGTTGCGAACATTAGCTTCAACCTCCAATTTTTCTCTCTATAAATTTTTTTGGGCTTTCCATACAGCCAAGTAAAGCATGACTTTTTAGCCTCAATTAAGAATCTAATTTCCAATTGAAGATAAGTTTTTAACTTTATTTTTCAGATTCACTTTTAGTGATTATACAATTTTCCTTCAAATTTTGGTAACTTTTTCTGTTGATTTTGGCTCTAGCCGTGTTATGTTTTCTTCTTTTAACTATGGTTTGTTGAGTAATTTTTTTCATGACTTTTCATTTCTAGGTTTTTCTTGGCTTTTTTTACATTATGTTTTGTTGATGAGAAAGTTGAATATTTTGTTGTAGTATTTTCATGAAAATAACATTGTAATTTGAATTGAAGAATAATGGCACAAAAATTTTGGGAAAGCTATACACAACCAAACATTTGATGTAGGGCTTAGTTTTGTTAGGGGATTTCAAGAATTTTCATAGTACAAATTGCTAGCTGATATTGTTTGAGAGGAGTTTATCAGCTCTACTTTCATTCTTAATGGTGTGTTTGTTGCCTATAAAATCCAAGGGAAAATAAAAATAAACTATATGTTGAGACCTCATATTTTTGTTGTTTTGGTTCTAGATAAGGGGTAGTACTTTAGTTGATTGAGTTAAATTCAAGTCCTAAAACAGTATTCATTATGTTACCCTTTGAGGATGAATTCCCAAGATCAAGGTAATATGTTTTTCACAAGTCTTTTGCAATGAGATGTTAACATTGACAACTCATTTTTGGAAGAATCTCAAACTATTCCAATGACTATCCAAGGCTCTCAACCTCAAGAAACTATTTCTACTATGAAAACATAACGGGGTGGCAACTTCTCTATAGAGGAAGACAAGCTTTTAGTATCATCATGGATAAATGTTAGCATTGATGCGGTGCATGAAACTGACCAAAAACATCAAGCACTTTGGGACAAAATTACCACATTCTTCTTGGAACACTAAGACTTCCCAAATACAAGTGTATATAGTTCTACCTCTTTAATGAATTGTGGTCCACAATTCAACAAGTAACCAATAAATTTTTTCAATACCTAGCTTAAATTGAATATCAAAATCAAAGTGGCGTTACCGAGCATGATAAAGTATAACTTATAATATTAAATGCAATGTAAATATCTTACATTACTAATACTTAATTATTTTTTATTTACCTTATTTTTAGACTGCCAACACAAAGATTATGTATCAATCCATATATAAGATTTCCTTTCCATTTGAACATTGTTGGCTTTTGTTGAGGGATCAACCGAAATTAATGCAACATGTGCCCAAGGAAAAAGCAAGAAGAAGATCATCTTTTACAATATCTTCAAACTTCAATCCTCAAACTACAGAATCAATAAATCAAGTTATAGAGGATGATGCATCTCATGATACCAATGTAGACATCATGAGACCAATAGGTAGGAAAGCTGAAAATGTAAGAAGGAAGAGAAAAGATAGTCCCTCAGAAGATTTTGTGATATTCATGAAGAAGAAAGCGGAATGTCTTGAGGATGCACATATTCAAGAAGAAGAGCTAATTTGCTTAGAAAGAGAAAGGCTTCAATCGAAGCAATTAGAATGGGAACTTAGACTTCGTATTGATGAAGAGAAAATGAATATTGAAAAAGAGGATTGATATAGAAAGGGAAAATCACCGCTTGCAACAATTGGATAGGGATGAGAGAGTAATGATGATGGAAACAAGTGGGATGAATGAAATACAACAAAAGTATTGTCATCAACGGCAAATGGAAATATTTGAAAAGTGAAGATCAAGCAACTAGTTGCTATATGTGATGTTTATTTTGAAATCTTTGAAAAAATGTGCTTTGGTAAGAACTACTTTGCTACCTTTTGATATAGTGTAATATGAAACATGACGTTTAATTTAATAGTTTTTGTTATGTTGTGATGTTTAGCAACCACATTATGATGTTTAATTTAATAGCTTTCTATATGGGCTCTTTTATTAACTTCATAGCTCATTTTGTCCTACTAATAATTTTACTTAGAGATTAATGTTATTCTAAAACTTTAAATACAATAATATATTAACATAGACCAATTTTTAAACACAAAATAAAACTAAGAACTCATTCAAAGTTCCTACGATTCCACATGTAGTTGCCATAGGTGTTTAACAAGATATGACTGGAGTTGTGAATGAGTTTGTTGATCTCTAATGTGAAGATGCCCACAAATGAACTCCATAAGCATATATGATTGATCGCGTGATACTAGTGCATGAGGGTTTTTGTCTATTTGTTCATAATCTAAATCCATTTCTTCCACATCTCACTCATCTTCAACAATCATGTTATGAATAATTATGCATGCCTTCATTATGTCCTTGAGCATAGAGACTTTGAACATCAGTGTAGGTTTTCGAACAATGGCAAAACGTGCTTGGAGCACTCCAAATGCATGCTCTACATCCTTCCTTGTAGACTTTTGAGTTGCAGCAAAATGTTTATTTTTACACCTATTGGACTGGAATTGTTTTGACAATGTGAATCATTATGGATATATACCATCAACTAGGTAGTATGCCATTGTGTAATCATAACCATTAATTGAGTAATTTACTTGAGGAGCACGTCCTTGAGCAAACTCACTAAATGCAAAAGATCTTTCCAAGACATTTGTCACTTTGAGATCCAGGCAACCCAAAAAATACATGTCATATCCAAAGATCATAATATGCAATTACTTCTAAAATAAGAGTTGCTTCACGACTATGTCTAGAATACATACATTTCCATGTAGTTGAACAATTTTTTCATCTCCAATGCATGCAATCGATGCTTCCCAACATTCCTGGGAAGCCCCGACTTTCAATAATTGCTAGCAATCTCATCATCGTTTGTTGGTGACCTCAAGTATTGTTCCTCAAATATACAGACCACCGCTTTAGCAAATAATTTTAGACTTTCCATTGTAGTGGTCTCTGAAACTCTTAGATGTTCATCCATAAAATCATCAGTTATTCCGTATGCTAGAATTCTTAGTGCAATTGTAATCTTTTGAAGGCCAGAACAACCAAGTCTTCCAGCATTGTCTATTCTTTGGACAAAATATGGATTGTGAGCTTCGACCTCATATTGAATTTGAAGAAAAAGATATTTCCTCATCCTAAACCTCCTACGAAATACTTTGGGAGGATATATTGGTGCTTCAACAAAATAATCATGAAAAAGCCTCTCATGGCCTTGCAAACGATTATGCCAAATGTATTGATGAGAAGGTGCCGGTTGTTGTTCTTCTTCCACAACATCATTCATCTCTAACTCATCATCAAAGTCATTAAGAAGTGTATTGTGAAGGAAATAATGACCTTTAAAAAAATAACGAAACATAAGAGTAATAATTGAGATTCAATATAAAAGAAACTTAGAATTAAGTGAATGAAAGTTAGAAGAAAAAAGAACTTATTTATATTGAAAGAAAACTTATTACCATTGGAAGAATGTGCTTTTTCAAGAATATGACCGTTAGATAATGAAAAAATTTGAATAATAATGATTATCAGGAATTTTTCAAGTTTTAAAAATTCTTGCCGATAGAAATGACAAATTTTAGAAAATATAATTGTTAGAAAAAGTTAACGATTTTGAGAATAAAATATCATTAAGGAAGAAAATTTGGAAAAGCATTGTTGTAAATATGAACATAAGAGAAAAGTAAAAAAAAAAATCATAATATTTAAAAAATATAGATTTTGAAAGATATAACCGCTGAAAGAATAAAAATTAAAAAATTATGATTATAAGAAAAAGAATTAAAAAAAAGGTCAAAAAATATTATTTTAATAAAAATAATAAAATTGAATAGCTAATATAAAGAGTGTAGTCTTATAAAATAGAGATTAACTTCAAACCGGACTAGGTGAATAAGGGGTTTTTACACTTTTTAATAAAATCTTAACACATAAGCATTTTAAAAGAATAATAATAGAAACACACACAGGCAAGCAAATCTACTTTCTCTCCTCTCTCTCCCCCTCTCTCTTCCCCTCTCCACTCTCTTTCTCTGTATTTTCCTGTAGCGAACTAATTTTCGGCATATGCACCTAAATTTGTGTGCTTTTCTTTATAAATTTGCAAATGTTTATGGACAGGCAACAAACACCCAAAAAGATTGAAGCGTCAAAAATCCATATGCGCGATAGCAAGCCCTCTCCTAGTATACAACCTCTCCGTAAACCCTCTAAATTTAGGCAAGAAGGGAAGGGTGAGAAAATTATATTCCTCTTTCTATTTTTCCCCATCTGTGTTTTTTTTTTAAAACCCTTTTCTTGATTTGTATTTCAGATCTTTTTGTGATTTCTTGTTTGAATTTGGAGATTGAAAAAATTTACACAACCTCTTACTATTCACACAACCTTCACACACGACACTTTTTTTAATTTTTATTATTTTTTTCCTTTATTAAATATTTAATATATGAATAATGAATAAAAGAATTGAATTAGTTTAAAAAGAATAAACTCAGAAAAAAAAATTTAAAATTTAAAATTTTAAAATTTTTTAAAAATATGGTGTGTGGAGGTTGAGGAGGTTGTGTAGCATTTGGAGTTTTTTGGCCAACAATGGCAGAGTGAGGAGAGAGTGCACACTGCCAAGTGCGCAGAGAGAGAGAGAGAGAGTGAAGAAAAGAAAAAGTAGGTTTTACTTGCATATTGTGCGTTCTATTATTTTTCTCTTAGAATGCTTATGTGTCAAAATTCTATTAGAAGGTGTAAAAGTCCCTAACTCACCCATCCGGCCCCTAGCTTCTCCAATAACTTAATAGCTAAATCAGGAAAAAGTACCGAAGTCTTAGTTAAATTTAGCTAAAATTTTAGCTAGCCGGCTGGGACTGCTCTAAGAATTGGTAGTTTGGATTTTCGCCACTTAATATAAATGTGAGTTCCTAGCTGTTTTGATTATCTTTTTTTGTGATGCAAATAACTTAGATAATCTTATTAGCTATTGGGAGGCCTCCTGGACCAATGGATCCTAAAGCATTCTTGCTTCAAAGAATCAAAAGTTCATAGCTCGAGAAAGAGTGATCAGTTGTTCTGCATTGATGCCTTGTAATTGGGGGTTGGGGTACTGTTGAAGCTCCTCTTACCTAAAGGATTGTCGACACAGAGTGAAATATGCTTGAAGGAGCAAAGTAGTAGAAACGTATAAGATTGCAAACTATGGCGATATGAGCAGCTTAGGACGTTGTTATTTAGAATATTTGAGGTAGCTCCAGAAGTGCATGATTTCAGAGTGCCTTCATGGATTGATTGTGGCAAACATGAATTGGATACATTACTGTCTTCTGGGTTAAATATTTGAGGAACTTTTACATTACTGCCTACATGACTTGGATACATTACTGTCTTCTGTCTAGCCTATTTAAATAGTGAGATGAGATGAGTTGAGATGATTTGAAAATAGTAGTCTGATTATTAATTAAAATAAGATGAGGTGAGACAAAATGAGAATGTTTCATCTCACCTCTATCCAAACGAACCCGCTTCTCCAAGACTTTGAAACTGTTATAACATAACGATGAATGCGAGAATTACGATAAAAAGCAGCAATAATGCTGATTTTCTTTTTGAGATTATAGGAAGAAAAGAAACGTGTGCTACACGATCAGGACTCACTACGTGCAGCATATTATTGGGGTGATTTTTTGAATCTTTCTTTAAAAAGCGGTGTAAAATAGTTTATGTCCAGTCAGTTTGATTGATTTGGACATTAAACCTAAAAGACCAATTAAAACACATGCACAAACATCTCATCCTGCCCCAATCCGAAATTTCAAAAGCAGAAACAAACTCATCCCAAAAATCTACGAATAAAAATCAATTATCCATTTTCCCAAAAACTTTGAAGGGGAACTTATTGATGTGAAACAGCGATTCACAATTCACTCGGAAAACAAACAAGTGATGTCAATCAATACTTACAAAATACAAGACAAATTTAAGTCGTTGTTCTCTGAATGGATAGATCATTCGGATGGTGTCAATTTTTTGTAAACTAGCAACTTGCTAGTGAGGACCACTTGCAAACGACAACGTAATCTTACATGTCAATAGTGATATAGAAACAAAGTGGATGGCAATATTTCCACCTTACGTTTCAGATTTCCTGGTTTCCAGTTTCCATTTGGGATAGAAATGAAGAATAAGCTCTGTGGGTAGAAACATGAAGCAGCCATCCTCGGAAGCTGTCTTCTAAGAATTTGATGAGTGGCTGATGTCAACCCCTCATGAAGACAACTTCTGAAAAACTCTGTTTTTAGAGAAAGGTCCAACCCTCAAAAGTTAAGGTGAGACATGAACTACGTGCTTTCCTCTTAACCACAAAAACAAACCAGCAAAAAAGAAAAAAAAAATAGGAAAAAAAAAAAAAACACGACAAAAATATGCGAATCAGTATCTCAAACACAATCATTATCCTTTCACTTCAGTGCTTCCCCCTTGACCGTTCATCAATTATGAAATTATAAATGGTACGTAATATATTTGCCGAGGGATATTATTTCCCCCCAGAAGAATTAGATACATATATTTCCTTCCCTAACAGCACCAGTTTTGAGAATGACATGACATGCACATGGCTTGTGCTCTAAAACATGCAGCTATTATAATCATAGCTGTCAGCATTAGCTCTCCCTTGGCATGAGAAATTCATATGCCATAAGGGGATTACACCAAATTGAAGGACGATAGATCAAGGTAAGCAAGGAAATCCAGGGTCAAATGGATGGCTTGAGAACCTCTTTAGGTTGTAATGAAAGAATGAATTGGACGCTATTACTTCACTTAGATGATGAGCCGCTAAGCTTGGGATCAGTTTTGTAGTACACAACATCCCCACTGTCACTAACATAGTGGTCTTGTCGCAAGCTTTTTATCAAACTTCCGATTAGGTAAAACGGCAAAGGTCCTGATTTCTTTGGCTCCCGGTAATATTTCCCAAGAACAGGCTTAGCTGCCTCAGTCTGCAAGTTGGAACAACAATGAACATCAAAATTCTGTAGGTATTGGGGGAAAACATCCCACAATAGTGAATGTTCACTTGTTTTATCACACCAAACAGATACTTACAGCTTCAATTAAGTGGTAGTGTGGTATCTGAGGAAAAAGATGATGTATGACATGGGTTCCAATATCGTGGTGTATATTGTTAATCCATCCATAGTCCCGATCAATCGTCGTAAGCCCTCCCCTTAGATAACTCCATTCCTATCACAACATAATGGAGGAAACTTTAACACATCGAAAGAAAACGCCATAATACAAACTTAAAATCAAACAAAATATCCTTGGGTTTCTCTTTTCTTTTATCATTGTTATGTCTCAAGAAAAAAAAAATTATCTATCTGGACTAACATCGACCTTTCAACAACTCAAGGCACATCGTTCCTCTTCTTTCTTATTTCCATGCCTTTCCACCATACAAACAAACAACAAATAGATACAAAAGCAGCAGCATAAAACTTCAAAAACCATACCTTTCCACGATACCATGGTAATTTGTCTTCATGACCGTGGTGATGCAAGTAGGTGACCAAGTCAAGCCACATAACAAAACCCTATGGATGAAGCAAAGTCAGATTTTAACTCTACGATTGGAAAATATTAACTTTTTTCTATTCCCACTGCATAGAATTTTATATTTCTACAAACAGAATTGACCGATATATAATTAATGAAACAGGGTTTACCCAATATGGAACACCATAAAGTTTAAGCAATTGAACAGGGCCCATTATAATGGCTAACCCCCCAAGCAGAGCAGCCATTGCCGTCCAACAGACAGTGGAAGTAATCACATCTTTCCTCTCAGTGGGAACAAACAAGTCGCTTTTTGGGTCAAAATGGGAGCCAGTTTTCCCAGGACTTCTGTTCCACTGCAATATAAATTCTCAGCATTCAGCAAATAATTTATTAGGATTAGACCGGTGGAAACCAATCAACCATGACGCCACACGCTTACCAGGTAGAAAGGGTATGCCAATAGCGGAAAAGGTACAGTAAATCGCAAAGTCCGGGTAATGTTGTCCAAATTCTTGAAAATTTTTTCTGACAGCTGCAGGAATAACATGGAAACTTTCAGCTTGAAAATAAGCTTTTTCTAGGGAAAAAAAGTTGAAGACGAAAACAGAAACCGAGAAAATTACAAACCGGGTGCCATGATTCATCATTTTCAACATGCCCATGGTTTTGGTGATGAGTCCTATGGCTGATTCTCCTAAAAAATAAAGGTCAAAAAACGTTGGATTGTAACAACAATAGAAGAACAAAAGAGAGAAAAACATAGACTTTTATCAGGACTCAGGACTCAGGACATACCATCCATGATAGGGTACAAGAATTGAAGAATGCAGAAGATGCCCCACAACACTGTTCAACTTGGGATTATTTGAAAAGCTCCCGTGGCCACTGCAGAATCAAGTGAAAGATCAATTACTTGAAAACCTACAAATTGGCATCCAAATCAAGCACCACAAACCAAGCAATGGAAAAACACACGGAGGAACATCCTGAAACTACAGAATCAAAAAGAGTTTAAATTATAATTACCAGTCATGGCCAAGAACAAAAAGAGCCCAAAACATAGTCCCCTGAGCAGCCCAATACAGAGGCCAAACAAACCAATTGTTAAAATAAACTGCGGCTGCAGCCAACCCAAAAACCACCGCAACATCCCTCGCCACATAGCTCATGGACTTCCACGGGTCCTTCACCCAACAATGCTTCGGAATGGCGGCTCTAATGTCGGCCAACTTGAACGGTGGGGGCGCGCTGGGGTCGAACTCCGGTTGTTCTTCTTCTTCTTTGAACCCTTTAGAGCCATCGATTCGTTGTTCCCGCTTTTCGTCTCCTTCAACAGAAGCAACCCTCAGTGGGACACTCACTTTTAGCCCCCAGTTTCTCTCTCTAAAACACCCAGTTAAAATCTTTGTAGAAGGAAATTTGAGATCTGTTTCAGTTTTATTCGAATGCAAAAATCTGATCTTTGAGGGCTTGCCCGAGACGGGTCCGATTCTGGGTCTGGAAAAAATTTGAGGAAGAGGCTTTAAGCCACATTCTGATAAGACCCAGCTCGCCATTAGAGGGAACGCACACCAGGGTTTCTGTGGTGTCGGTTTTCTTCTATACGTCTCTCTCGGGTTAAGGAGAGAGAAAGTTAGAGACAGAAGAGAGGGAGGGGGAAATAAAAGGCGTTATAAATGGCAAAACAAACAACAGAAAGAGTTCATAAAGTAAAATATCCAAGGACAATACAAATTGAAATATAAAATCTATATAGTTGAAGAATATAATAATAGTGAACAAGACTATAATATAGCTCTGCACCCCGTCTTTGAACAACGACCTCAAGTTTTTCCCTTACTTTCTCGGTATCTCTCTCCTCTCTGTTAATCTAATCTGCCTGCATTGCCTGAACATAGTGTATATATACACACGCATATCAGTGCGTGTTTCACTTTGTGAGTGTGTGGTTCGTGGGAACTTGCCCTTTCAAAGTTGCTGTTCTGTTTTGACCTAACTTCGAAGACGGAAATTGGTGGGGTGATCTTAGGCTCTTAGCAGTAGGCCATGTGGCAAACGTGAAATGTTTTTGTAGTTATTATTATTTGACTTATTGGGTAGAAAAATGATATTTGTAATTATAGAGTTTGTAAGCATCGTATATTCTTTTTAAAAAATAAGTAAATATAAGACATAAATAAAAAAAATTTAATTTTTTTAAAATAAACCCTATTCTTTTTTTAAATAAGTGTAAAACGTTTGTACAATTTATAATTATATCTAGTATTATTATATGAAAAAATTTTCACAACTTCTTACTATTTATAAAACTTCTACATATCACACTTTTTTAATTTTTATTATTTTTTTCTTTTACTAAATATTTATTATATGAATAATGAATAAATAATTTGAAATAATTTAAAAAGAATAAACTTAAAAAAATTTAAAAAAAATATTAAAAAATTTAAAATAAATGTGAAATTTAGAATACAGAGAAAGTTACGTAACAAAACTCTTAGCATATTGTGTATTGTCATTTTGGACGGAGCATTGGCCACACTCAAAAGAAAGTCTGCCCACCCTAGAAAAATAAACCTATGAAAAAGAAAAGCTGCACACGAGTATTTCATTGCACACTTATTTAATGCAAGTCTAGTTTATGGGGGTGCCTTTCAGTCATCAGCCTATTATATTGGGAATCCGTCCTCTAAAATCTCAGCATGCATTTGAACAGTGAGTCTTTTGTGAATAAGACTTGGTGGCACTAAACGCGTCTCTTGATTAATATTGGTCACCCGGGGAGGGTGGGGCATATCTCTTGACCACCAATGGATTTTGGTATGCATGCTGCCAAGCTGCCTTCCTTTCTTCCTTGTGGTACTCTCTACGTTTGGACTTTTCTTTTGTCTACTTTTGGGGATGGTTTATAGTCTTGGGGATTTGGATCAAAAATTGGAATTCCAAGGCACATCGTTCATACTAGATTGTGAAGGAGATGAGTAAAATTCACGGATTAATTTTTTACTATTTTATTGGAAAATTCAGAATATGTTTCGTATACGATAGTTATTCTTTAATTTGGGCTCGATTTTTGTGATGATGATTATATTGAGAGATTGAAACACTATCCCTAATAGGCTAGAACACACCTACCACGGGAAAAGCAAAAAACCAAAGAAAAAGGAAAACGAGGATGTTTGAAGGAATGAGACAAAACAAAAACCAAGTCCAATTCAACCATTCGATGAAGAAAAATGGGTGGTGATGAGGTTCGATTTCAATATGGGCTAGAGCTAGAATCCAAACCTGTTGTTCGAGATGGGGAATACCGTTTGCTCGGCATTTACTACTTGTGAGAGTGATGATAACTAATTTAGATTGGAGGTGAGATTTTGATATGATATGCAATGATCTCCCCTTTATCCAAAGACACAATCGATCATACTTGAGACTATTACGCAAGGTTTAGCTATTATTTTTTTTTTTTCCAAAGAAATGTTATAAGAAAGTTTTACAATATACATCTTCATATAACTAACGTGTAATTTGTCATTTTTATTATTTTATTTAAATACACATGTATTTAAGCATTAAGATAGTATGATAAAAATAACAAAGTAAATGTTGATTTAGTATAAGTGTGTGGTATAAAATTTTCTATGTAGAATTTCTATTTTTTTAATTTTAATAATCAAAGTTGCATTTAAAATGGATCAAAGATATAAGAAGAGGTGGCAAGATGCTCAAAATAGAAAGTCTTATTACAATACTTGCAATATTGTTTTTCTAAAAATGAGAAAATAAGCCGATGATTCAAGTACTTTCTGTACTTGTCCTTTGGAATAATTAAGGAGGGAATTATTGAAAAAGAAGGTTTGTTGTAAATTTTATTCGGAGTAATGTTATACACCACATTATCGTCTTATTTTTATCCTACTAAGTAAGATGTGGTACATTTATCATCATTGGATGATAAAGAAGTATGGAATAAATGATCATCTAATGGTGATAAATATGTCACATCATACTTAATAGAATGAAAGTGAGATAATAATATGGTGTATAGAATTTTCCTTTTACTCGAGACTCAAGTGGCTAAAAGATAGCAAACAAGCATCGCAAAAAATTATTTTGATGTTTTCGTTGAAGATTTTCACTTTCACTACCTCCATTTCTAAGTATTTTAAAAATAATTATTCTACATACAGTCGAGGGGAGCAAGCGGTGGGAAGTCAGCTAACGTCAACCGTTATATTTAAAAAAAAAATGATATCGAGAAAATCTGAAGAAGAGATTCAGAGTTCGCTCTTCGCTTCGTGTGGTTTTAACTTGTTCTTCAAACAGAGCTTGTTCTTCACATCTTGTGTTAGCTTCGTGTGGTCTTCAAACAGAGATTTAGAGCTTGTTGTTCACAGGAATCTTACCTATCAAAATTCACATGAATCTTGTAGGCTTGATTTTCTCAGTCATCCTTAAAAACTTAATAGAGGATAGATATAAGAAAACCAGATATTTTTTTTTTCAAAATTCTATGAGAAAACCAGAATTTTTTAAGGACTAGACGATACTATCACCTTCTTCCCAGTGTCTAGGATCCAGAAGCACCATTTAATTACCTAATAAAAAAAACTATTGTAAACAATCTATCAGACCAAGCTTAAACACAATCTATTGCATAGTTCTCTACTCTGCACCTCTCCCCTCTTCCTTCAATGCTCAAGTCTGGGATTTTCAAAGGTTGAATTCGAGGAAGACTCCTGGGTGATGACATGAGCCCTCTATTGGAAACTCCTGATAAATAAAATTTCAAATCACTTTGAAAAACAAAAATCCATTAATTTTGCATTGCAAATGGGAGAAAAGTAGTTCAGAAAGGAGAGGAATGACATGATCTTTATTTTTGTTCGAGACTGGACCTCTTTCTCTGTGGAAAATTGCAATTTGAAAACTCTTCAAAAAGTTGCTCGTGTGGGGTCTACGATTTCTTTGGATTTCGATTTCGTGGGGAAGACGAAGGGAGGGAGACTGGAGATCTAAAGAGTTCGATTTCATGGGGAAGATGAAGGGAGGGATACTAGAGAGACTGAAGAGTTGGTCTAAAGAGACTCGATTTCGTTGGGGAAGAGAACGGAGAGAAAGCAAATGTGAAACACATTGTTTTGTCACTATATTAAACGAATCGTTTCATTTCCACAGAGGCAACAACTCCCCCGCAGTTACGCAGCCCGACTGCGTTAAGCATTCTTCTTTTAAAAAATAATAATTATACAAAGAAAAAGAAAGCATCAAAAAGGATTGAGTCAAGGTTAGAAACAAAAGAGATATTTACAAAACCTAAAATAACATAAAAATATGCACTTCTTGGAGTAATATGTTGTTTTTTAAACAAGCATAGTATAAATATATAACACAGTTACAGGTTATAAGAGATAACAAGGTGGAAGGCTTCAACATTCATTCCAGACCATCTAGTACAACACAAGAAAAAAAAAGATATGGAACCAATGACTTGACCCCCACCTATTTTCCACAAGGGGACGCCGCCTAAAGTGATTTTAATATAATCTGATAAACAGGCTATAATATTATGACCGCAAGCCGCAATGAATAGATTTGTGCTACATGTCGCTGATCTAGACTAATTGAATGAGACTTTCACTACTTTTTTTCCATGATCCTTGATTAGGAGGAGCGATAATAGAGGAAGATAGTAAGTGGAAGAAGCATAGAATTGTCGGCAGGTAGCTGCCAGGAGCTGTGGAAGTGCGTGAAAAGTGAAAACCACATGCCACACTAGGGTACCACACTAGGAGAGTGGAGGATGGTCGGATCTAAGAGATCTTAGGCCGCTGACCCCAAAAATGTCACGCATGGCGACGATAGGTTCTTCCTGGTGCGGCGGTGCGTGGATCTCACGCGTGTTTTGGGTTGGGCATAAGATGCACGCACCACTCTTTTCGACTATATGCTTCTACCATCCAAAGGATCAACGACTAGGGAGTCTTGCGGTGTGTTGTGTGGCGGTCATGGGAGGCTAGCCGCTAGAAAGCAATAGATTGGCCCTTCTCCGTGCTATAGTTGAAAAACAAAGGAAAAACTAGAAAAAAATATGGTAGGACAATGTTAGGACTATACAGACGAGGAAGGTGGGTGGAGCCGAAACTCTAGCCACACTATGGACAGAGAATATAAGATTTTTGGGCCTTAGGTAGAGAGTGTTTTTGCTTGAGAGAGAAACAGAGAAAAAAAGACAGGAACCCCAAAGTAATATGTTAATATCAAAGTAGATATATGCACAAAAAATAACAACAGTAATCAATAAATATATTTTAAAACAAAAAACAAAACAACTTATTAAAACGAGAAAGAAAATAATATGAAAACGAAGAGTTTTAAGGAGATTAAGAAAAAATAATAATTAAGATATCAAATAGGTGACAAGAAATAGCTGATTAGGAATTTAAGTGGATGAATTTTTCCTAGTAAAATGGGTAAGGAGCTTATATCTTAAACGACATTGTCTAAACTGCAACAATAAAAATTGCCGTTTTAGGCTACAAAAAGTTCCTTGCAGTGCCCAAGACTTTAATTGCCCTTTCACTTCACCTGAAAATTCCGTTGCCCTCGGTCTCTCGTTCCTGTTTCTCTTTCTGTATCTGCTGTGTTCGTGAGCGAGGCATTCCAATGGATCGAGCTCAGTTGCTTCTGTTGGGGCTTCCGATCTTCCTGTTGTGTACAGACATCATAAATCTCTTCACGCCCCCACCTCCCAAACCCACCCATCATCATCCTCAATCTCATCACCAGCCCATACCTCAACCGGTTCTCCACCATCAACCCCTTGATTTCCCAACTCAGGTCTCCCAATATTTTCAAATTTATTATGCGTGTGTGTGTGTGTGTGCGCGCGCGCGCGTGTGCGGGTGCCTGGATATATGTATGATGTATGTTTTTGATTATTTATGTAATTTTATGCGTATAATATTCTATGTATTTAACATGGTTTCGGTGAAACGCAGAAACCGAGCGGCCCTGGAGGTATTGGCCTGGGTAGCAACGTCAACATCAACTTCTGCTCTTCCTGTTCTTACAGGTTTTCCCAATTTTTCTTGTCTATTGTTTAATTGTGTCGAGCTCTTGCTGACCATGATCCTTTGTTTGATTACTTTTGTTCAGTTATAGATTATAGTTGCAATGATGTGTGCATTTTTCTTTGGTGATTTTTATAGCCAATTTGTTGATGTTGGAAAAGGAAAGTGAAAAGGAATAGTATAATATTTTAAATTTAATATTGTTCATGTGTATCTCATGGATTGCCAAAAGTCAAATATGAATTGTGGAATAAGTGGGCTAATTGTTGCTAAATTTTGTATTTGTATTGTGGGACGTACTGTTATTGGTCGTAAAATTACATTTTGAAGTTCAGGTTGTAGAATCTTCCTTTATCTTCTGAGTATAAGTAAGTTTGCATGGCCAACTCTTTCATTCATTCTTCTTTCCATGATGTTCAGCCCTCTCATTTCTCACCTACAATTCAATCTTAGAAACTGATCTTGTCCTCGGTCCTATTTTGACAATTTCAATCATGGATTAGACTTGATAATCGTCATCGGGGTAGTTTTTATTTTTATTTTTTTTATAATTAATAAGAATTTTATTACCATGAATAGGCACAGCCCAATCACACAGGAAGTATACAAGAAGAAATGAAACACCTACATACAGCGACTAAAAAGATAGAAAAAACTAGAATAACTCCAACACATCATCACCATTCATTACATTAGCCTTAGCCCATAGACATAGAGTTTTAAAGAAAGTTTCCATCTTTTTCATATGATTTTGACTTGAAGTTTATCATTTTTCAATCTATTGCTTGTGGCAATGGGTGAATATGAGCCCATGACGTCAGCTCTCTATGGTGATCTTTGATATTCACTTGGTCAAGTAATCTATTCCTCTCAGTAATTTTTTTGCATGGCGTTTCAGAAACTGTTTTGAATTGCATCAATCCTTATTTTGTTTCATGTTTAAAATTTGGATATTTACTTGCGAAGACAATTGGTGTTATCTCTTGCTTTTATCTTCTTCTTTTTTTTCCTATACTCACATCTAAATTGTTGGTTGTGCCAGAGGAAATGCAGTAACAATGAAAAATATGCTGGAAACAGCATTTCCTGGGATCAATGTTTATCTAGCAAACCACCCACCTCCACTTCCAAAACGCCTACTAAGCAAAGTGGTACCGGTTTTTCAGTTTGGAATCATTGGGATAATAGTGGCAGGTGAACAGATTTTTCCCAGGTTGGGTATGATGCCACCTCCTTGGTACTATTCCATGCGTGCAAATAGATTTGGAAGCATTGCAAGCACTTGGCTTCTGGGAAACTTCTTCCAATCCTTCCTGCAGAGTTCTGGTGCTTTTGAAGTATATTGTAATGGTGAACTGGTAAAACCCCATCCTGCAATAAACTTTGTACTGGCTTTTAGTCAACGAAACATCCTTTCATTAATCCTGTTTTTGTAGTGACCTGGATTTTGGATCCGGGTACAGAAAACGTGTAGAATATTCTTGGTGAGGGTAGCATATAAAAAAATATTCTTCAATTTGTGTGCTTCTCATCATATTATCTTTATGGACTTTGTAGGTTTTCTCTAAGCTGCAGGAGCATAGATTCCCTAGCGAGATTGAGCTGAGAGAGCTTGTTGGCCGAAAACTCTCGAATTCAAGAATTGTGGATGGCGTTGGTGGAGCTCTCTGGTCCTAAGCGCTCTGTGAAGGCTGAAGTTTACATTATAAGAGGCGCAAATTTGCAGTCTGATACTGACAGGCACTTGTGGGCATGTTGTCACGGTGAACTATCAGTCTATGTAACGTTTCTCATAATCATGTGGCGGTTAATTGGGACACCCTACACAAGAGATGATGATTTTCTTTTCTTTTCCTCTTAGAAGAATCTGCTTCCGGTCATCATCAAGGTAAGGCAAGGCAATTAATTTAGGTTAACTTCCAGGTCTTTTTTTATACATAAATACATTAGTTCTTGCTGGCATTTGGTTTGCCATACAATGGTACTTGCAGAAAGGCAATTCTTTGACCTTGTCATACGTAACGTGCCACTTATTATGCCATGGCTTCATCCCTGAGATGCTTTAATGCTACATGCAATGGTAGTTTTGTTTAGTGAGAAGTTATGGCTTTTTGCCGAAACGGTTGGTATGGCTGAGAAAGTAGAAGCTCATTTCCAAACAGACGGGACTGCGCTTTTTAAGTAGGAGAGATAGATACGTGTAGTAAGATTGCTTTTTAAGTAGGAGAGATAGGTATATGAAGTGAGACTAATAACGATTATTTAGCATATAATGCTGGCTGAAAAATCTAAGCAATAAATACTTGAGGTCTATTTTATTTCTCTACCTCTCTTCCACAAGAAACCCTCAAATTTAGAAATTCAAAAAAAAAAGCTTAAAAGGGGAATTTGTATGTTATAAGGCCAATACGAATGGCGCCTTTAATGCTAACAGATTCTGGTGCTAAGAGTGGTGGTGAGAGAGGTTATACTCTAAGGGTGGAGGCTGCAATGCTTAAAGAACTCAGGCACCTTCTACGTTGGTCGTAGAAACAGTAGCAATAAGAGATTGCCAGGCTTGACTGTACAAAAGTTCAAATTAGTGCAAAAAGAGCAAGCTTCCTTCCTTTGAACCAAGTTTTCATCCCTTGCTGATGAACTCAAATGCCCTCCTGAGGAGATTCTAATGTAAATCTCTTTGTTGGCTGTCCCTGATGTTTCGCATGTTTTTCCTTTCCCGAAACACCAAGACCCAAGAGAGAAAAAAAGAAAGGAAAAAACAAAAGAAAAACCTTGTATCAGTTTGATTAATTCTTCAATGAAGCGTTAAACCAGCAAAATCTTGTTAAATTATAGGTGGTAATTAGATTCTTTTGTTTTTTTTTTGGCTGAATAGGTGATAATTAGATTCATTTACACATCTTGCTTCTACCTCATGAAATCATTTATCAATTTACGTCATATATTCGGTCCTGTACCATGAATAGAATAAAAAAAAAACAGAGTCTCGTTATCCAATGTCGGGAAGAGATTTATATGAATATCACATAGTTATATGACTTACAGAAAAGACCATGGATACTATTGCCTGTCAGCTGGATTACAAGCACTAGATCATATTCTTAATTGAAGGCCGATTGCTGATCTCTGAGAATAACCACTGCCATTCTGGGAATCATCCAGGGTCCATTCCGGCCCCGGACACAAAGTAGAACACACTGCATAAATTTAAAGCACGTAAGGATAAAGTGATTGTTTCATTTCATATATGCCACCATTTTCGAGCCTCCATGGTCTTTACAAGCTCATTTGCTAATGATGCAAAGTCTTCGGCTCCAGTTTGTAGCTCTGCTGTGCGTCTGCTGATTCTCTGATGCAAATAACAAGATAGCTAAGTTCAGGGGCCAATCAAGACGTGCTTATAAAGATAAAACGACGACTTCAGATGGAAGTACATGAAGATGCTCATTATCTTCTCTCCTCTCTCTCTCTCTCTCTTGTTTTTTCCCCCAAACCTAGAATAACATATATAATCGGCCACAGTAGAATGAGAGCACCATACCTATACCTCCTTGAAGGGAAAGAGAAATACTATTTAGGCTAAGGGCATGTTTGGGAAACTATACTCATCTCATCTTAAAATTTCTCATAATTTTTTTCCCAAACATCACTCAAACACAAACACTTTTTAATTTCAACTTTTCAACTTCTTCATCTAATCATTACAACTTTTTTGAACTTCCAAACAAAACACAAAAAATAATACTACATTTTCAAATTTCAAAACGAAAATTATATTCTAACAATATTTTAACTTTATAATATTTTATTCAACAAACCATTTCACTACTATTCACAAAATTCTTATCTCATCTCATTCCCCAAGTATCCTCTAATTGATCATTGATAAGACGTTTATATCCATACTATATTGGTGTCTAATCAACTTGGGTTTACCTATCAAAAAACAAATATCCATATTGTATTGGTATGAACTACCATTATTTTCTCCAGTTTTTTAGGCTCCGTTTGGATGTTGAGTTGAGTTATTTATGAATAGTAGTGAGTTGAGAGAGTGGAGTGAGTTTTGTGGGGCCCACCTAAGATGAATTTAGATGTATTTATGAAAAATTGAAAAAGATTATTGGTTCCGAGTGTAAAGAAGTGTTGAATTGAAAAAGGTTGTGGGTCATGTGTAAAGAGGTTTTGAGTTGAAATGAGTTTAGTGATTTGAGAGTTGGGTATTTTGGATGTCAGACTTAGCTTAAAGTTCAGTCTAAGTTCCAAACGGGGCCTTAAAGTCTCTTGTTCAGATCTCCCCCCTTTCCTAGGAAAGGAATCCAAGTATAAAGAAATAAATCCAACCCAGATTCTAAATGAGTTCTCATCGAAATACCCAAAGGACAACCTACCTCCAATTTTTCCTGCCGCTGTATGAGCTTCTCTTTTGCATGTGCAGCCACCGAAGAAGCATCCTGAAATCCATTACCACATTAGATAACAAATCCATCCAGCGAGCTGTTAAAATATGGAAAAGACAACCATTTAAACCAAAAGCATCATGAAATTACCCCAGCTTTTCTGTATGTAGCAACAATTTCTTCAGGGGTTCTAATTCTGGGTTTTGTATCATCAGTTCCACCTTGAAATAGTCTTTCCCTCTCTGTCCCTTGCTCTGTAGGTGAAACATAATGTTATTCATCAAATTGTATGAGTGAAATAAATTAGTTTCTTTCTTTTGATAATTCAAAACACGTAATAGTCAAAATTAGACAACCTGATTTACCTGTCTTTATATTCATAGAATCATGGGATGAAGTAGAAGCCCTGGGTATAGGTTCATCTATTTCAATGTCATCTGTACCAAAAGCATGTAGCGAGAAAAAAATTCACAGCAAAAGTTTAGCCAAGAAAAAAATCCAACATCAAATAACAAATCAAGAAAAGAGGAAAAGAATGTAGAGATAGGCGGACAAATCAGAACCTATGTTAAGCTCCAGTTCTTCCTGATCATCTGTAACAGCTGGACATGGGTCTGAGAATGGTGACTTTGAAAATATGGCCTCCAAATGAGTGAAATTAAAGTTAGGAGGTATGGTGATATCCTCAGAATGGACCATTTTCCCCCCTTTAAGACCCTTGATGATACCACCAAGAATTCTAGGTTGGGTACTCTGTAGCAAATCAAAAAGCTATCAGAGAACCATCAATATCTTTTCTTTTCTTTTTGGTGATAGGTAAGAAACATCAATATCTTCATATGAAAAATCTATAAAAACAGGAATTATATCTTCAAACCTGCTTTTTCTTCTGAGTTGAAGAGAAACTAAGGGCAGCATCTGCAGCAGCTGCAAGAACTTTATCGTGGAGACAAGGTAATGATTCTGGAATCCTAGAAAAACCAAAGCACAGTCCCTTTTAAAAATCTTATCTATTTTATTTAATAAATATTCAATGATCTTCACGCATCCATTATAACATTAGATTCACAAATATACCTGAAATCATTTTCAGCAGCTAATAAAGAGACAAACGCCAATTCACAGCCACTTGCCTGTAGAAGTTCCACAATATCAGAAAATTGAATAATCACTATACCACTAAACTTGCAGACTCAAGAACTAAGAGGAATTAGTGAAAACGAGTTTGGCTGATAAATATTAAATCAACACACCAACCCCATCATGGAGACAGTACCAGTGTAATTTGCCCACTATCAGAAGAACTCATTGCCTTGTCCATGTTTGCCTTAAAATTCCACCTTAAAATTGACATCAAGGAGCTTTCTTTCACCAATTCCAAATCTGGCAAAGATCTGCCAAAAGAAAATAATTGCTGGCATCACTTATTTGGTGGTTAGTGATCCTAGCTGGATGTGCTATCATAACAATAGTGAAGAGAGAATTCTCTAGCAACGTCTTATTTTGTTGGACCAACAAAAGAAACTAATTTGGTGTACTTGGTTTGCACCAAAATTAGTTAATCGATGAAGTTTTACTTATAAAAAATAGTGGATGCCCTATAATCTATAAGTACCATATAGATAATTATTCTACCGAGGGAGGAACAAAAGGGAAGAAAAAAAGCACTTACCTTATTTCAATCACTCCTGTCTGAAACAGCAAGACCAGTCCACAAAACTTTTCATCTTTCTTTAAAGTTGTTGTCCAACAGCAATATTTTGCATGTTTCACCTTTCTAATGGCTTTATTATTTCCCTAACAGATAATATCCTTTTAGCTTGGAAACAGAAGATCCTTCATACTCTTAAGGTAAAATAAATAAGGGACATAGGAGCACCTGAATCACAGATTTTGTAGAGTACAAGTGCAAGGAATCCTCACAACAAAGCAAAAGAACCGAATCCAACAATCTTTCCTCAGAGGATGCAGTTACTGAAGAGTGCGGTTCACCCTCAAGTGAATTTACTTGAACTGTAGTACCATCGGGCATGGGGTCATTCTTCATGGGAATATCCTCATGGGACTCCGGTTGTGTTTCATTAGAGGTTTCAGAGACGGACATACTGACCGCTGGAGTGCAAAAACTCTCAGAATTTAGAATAAGTGAAGCCAAACTTTGTAGATATCTATTGCTTCTAGAAGAACTTGTACTTGCCTATAACATACATTGAAATCGCAACTGATTCCTTTTTCACGTTCCATGGCCGGGTGTTGATCGCGTTACCAGTACCACCATCAATCACATTAATCTTCGCATCCTTTGTTAAGACAAACATTACTTCTGCTGCAGGGTTGAGTGGGATCTTTGTCTCGGAGTGCTTTGGGCTTTTGACAATGCCATCAGTATATCTAAGTTCTTTCCAAGTTATTGAAATGATTGGAGAGCTAGAAAGACCATCTTTCCAGAACAAAACTGATAATGAACTTGTGTCAAGCACTGCAACCTGAAACAGAAGCAATTGCCAAACTCATCACAAAAATGTTTTTGGAGAGATCTTGAATAAATCAAGCAGAAGTTGTCACTCACACGACCACATTCAAATCCTACAGCAAGTTTAGACCCACAATTTGCAAAATGTAGTGCTTGCACTGAGGAACTAAGAAGAAAGAAAACAGCTCTACATTGAAGTCCTTTTCCTCGAGGCAAAATGTGAACTGCAAAACAAGTTTAATATTCTCAGTTAAAAAAAAAAAAGGCATTATTATATTTCAAAAAGGAGGTAAAGATATCCAGATACAGAAACTATAACATACTTCTGCAGCAAAGGGATAATGTAGATGAAGATGTTTTTTAATTGAACAAAAAAGTGGATGCAGAATAATACCCATACCACTAGATCGAATCAACTGCATTTTGTCAATTTTGGCTTCAATGCCTTTTCCATAGGATTTGTTCATCATTATATAGGGAGGAATTTACAAAGTAGTGCCTGAAAATCTGGCTAGATTCTTGCCATGTTTCTGGCCATGTTTCCTGGAAACATGTCTATACACTAGTGCCATATTTCCTGGGCGACATGTTTGTACAATAGTTAGTGGGTGACAAGTTAGTGGGTGGCATGTACAACAACTAAGTTCTTAGTAATCTTATCTTAGTAACACATTTAACTATCTTAATTAATCTGGCTGGAAAATTAAGCATGTTAAGGAAAATATTTAAGTCTTAGTTTAGAGTTAAGCCTCGGAAACTGTCCACTCTTGCTCATAAAAGTTTCAGGGTAAATCAAGTCACAAGGATGGCTTTTCTTGTTTGTCTTTCAAACTCATGCTATTTAATCATCTTCATGTTTTTAACTGCTCACATTCAGTACATGATTCTTCTAGTTTGTACTCAAACATGAGCATTATCTATGAATAAATTATATTTCAACGTCTAATTTTATGCATATCGTACAAACTTCAAACTGTTAATTTAGAAGCCCAACCACCCAATTTTTGACAACCAATCATTTTTCACCAACCAGCATTATACAAGATCATCATTTCAAAACAAAAAAGCACGTTTCCAAAGTCTGTTCACTCTTAATATTTTTATATGCAACTTTACTCATAAAAAAAAAATGATTATATGCTACTTATCGAATAAAAAAACCATAGGCAGAATTCTAATATTATTTCTGGCCCAGTACGTCATACCTCAAGCCAAACATGCACAAACTTGATAAATAAAAATAATGTACTATTTAGAAAAACATGGAGGTATGCCCCATTAAGCATAACTGGATATGGATCACCTTCATTTTTAGTCTCAGTGACAAAGTGGAAGTTTGTCCCATCTGAACAGCCTTTGAGGTCATAGAGACGAACCTAGACAAGTCAATGCAATAAGAAAATATAGTCCAATGTTTTACGGCCTCAAATGGAATATCCAGTAAAGAATTCTGACCAGACCACTTTTATTGCCAACAGCCAAACTTAAATTGGAGCAGAAGTCCAACTTTGTCACTGGGTCACTTAAACCAGCCACTTTTATACCTTGCACCTACCAATCAAATTAGAAAACTTGATATAAAAAATGTCCTCCGTTCATAGGACAGTATATGATGGAAGTTCTTTGATGGAACTCTAACCTCGCCTTCTATAAGACAGATAAAAGATAAGACTGGATATGTGGCATCCCATATCCCGATGGACCCATCAGAATAACCTGCTAAATACACTCTCTGAAGACCATTATCTTTAGTAATAGACAATTGACTGGCTACACCTCCGGTCAAGGGCCACCGTGCACCACTAACCGGGATCTCTGTCGAGGCAAGTTTCCTAACCGAGGCTGCCTAAGAGAACAGTAAGAAGAAAAGTTAATGATAAACAAAATGAATGGTAAACTATAGGACAGGCAGACAAATATACAAGCCACTTGCTCTGGCAAAGATAACCTGCCAAATACAGTCTGTCAGCCTCATTTATCTTTAGAAGTAGACAATTGAATGTTATACCTCCAACAGAGCCTTTGAGGAGTCCCCTCCAGTGGGGAATTTACTTAGCTTTGCAACTGTCATGAGAGGATTAGATATCGGTACAACTGCAGGAAACTTCATGGCAGAGATGGATGGTCTTCTCTCTTGCTGAGAGACCAAGGCAGATAGACTAGCATCATCATAGAAATGTAGCTGCCCAGGGTTTGTCAACACAAAAAGATCAGCTTTCTGGTTACGCCCCATCGCCCCAGCATTTGACAATAAAAGCATGTCTGCAAAAGAGCCAGGAAGTGTAAGGTCTGAACGACCAACACATCTTAATGTCCCGGATGACCATTCGAGAGTTACAACCTGTAACAGAGAATTTTTAAATAGCAGATTTCAGGATGCTATTATTTCAAACCAAAAAAGCACCAGTCCATCAACTCAGTAGTTGTTGGGTTGAACTCACAAAAACCAACAACAAAACCAACATTGTTAATACACATTATAGGGCAAAGGTACCTATATAAAATAGACATTGTAGGGTAAAGGCATTAAATTTACTATTTAAACTGGTCAAGCAGGGAACAAAAATTATTTCCGAATCCCTGGATAAAAGTAAAGAAATTAAATCAACACGAGATCAACATATGTGAAAAAGTTTGCATATGGCACAGTACTTTTTATCACAGTCATACTATCATCAAATCTATGTCGTACATCTCTAGGCATTGAAGAATTAAAGAGAAGATTAAATAGCTATGGATAACAAACCGTCAAAACTTCTTCAGATCCTATTTCATCACCACCATATATAAAAAGCTGGCCATCACAATCATTACGGGATCTTTGGTTTTTGGACCACTGTAAGACGATGACAGGGAGTTTCCTTTCTGCAGATGATAATTGTAGCTTCACAATACTGTTTGGTGATGATATAGCTTGTTGACTTTTAATTGATGCAGTACGCGATATTTTCCAAAATAATATATCTCCATCGATGTATCCCACAGCCAGAATGGATCCATCGGAAGATGCCCAACAAAGAGCACTTATCTCTTTTTCTCCTAGATGATCATCCAATGTATCATCTGGAAGATTTGTAATCACTTCATTTGAAGAAGAATCAAAAACTCCATCCTTCAATTGGAGATCCTTACCACCTCCAACAAAGAGAATTTGACCTTCAGAAACATCCCAAAGAATAATCAACCCATGCTGATATGCAATCAATACTCTGAAAAAACAAAAGATGGAAAAAACATAGCAATAAGTCCCAATAGACAATACTGTAAAATATATCAATATTTCTGTCATATCCTCAAGTACTGAGGATATAACTCCATCAATGTAGACTCATGTTATCAAGAAAGCATTATGCCATGCAGATTACACTATTGTCTCCCTACCTTTAATCATAAGAACATTCCTCTCCAATTTCCAAATACTTACTTTACTCTCCCCCATGACATCAAAAATATTGATATGCCGTTGCCTTTGAAGTACAATTATGTCTAGATTGATTTAATCAACAAGTAATTGCAAGAGATAGTAGTGGCTTTAGCTGCTAAAATGACAGTAATACATGCCTTATGAAATGAAAGGGATGATAATACAAAGGAGAAAACAGCCATGACTGTTTCACTCATCGCTTATGGAAAAACATGGAAATTTAATTATGGCTGATTTTCACAGGATTTCTTTTCTTTTCTTTTTTTAATAGGTAATTTTCATAGGATTTCCAACCATAGATTTTCTGGTTTTCATGTGATTTCAAACAATATCACACAAGGAGATTTTCTAATATGTCTGGATACACTCAGAGAATTACTTTAGGAGAGCCATGGTTAACCAATGATTTAGACAAAAATCCTGCTTGCGTTCATTTATACCAATAAGAATATAGTACCACAATCCAAAAATACCAAATTCCTGGATATTTTATTATATTACTTATATTCAAAGTAATTATTAAACAACCAAATCCCATTTCAAATTCAAATGCAGGAAAGTAAGGTGGAAAACGTTAAGTGCTTCTTGTGTCTTGCCTATTCCCAGAAGAAGAAGGTTGAGGAAGAACTCCAACAATAGGTTGGTCACTAGGAAAGGGAAACCCAGCCGCTTCTGATAAATAGAACAAAACAGTGCAGTAAAGAAACATTAAAGCAAGTTAAAACCACAAAAATTTAATAAATAAAAGATATACAACTCATTCTGACTAAAGTACTAAAACATTATATAAGAAACCATCATTTATCACGTATCATGAAACTTTGGAAAGTTGGATCTAACTTATTCTAATGCAAAAATGCATCTGCATATATGCTCATAGCAGTTTGGAGTATCAAATCATAACAGTTTGTCACTCACTTGTCTACAAAAGCTCATTATATAAACTCAAAGTAATAGGTGCTTGCCAACAGAAATTAATAGTTTCAATCATCTTGCAGGAACTTGTCTGTAACATTTTTTCCTACGATATAATGCTCTAAATTACTGTAATATTTTATATGCATTGCCATATGTATGCTTAATCGAGGTCACATGTTAGTTTTAAGGGTCCTTTTGGGTACACAATTGTTCTCAGGTATTCTCAAATATTTCGTTCCGAACATCACTCAAACACAAAACACTTTTCAATTTCAAATCTTCAATTTTTTTATCTAATGATTACCTAATCATTAAAACTTCTCCAAAACTTCCAAACAAAACACAAAAAACAATACCACTTTTTCAAATTTCAAAATAAAAATAATATTCAAATATATTTTTTTTATCAATAATAATATTCAAATATTATATTCAAACAATTTTTTAACTTTATAATATTTTTATTCAACTATTTCACTACTATTCACTAACTATTCACAGATATTCTGAGATATTCTTAGTACCAAATGGGCCCTAAGTTAACAAGAAACAGTATTTTTAACTATAAATGAGGCAGTAGCACGTGGTACTAAGCCCAAGGATGCGAGTCGAGTTAAATAGATTTAACTTGTAATTTGAAAAAAAAAAAAAAACATATCGTCTGAAGAAGATTTTAATTGAAAAAATAAAAAATTGATCACATTGCTGAACTCAGCAATGACATATTGGGAAAAGGTTTCTTTCAACTTGAGTTAACCTTCATGTCCTCTACAATAAATTGAGTACCTTGTCCAAAGAAAAGTATGCACAAGGAAAGTACTATCTGATTTGGTAAATCAACAGGTCGAAAAGTGCTAGTAAGAAATACCACTTATAGAATTTGCGGAGATGTGATATGGCAACTGTATAAGTTTTTCATCTTCGGCATCAAACTTAATGACAGACATCAAACCATACTCATCACCAACATACCTGCATGTTGTAATAGAGTAAACGTGCACAACAAAGTTACTGTCAAATACCCAGTTCCATTCAAAGCAAAGTAGCAGCTGATTAAGATGATCCTTTACAATTTAATTTGTTTTCAGTGACGGAAACACACAAGAAGGGGATGGGAGGCTCTCTTTAGAAACATGCTATTGAGGTGGGTGATAAGTCTCAAGTCAAATCTTGACATGATACAAGGTGCCGTGATCGAAGTCTCAAAGACACATTTCCAGCAATATTTGAGATCGCACGGGTGAAGGATGCTTCATTAGCTGAGCTCTTGGATTTCCCTGGTGGCCCCTCTCAATGGAATGCTGGTTTCATGAAAGTAACACAAGATTGGGAGTTGGATGTCATCAATGAGTTTTTTGCTTTACAAGAGTGACAGTGAGAACAATAGACAAGATCAGTTGGAGCCTCTCCAAGAAAGGTAGGTTCATGGTAAGATCATTCTATCAGATCCTAACTAGCCAAGGCATGGATGTCTTTCCATGGAGGAATATATGGAAGACTAAAGCTCCTCTGAAAGCAGCTTTTTTTTTTTCTTGGCAGCTTCTTTAGGAAAGATCCTTACGATAAACAACCTAAGAAAATGCTGAATCATGGCATTGGATTGGTGTTGCATGTGCAAGAAGAATGGGAAAAGGGTACATCATCTGCTTCTACACTGCGAGGTGGCCAGGAACTTGTGGAATGACTTTTTTGCAGGAATGGGATTATCATGGCTCATGCCTAGAAGGCTGGTGGACTTTCTAGCAAGTTGGATAGGCCTCCAAGGCAATCACAAGTGGCAGAATTCTGAAAGATGGCTCCTATATGTATGTGTTGGCACATTTGGAGGGAGAGAAATGATAGAAGCTTTGAAGATTGCAAGAGGACAATGAATGAGTTTGATGCTTTCTTTTTTAAAAAAATTTTCCTTTCGGTGGGGGTGATATATTTTAATGGGCTCAATGTAAATCCTAATTTGGTAAACTCGTGTATCTATCCTGTGTACTTTGCTATTCTTATTATCTTATGAATAAAACTTCTTGATTACCTATCCAAAAAAAAATCAGCAACTTACATAAAGTAGGAGCCACTGATCACAGAAAAAGCAGTTATATTGGATGTCCACTGCAAACAACCAACTATACTCCTGCTCTCGAGATTCCAAACCTGCCAAGAATAATTAAGATATCAACCAATGTAATGTATCAACAGCATTTCTAAGTGAAAGCACCTCCCAGCGTTTAAATACAATTCCGAAGTCAACTTTCTTGCTATATCAACTATCACCTACCTACATTGAATTGAAGGATTTGTATGCTATGTTTTAATTATTCTGCTGCATGATTAACAGGACAAATGTACATGGATAAGAACCAATAATGAACACCACCACCTGTGCTAAATGCTTAATGAAGAGACATTTGATGTTGATTACCATTGACAAGGATATTAAGGAGATACATGATATAAAACTTGACAAAGTTCTCTTGTTATTCTTCAATAACACCAAATGCTAAAGTCATGCTCGATAAAACAAAAAAATAGGGATCATGCAGTTGATTCAGATTCACTACCTGAATATCATTGTCGTTTGAAATGCTGACTAAATAACCCTGGTTTTGTAAAAACTGCCAAAGCATACTAAGTATTAATCTGCTGCTAAAATCAAATGAGGAAAGAAATAAAAAATTTGAAGTTCATAGAGGTGAAAGGGTTGATAATGTTCCCAAAGCAGCTAAATTGGATATTGCTTGAATACTTTGAATCAACTTGATTAATGCAGGTACATACCTCTAAGTTCTTGTAAGGCGATTGCTTCGGAGATATAAGAAGTCCTTCAATACCATCTCCACCAATAACTTTAATTCGCCCATCCCTACAGTAACATCATAATCATAAGGACACAACGTTGTAAGCTGTATTCTCCATTTGTTGATTTTAAGCTGCTAAATGATGTAATAAGAATTCAAATGCCATTATAAATGACTCCTATATGGTAACCACTGCACACTGAGAAAACTTTGTGTAACAAGATTAGATAGCTTGATAGGCTTAGCCGCTTAGCAGTCCCTGTTAAAGACCCAACCATTGATCCAAAAGCCCTAAGACTATTGGATACTAATTTGGTTAAGCCTTTAAACCTTATGATCATAACATTCCACCACACTTCCAAATCCGACGTCCACTGCGGCCCACTCTATCGACATTGATCCGGTGGTAGCCATTTCCCTTTTGGTAGCTTCACTTATCTATCAGTATTCAATGACTTAACACCATGCCCATACATAGTACTAAGACATTTTAATCCGGCCTATAGGTTGCCCCCTTCGTGACTTGGACTCGTGATATAGTCCCTGCTCTGATACCAATTATTAAAAACAACCCTTGATCTAAAAGCCCTAAGACTATTGGATACTAATTTGGTTAAGCCTTTAACCCTTAGGATCATAATAGTCCCGCTGGCCAATGAACAGTTGCAGTAGTGCAGGGGGTGGAATGGCCATCATACATCCACATAAGCTAGTCAATTACGCTTCCCTATTCTAAATTCTAGCAATATGCTCTGAAAGATATACATCTTGCCATATTTATTGCTGCATATCAATCTAGTTGACATTCCAAAAATTATTGACAGACAAACCACATTTGCAAAAAGAAATAATGACTAATGGAACTTCAAATATTCTGGTACAAAAAAGATAACAAGCAATTAATTGAAGAAGGACATGTAAAAAATTAGCATTCCCACTATGATGCGCAGGCCACTGGCTGATCCTAACTTCTAGCTTCAACTTCTATCATTACTACTAAAAGACAATATTTCAACTCACAGAGTCCCAATGGCTAAAAGGCGCTGAATCGAGTCAAAACCAAGAACCGATGCTGTGGACGGGACACCATAATGGATAGCAATTCGAGCATCCAAGTCTGCTGATTTCAAACCATCATGATGTGCTTTCCGCTATTTGACAAAAAACAAGCAAACAAACATTTCTTATGAATAATCGATGGAAGCCCTTCTGTATCTCTATAAAGAATCTTTGCTAAGAAAATGACACCATGAAATAGGCGTGCATATACGACATCACACAATGTGCATGCTTATGGCCAATGAAAAGAAAGTAAGCATGACCAATCGTCCCTGAACTGGACATCATTTACTATATTTCTATTATTGAAATTTTGTAGCTAGTAGTCTACAACAGAACTTCAGCGCTCAAGACAATCCGTTAATTAATACATTAAAGAAATCATAGGAATATAACTTTGAAGCAAAAAAAGGAATGCAGGAGGGGCTCTGCCAAGCCAAATCTGGAGATTTTCATAGAAAAAGAAACGCAAGATCGCAAAAATGGGGAAAAAGATTAAGAATTCGTTAATGAAGGTAGAAGAAGAACTTGTAAAGCAAAAGCGGCAAAAGAGGGATGGTGGCCGGGCTGGCTTGCTGGAATATCACACCTGATGATGGTTCACCGCCTTCTGTAACAATCGCTTCGCGAACATGGCGACTTTAAGCTTCAAAGATTTTGAGAGTTAGAATTGTTCTCGTTGACGGAGAATCGGTGTTAGTAGTGACTATACCTATGCAAACATTCTGCGAGCTAACAATAAAACTTTATTTGAAGTCCTGATCAATGAAATGGAATAGGTCTTTACGAGCCGTTGTTTTTTATCCTGATGTATCCTCTGCGGTTTGTCTTCTATACGTTTTCGTGAGCTCATACATTTTTTAAATTAATTCCATTTTATCTAAGTAATATAAAAATATGTACAACACTTTAAGCAGAAGGGGATGTAGCTCAGATGGTAGAGCGCTCGCTTAGCATGCGAGAGGTACGGGGATCGATACCCCGCATCTCCATTTAAAACGACTCGTTATCCCTTTTTTCTGTTTAATTAGCTTTGGGGCCCCTTTCTGCGTTACTTATGCTTAAATCAAACAAACATTCTTCATAATCTCCTACTATTCACTCATACACTATATTTTTTTAATTTTTTTCTTTAATCAAATATTTATAATATGAATAGTGAATAAAAAATTTGAAATAGTTTAAAAAGAATAAATTTAAAAAAAAAAATTTAATATTAAAAAATTAAAAAAATGTAGAATGTGAAATGTGGTGGAGGTTGTGTAGCAAAATCCTAAATCAAAATACTTAAATGACCCACACCATAATCACGGAGATGAAATAATGACTTAGGTTGTGTTTGGATAATAAGGTAATCTCAGATAATCTGTGAATAGTTTATTTAGCAAATCTATACCACAAACCTATTGAGAGAAAAAATAAAATAAACACAAGTTTATGGTGTAAGATTATTAGGTAGAATTTTTCTGATATAATATGTGAGTTTTTCTACTTAACAATTCTATACTACATACCTGTTGGAAAAAAAAAAATATATATATATATATATATATATAATAAAAGTAAGTGTGTGGTGTAGTTTCCTAAATAGAAATTTTTCATAACAAAATACAATAAAACATGAAAGCTCCAGCTAGATTGGGTAGGTCCCATATTCCTTGGCAATGTGGCATAATGCTATAGAGGTATCACCTGGTGAGTTTTAGTGCGATGTAATGATAGACTGCTTCAATATGCGCTATATAAAATCTCTGTTGAAATGATTGCCGTAGAATGCTCGTCCCACGTTATCAAAAGGAAAAGACTATTAACTTCTGGAGATGCAAGACATAAAAGGCTTCTAAAAACGCAATGGATCACGGTTGCTTGTGGAGATGACTTGAATTGGTTTTGTTGTACCTTTGAAAAGGTGCGTGAGTGGGGCGGCGGCGGAAGCACTTTGGTAAGGCACTGAAAAAAGTGGCTATATTGCGTAGATCTAAGCTCCAAAGTGTCTAACAAACAAAAAATAAATTCGCCATAAACAAGTAAAATAAAATTAGTCTGATGAATTACATTAAATCATTTATGTGATTATTTTTAAATAATCATTTGTAGTTAGAATATTTTTCCATTTATATATACATCATTTTCCAAGCCAATAAAAACTTTTTTTTTCCAGAAAATAGCTGGACTCAGCTCATGGTTGAATGCAGAAGTAAATTTATAATAGAATAGTTTTCTCGGTAATAAAAATATTTCCTCAACTTCTTTCCAAACATATAAAAACTTCTCATCTCAATATATTCCATTTATTTATTAAAATATATTATTTTAATGCATATAAACATTCATTTAAATAATAAATATTCTTAAATGCTGTAAGAGTTTATCATTTGGATATTCTCAAAAAAAAATCTCTTTCATTTTCTTTTCATTATTTTTTTAAAAAACCTTAATCATTAAGTAAAAAAATTACACAATTTTATTAATAGTTATTTTTTTAATCATTAAGTAAAAAAATAAAATAAAATACTCAAACTGTAACTTTGAGAGAATTCACTAACATTTTTCTTATCATTTACATATAATTTTAAAAAAAAAATGATAGGTACACCGTTGCACCCATAGAATTTACCGAATTCTGCTTTTCTTTTTTGTAATATTAAAAACAATTGTTCCAACGATCGGTACACACTAGAAGGGCGATGATTTTAAGGTGGGGGACTTCACATTTACACGAAAACCTATCTAGGGCGATGATTTTAAGGTGGGGGACTTCACATTTACACAACAATGCACCAACATTCCGAGAAGAAAAGTGGCATTGGCATTGGCGCCAATGCTCTTATAAAATAATTTGAGTATAATTAGCCGGAGAATGAAAGGAACTCGAGCCGTTTAACTGTAGCTTCCGTCGTCCGAGCTGTTTTTGCCCTTTCCTAATTCAAGCAACCTGTGAGCCTAAACTTGCGTGCCCACTGCCCACTGTCCGCCATATCCTATTTAACATCTTCATTTGTTGTTGTTTTCCACATCGCAGCTCGATTTTCGTCTTCTACTCCGTTGCCATGACAATTTTCTCGTCCACAAAGCGAGGTCAGTTCCTTCTTTGTGTTCTGACTAGATACGACACTTCCGATGGAGATCGGAAATGGAGTGTTGAAGAGTCCTTAGGTTTGGAAGGATCTTTAATTGCCTCACGATTAATCACATAAAAATTGAATTCAATATTGGACTTCGCACTTATACAGGACTTTTAACTGCCTCTTGAGTGGCTTTTACCGTTCAATAATTCACTTGGTGCTTTGAATTGGTCTTTGTGCTAATTCTGCTAATTAGTATTAGCTTGTTAGCAGTTTTTTCCACGAGGTAGTCATTGCTAATAGTTGTTTTCGTGTTCATTCCAATGAATATTTAATTGTAATGTCTTGCAGATGATCTTGACCAAAATGTCAAAAGTTCTTATTTTAATTTACCCCCACTGGATGTTTCCATCGCATTCCCACAGGCAACTCCAGCGTCCGTCTTTCCTCCTTGTGGTAAGAATGCTCTCTCTCCCTCTCTCTCTCCCTCCCCCAGCCAGCGGTGTTACACATCTGGTGTTCCGAATTGAACATAACTTGATGAATTAAATGAATCTGATCATTCACAAACATATATGTAAAACTTCATTGTTCAGACAAATATAAATAATTAAATTTACTTCTTCCTATCCGCTTGTGCTTTTGGGACAAATAGTAATTTCACATAGTGTTAGAGCAGAAGTCTTGAGTTTGAATCCTAACTCATTGCAAATGACAAATTTAGTAGCTTTGGAAGTCCCATTGCAAAATGAGTGATAGTTTAGGGAGTAAGATGTAATATTCCCTAATTATGTGTAAAATGTTGCTGCTTACTATCAGTTCTTGGCATTTCTTAGCATCAAAATTAGGGGAAGCTTGAATCTACATTTATCTAGCAGCTCCTTTTGAGATTTTATTAATAGTCTCATGAGGTTTTTTGGACTAGGTGCCTTTTGCTAATGTATCATGCTGCATGTATGACATGTTTCGCTATTAGTCTCTTGTGCTTACTAGTGATGATGATTATTTGTTGCTATTTCTTTTTTCCGTTTTTTCAGATACAAGATTGTTCTGATAGTTATTTCTCAAGTATGTGTATTCTTATTCTTAAGCAGCAAGAGACACCAAATTATAGGATTTAGAGCATATAATCTTTATTTTCCCACACATGGCAGTATATTTTTTCACTCTGTGTCATTCCATTTTATTGTGCATTGCCTTGGCATTTTCCAATATTATCTGGATTATTTGAAGCCATTCAATGTCTTATCGTTGCATATCGGCCTTTAATTATCACAGCTTCAGACTATTTTCAACTTGATGATCTATTGACTCCTAAGGAAAAGGCCATCAGGATGAAAGTAAGACAGTGCATGGAACAAGAAATAGCTCCAATAATGACAGAGGTGTCTTTCTCATTTTACTCTTATTATTCTTAGTATTGCTCATAAGATGTACAAAGCAATTTCGGTCTGAACTGAGGCAATCTTTCCTATTTTATTATTATTTTCATTATTGTAGTGTTCTGATTAAAAAGTCCAATAATGACAGAGGTGTCTTTCTCATTTTACTCTTATTATTCTCACTATTGCTCATAAGATGTACAAAGCAATTTCGGTCTAAACTGAGGCAATCTTTCCTATTTTTTATTATTATTTTCATTATTGTAATGTTCTAATTAAAAAGTAAAGTTGTACATTTTTTTCTTTTTATCCTCAGTACTGGGAGAAGGCCAAGTTTCCGTTTCATGTTATTCCAAAACTTGGTGCCCTGAATATCGCAGGTGGCACAATCAAGGTAGCTTGTGCATCTTTTTCTTCCCCCAACCCTGGCATTTTCTCTTCATCTCTCTCCCCTGAGTGGTGTAAGTTGTGGTGGATAGGATGCTTAGCTAGTTCTGATTCTCAGGGCTATGGGTGTCCTGGTCTCTCCATTACTGCAAGCGCTGTTGTTTCAGCAGAGATTGCTAGAGTTGATGCAAGCTGTTCCACATTCATAACAGCGCAATTATCATCTCTGGCAATTGGTAAGATCTTTAGACTAGCTTTGTTTTGTCTTTACCTAATAAAATCAAATAGCTAATTTTCTTTTTCCAATAAACAAACCAACATACAGTTAGTAAATCACATCATTGTGTTATTTGTTTGGACTGCCTAGTATAGCATTGTGTGGATCAGAGGCACAGAAGCAAAAATATCTACCATCTTTGGCACAGTTAAACACTGTAGGGTGTTGGGTAAGTATCCTACTTTGGAATTCAAGTATAGTGTAGGATTTCTGCATGTTTGATATGCGTTTCTGTGAGACTTTGAGTTACTTCAATATGTTGTTTCCACACATTAAGGCTTTCACTGAGCCTGGATATGGAAGTGATGTAAGTGCTATGAAGACGACAGCAACCAAGGTTCGTGCTCTCAACTTCATTCTATTGATTTATCATACGCATAACGTCAATTTACATTTATGCATGTACACTCACATACATAACGGAACCCAATATTCTAAACTTCTGTTTAATATCATTTGGATTGGTATGACTAGGTGCAAGGAGGTTGGATACTTGAGGGCCAAAAGCGCTGGATTGGAAACAGTACCTTTGCAGATTTGCTCTTTATTTTTGCAAGGAATGCCACAACAAAGCAGATAAATGGGTATGTTATATCCTGTATGATATACAGAACACTTCACCCAATCATTTAAATCAAAAGAAAAAATTACACCAATGTACTAGAAAGGTATGCAGGAAATCCCTGTCTCCAATGAGACCTATCATGTGTTTTACAGTGCTACTCCCTATCACTTTGTTGTCTATGGCTCTGCCTTGTACACAATCATCCTTAGATATTAACTTGTGTGAACGTTCATTATAGTACGCTGACAAAAATGGAAACACACCTTGACACAATATTGAGGTTTTGAATGGTTGTCATGTCGAACTCCATATATGCATGTTACAAACTACCCCATGTCCATTCCCAATTATTTTTATGTTATTTCTTTTACTTATTTCCATCAATATTGGACACTACAAAATCCATTCTTCTTTGATTTGTCACTTGAGAGATAGATCTGCATTAAGTTAACAGTCATAAAAAACTAATGTGACATGTAAACATGATTGCATTGGAGCGGACAATTTTAGACACGCCCCACAAATCCAACACAAACATGACATTGGATTTGAGGGTTAGGGTTTAGTCTAAAACCAAGCCAACCTGATTAGACACAATGAATAAACGGCCCAATTTTGTGTCAAGCCACTTAAGCTGTTTAATTGAGTTACATTTATACTATAAAAATGTAAACTCAAAAAGTATGTTAGTAACTTTTGTTGATGCTTAATGTGTATGCTTTATCATGTTTGTTTTTGGAATGTAATGCGATTTTTTTTTTTTATGTGCTTGTTTATTTTGATGAATTTTATTGGCTATAATCATATTTTGGTTGAAATTTTCTAAGAAGTTGGGTTATGGTTACAGATACCAATTATCAAATTGATTTTGCTGTGTATCTAGCTGTGATATGTATAATTGATATGCTTCTATCATGTTTATTTGCATTAACCATGCCAGTTCAAGTATTTGGGTCAATTCAACCCATTTTTATCAAACAAGTCAAAACAGTTTGAAATGAGTTATATTCGAATCAACTAAACAAGATCTATTTATTGAACAAGTTATGCAGGTCATGTCATGTTATCGATTGATTTGAATGGGTCATGTCAAGGTTGAGAGGTTTGATCTGTTCAATTAAATAGGTCATGTTAGAGTTGAACCCATGGCATGATCCGATGTGTACCCAACCCTTGAACCCAACTTGGCACCCTATAAAAGTATGGAAACTATAACATAGTTTCAAACATGTGCCAGACTCTTCACCTATATTGAGTCCTTTGTTATGTCTATGTACACATCTTATAAAGTACTACCAAAATAATTCTCTTTATTGAATGCAACCCTTTAGACCTTTCTGGCCATTGGCCTCGATATGCAAAATGTAAGATAGGAAAATTTAGGCTCCTTAGTTGCCTGTCACTTGCAAAATGAAGTGGATTTTGTACTAGCTTTTGTAAGGAAGCACGTAGTTGTTGGGTTTTCCAAATTGGGATCCTCTTTTCGTGCTTGTGTAATATTTATGTTTTCTATTTCAGATTTATAGTAAAGAAGGATGCCCCTGGATTAACAGCTACAAAAATAGAAAACAAAATTGGCCTGAGAATTGTTCAGAATGGAGATATTATATTAAAGAATGTTTTTGTCCCTGATGAGGACAGGTTACCTGGCATTGATTCTTTTCAGGATGCAAACAAGGTACAGTTATGAGGAGTTATGTAATGTGGATCTTGTCCCTCATAGTTTGTGTTATCTTCATAGTATGGGTTTCTGGTTGATTATCATCCCTAAATGCTTAGAATGGCGTCTTTGGTTGAGATTATACATCTTTTGTCATCCTAATGAAGTCCAATGCAAACAGCACATTTTCATTGTAATTACTCATGTCATACTCTAGTCATATTTTTTGAATTGATACAAAGCTTGTTGCTACATGATGTGATTTCTTAGTCAGGATTGGGAATAGAAATATGGTAATGTGTTTATATGAACACAAATGACTGCTTTAGTTTTTCCCAACCATGGAAATACACACCTTAGCACATGTGTAGGACAACCATTAAAAAGTTAAACGTACATCCAGAACTTCAAATTTAGTTTAGTCAGCTCTGAAATAGGTTGATGTTTTCAACCAATAATCTTGGCAAGTGTTACAATTTCAGAGTCTGCAACTAAGGTACTTTACCTAGTGCACTGAAATAGAGGGCTAGAAAAGAATATGCAAAACAAGCGCTCTTGGGTGTTCTTTTGCCCTCATTTCAGTACTGACATGTTATTTCCTCTACCTTTTGGAATGCATCAACTTCAACCAAACCAATCAGTAGCAGTTTACATCACCATACATGCACTCAGCTACACAGTCCTAGAAAGATAGGACAATCCAAATTTGTTTGCTGCGTCCATAAACGAATATTCCTTCAAATATTATTTTAGAGAAATCTACAGTACTTTTATGCATGAATGTGAAGTGTGTACATTGCTGTTTTTCCAATTTCCGTAGTTTCATGCTTTGGAGTATTCGTGTATGTTTCTTGTTTTTCATGTTGCTTATCTATAACTGCTTACTCAAAACAGCTATTTGATGTTTCACGCATTATTATTGCCTGGCAACCTATTGGCATATCAATGGGCATCTATGATATGTGTCACAGGTATCGAAGTAAATGCTTCTCTTTTTCGCTGTAATATTTTTTTTTTAATCTTTTGGTATGACCTGCTCTGAATTCCAACCGATCTAAAGGTATCTGAAGGAGATGAAACAATTTAGAGCACCACTTGCAGCTTTCCAAATCAATCAACAGAAACTTGTTCATATGTTGGGTAACGTTCAAGCAATGATTCTAGTCGGTTGGCGCCTCTGCAAATTGTATGAGAATGGAAAAATGACTCCAGGTCAAGCTAGTTTGGGAAAGGTACAATGGGAAATCTTTTTATTTGTGATGCATTGTCTGTTCCTTGCGCTGAAAATTTCTGTAATTCTTCAGTCATGGATCACCTTGAAGGCAAGAGAAACCGCTGCAATTGGGAGGGAGTTACTCGGGGGCAATGGAATTTTGGCCGATTTTTTAGTCGCAAAGGTATTCGTGCTTTTCAATCTTTCTCTATTAGATATTTTTCATTTTTTTTTTCTAAAAAGTATTGGGGCTTCATTGCAGGCATTCTGCGATCTAGAGCCTATATACACATATGAAGGCACCCACGACATCCACAGCCTGGTCACAGGTAGGGAAATCACTGGTATTGCCAGCTTTAAGCCTGCTGTGTTGAGCAAACGAAGCCACCTGTAAAAAATGTAGATTTTCTTCCTCAATGAGAATCAGTTGTGACGCCCCTCAAGAGGTGAATAACTTACACAAATGATGTTTAGATTACGACAATGGAACTGAAATAAAACTTTTTTAAAAAAGGTCAAAATTTTATCAGTCTTTTATTACTCTCTCCTATTGATTTTGCTTATTACTTTTTTTTATAGGTTATCAATAAGTTTTATTCATAGGGGAAAAATGCATAGCTCAAATACATAGGAAGTCTACATTAGAAGTACCTAACTAGGGTTTACAACCGAAAGTAGAAAATCATGGACATTAAGTCCATTAAAATCAATTCCCCCCCCCCCCCCCACACTATAAGAACAAAGTTCTTTTTTTTTTTTTTTTTAAAGAACTTTAAGCTCATCCATTGTCCTCTCGCGATTCTTGAAGCTTCTATCATTTCTCTCTCACCAAATGCACTAATACATACATATAAGGGACATTCTCCATATTGCTACCACTTAAGGATTACCTTGGAGTCTTTTCCAGATTACTAGATAATCCATCAGTCTAAGAGCACTAGCATTGGATTTGCCAAATGCATCTTCAAATTTTAGCAAATATCACTTTTTTACATTTGCATATTCTATTTAAATTCAATCCTCACATTGGATTAGTCATTTACTCTCTCTATAATAATAAAATATTATTAAATTAATAATTTTGTTATTTAATTTTTTTATATCACATTTTATAATTCTACCAATTTAATATTAATAATAATTATATTCTAATTAAATTAATATTAAAAAAATCATATTTTTAAAAGTCATTTAATGCTAATAACAAAAAATATTTGATTAAACTCATCAAAAACTCTATCTAAATTTCTTAATTACAAATCAAATAATATTTTTATTGGAGTGAGAAATTAATATTTTAATGTTTGCTTGGAGTGAGAAATTATTATTTTAACTTTTGGTGAATCAATTTGGTTCTTCAAATTTGACTAATCATTGTAGCTAACATCCAAATTATTTTAGAGATGCCCAATCCAATATGGGGACTTTTTAGCACATATTATCTAAAATTTGGCCAATTTTTAGTTTTAGCCAAGCCAATACTAATGCCCTAAGAGGCGTAACCCATGATAATCAAATTCTCGCAAAAAAATTGTCTCACATGGTCCTAGTCACCTCACAATGTAAAAGCAAGTGCTCTACTAATTTACCATTCTCCTTAAATATGCAACACCAGTCCAACACCATTAACCGACGTTCCATCACAGCATGTAGGCTGGAAAATGCAACTTTTATCACGTTGTTAAGGTTTTGTTTACTCTCTTAGAGAATGTAGCCTGCTGGACCAATCATAAATTAAGGTTTTATTTTTTTTTTCCATCTTCCATTGAAAGTACATTGATCCTAGATGCTTCCGCTTCCACCACCTAAGCTTCTTATCGTGGCGCACCATTGCAACACAAGAAACCAGCCCTTAAGTTCACGTTCACAATAAACACTTAGGGTAGCTTATAGGAGGAGTCTACCACTGAGCACCAAAAAATCCAGTTACGAATAGCAAACACTACTACTACGTAACTCCTACTTAAAACCAAACCTCAGAAGAAAAAAAAAAAAAAAAAAACTAGCTCATTCCCACTTGATTCTGGTGTTTCAGCTTCTCTCTGCAATCCCAAAGTCCTAATCCTGAGCTGAAGCTGAGCAGCTGCGGCTAAGAACCAAATGCTTTGAGCTGGCCTCAGTATCTCCAGTACCATGACCAGCACAGTGTTCATCCTCAGCTCATCAGCATTAGCCAACACAGCCTCCAATGTCGATTTCCACCCCGCTAACACCTCGTCACTTCACTCCCCATCTATTAGAGCAATCCAACATCAGCTTATCTCATATGCATGCAGCAACTCGTGGCATCCCCAAAGATGCTGATATGCAATCAAATCCTATATCAGATGGACACATTTGATATGATAGTCATTCAGGAAATTTACTAAATAGACCCATTCATAGCTGAAGTGTTCTTTGTACCATTATGTAAATTTACAGGTTGTTATGCTAGCTGTACAGCGTTAGAATATTCTTTAGTTAGTTAGGATTTGTTTTTGCTCCATTCCTGTATAAAGTAGCGGCATCATGTGCAGAGTTGGCACTCACGTAATACAATCAATGCAATAGCATTTTCAGCAATTCTTCTCTGTTCTCTTTTGTGCTTCTTCTTCTGTAATTCTCACATGGTACCAGAGCGCGATACAGAGTAAGAATTCCAATTTTTTTTTTCAATGGCTGATGAAGTTTCCAACAAATCCAAATCCCCTTTTATGGATTTCTTCAACCCAACCAATCCTTACCGACTTGATCATGGAGATAATCCATCTCTTCCCTTAGTCCCAAACCTGCTCACTTCCAAAAACTACACTACTTGGTCGAGAGCCATGTGCAGGGCCCTCCGTGCCAAAAATAAACTCGGTTTTATTAATGGCACATTCTCTAAACCAAAATCAACCTCAAACCCCTTTTTGATGCATGGGAGCGTTGCAATGACCTAGTGGTCTCCTAATTGCATAACTCCATAAATTCCTCTCTCAAATCCAGCATTGCTTTGGTGGACAATATTGCTCAAGTCTGGAAAGAGCTCTAAGAACGATTCACTCAATCGAATAGTCACCACATTTTTCAACTCAAAATGGCCTTAACAGGTTTGACTCAGGACAATGATTCTATCTCTGTTTATTTTGGCAAACTTAAGACTCTATGGGATGAGCTTCTTCTGTATGATCCATTGCCTAACTGTACTTGTGGTAAGTTGGTTGTTCTTCATGATCGCTATCAAAGGGGTTGTATAATCCAATTTCTTATAGGCCTTAATGATTCATTCAATGTCACTCATGATCAGATTATGATTTTGGACCCTTTACCTCCCATCAACAAAATTTTTTCTATGGTTCAATAGCAGGAAATGCAGCATCTCATGGTGCCTAATCTTCCTTCTACTGAATCTATGGCTCTTGCTGTTAACCGACCTTACTTACCATACAAATCCTCACCTCAATCTTCCCAATCATCCAAACGAGAAAGACCATTTTGTACCCATTGCAAAATCCAAGGCCATACTTTTGATATTTGCTTCAAAGCTGGAAATGCTCAACCCCCAACCTGCACTCACTATCATTTGATAGGACATATAGCTGCAAAGTGCTATAAATTGCACGGGTATCCACTAGACCACAAGTTCCATGGCAAATCTAAGCAGTACAATCCATCTGCTAACATGTCCTTTCTCGACCAAGAAGAAGAAATTTCAGATGCCAAGATGACCCTCACTAAGGATCAATATCAGAAGTTGTTGGCTCTACTGCATCCAACAGAAGCCTCCATTGCTACGCATGCAGTCAATAATATCCAGGCAGACTATTCACACCCACCATCCATGAATGGTATCTCCCCATCTTTACACACACACATTCCTTGGTTAATTGACACAGGAGCGATCTGTAGCACCTCCTTCTTTTCTTCAATAACATCTTATGTTTCATTTGTTGTTAAGCTGCCCAATGGCCAAACAGCTCCTGTTTCCCACATTGGTACTGTCCATATCAACCTGAAACTAATTTTACACAATGTTTTATGTGTCCCTTCATTTCACTTCAATTTGATTTCTATCAAACAACTAATCAACTCTTTCTCTTGTTGTGTTCTTTTCCTTTCACAATTTTATTTTATTCAAGACCTTTTGTCATGGATCACAATTGGCATGGGTGAGATGGAAGCTGGACTTTACAATCTGATTCCTACTCAAGTTCCTCCTACAGCTCTTTTCGACCACTTCTCCATTTCATTACACAAAAGCATTTCTGTTTCAGCAATTTAAAAGGATGTGAACCTGATCTTTGATCTCTGGCATTGTAGGTTGGGTCACACTCCTACTTCCAAAATACATGTAATCAAAGATCCTTACATTAGTAATCATATTTCTACTGTTTCTAATACAAATTCCTGTCTTCTTTGCCCACTTGCAAAGCATCATCACCTCCCATTTCCTGATAGTACTCACCAAAGTAAAGCCATCTTTGAACTCATACACTGTGATATTTGAGGACCTCATTCCATTACAGCGTATGATGGCACTAGATATTTTTGAACAATCGTTGATGACTATTCACGGAGTACTTGGATATATTTGCTTAAGACTAAATCTGATACAAGTAAATTTATCGAGGCTTTTTGCAATCTGGTTAATACTCAATTTCACACTAAAGTTCAAATCCTTCGCAATGATAATGGTCTTGAATTTCAAATGACTGAACTCTTCAATAACCGATGCATTATTCATCAAAGAACTTGTGTGGAAACTCCACAACAAAATGGAAAAGTTGAACGTAAACACCAACATTTATTAAACATAGCCCGAGCCTTAAAAATTCAATCCAACCTTCCTCTCTTGTATTGGACAGATTGCATTCTTACAGCTGCTTACATTATTAATCGCATTCCTAGTCCATTACTTTCAAATAAAACACCATTTGAGCTCTTGTTTAACAAGCTTCCCACATACTCTCACATGAGAATATTGGGGTGTCTTTGTTTTGCTTCCACCCTCTCTCACAATCGCCAAAAATTTGATCCACGAGGTCGGCATTGTGTTTTTCTCGGATATCCCTTTGGCATTAAAGGCTACAAACTGCTTAATCTCAATACCAATTTTGTTTTCTTCTCTTGGGATGTTACATTTCATGAACATATTTTTCATTTTCATCAACAAACCACCCCTCCATCCCCGCCTCTTCCCTTAACTTTACCCTCTCCATACCCCATACAAACTGTTTCATTAAGACCTTCTCACACAATTCCTCCTAACCCCACATCAGACATATCCTCCCCACCCTCATCACCTACATCAGCTTCCTCTATTTCTCCTCATCCCAATTTCTCTGCTACTTTATCACCACCTGCACATTTACCTCCTAACCCCACAGATTCTTCTTTCTCACCCTACCCAGTACTTCCATCTCGTCCCCCCATTCGAAGGTCAACCCATGCGAGAACAGCTCCTAAATATTTACAGGACTTTCATTGTCAACAAGTCAGTTCCATCTCATCCAACCAACCCGTGGACATGGCATCAACTCATCAAGGTATTCCTTTTCCTTTGTCTTCTTCTATTTCTTATGCACATTTATCACTTTCATTTGCTTTATTTTCTTCTACCATTTCTTCACAACAAGACCCACAAACTTTTAAACAAGCTGCCAAGGACCCTGATTGGTGCAAAGCAATGCAAGCTGAAATTGATGCTTTAGAATTCAACAAGACCTGGGTCCTTACAGATTTACCTCCTGGGAAGTCTCCAATCGATTGCAAGTATGTGTATAAAACCAAATACCATTCTAATGGTACAGTTGAACGGAAGAAAGCACGTTTAGTTGCTCGTGGTTTTACTCAGCAAGAGGGAGTGGATTATCATGAAACATTTTCTCCCGTTGCCAAAATTGTTACAGTCCGAACCCTGCTTGCCTTGGTTGCCATTAAAGGATGGCATTTACAACAGTTTGATGTTAACAATGCGTTTCTTAATAGGGATTTACATGAAGAAATATATATGAAGAAGCCCCCGGGATATACTAAAGGTCAACCTGGACAAATCTGTAGATTGCTCAAAAGTCTTTATGGCCTCAAACAGGCCTCACGACAATGGTACGATAAGTTTTCTCAATCTTTGATCAGTTTTGGTTTCAAGCAATCTAAGGCTGATTATAGTCTTTTTACTTGTATCACTGCTACTGATTTTATAGCACTACTTGTCTATGTTGATGACATAGTAGTTGCTAGCAGCTCTCTTACCTCCATTTCTCTTCTCTGAGATTTTTTGAACACTCATTTTCGTATCAAAGATCTTGGTTCACTGAGGTATTTCCTAGGCATTGAAGTGGCTCGTTCTCCTACAGGAATTCATCTTTGCCAATGGAAATACACTCTAGATATATTGGCCGATACTGGTAACCTTGCCTCCAAACCACTTAAACTCCCCATGGATCAGGACCACAAATTAACCAAAAACTCTGGAACCCCTTTGTCTTATCCCACCCCTTATCGCCAACTCATTGGTAGATTGCTTTATCTTACCCTCACCAGACCTGACATAAGCTATCCCATTCAAGTCCTGAGTAAATACATGGATCGTCCTTCAACTACTCACCTTGCCGCAGCTCACAAAGTGCTACGCTATCTCAAGAATGCTCCTGGACAAGGCATCCTCTTATCTGATGCTTCCTCTATCTAGCTTATTGGATATTCTGATTCAGATTGGGCTTCTTGGCCATACACTCGCAAGTCCGTCACTGGTTTTTGTGTTTTCTTGGGACAATCTCTCATTTCCTGGAGGTCTAAGAAACAAACTGTCGTATCCCGGTCCTCTGCTGAGGCTGAATACCAGGCCATGGCTTCCATATCTACTGAACTCACTTGGCTAAGACAATTGTTGACTGATCTTGCCATCTCTCACCCTCAAGCAACTGAGCTATTTTGTGACAATCAAGTCGCTTTGCATATTGCATCTAATCCGGTGTTTCACGAAAGGACAAAACACATTGAAGTGGATTGTCATCTTATAAGGGACAAGATACAAGAAGGCACACTCAGGACTGCTCACGTTACTACACAGTTGCAACTTACCGATATGTTTACCAAGTCCTTGCCTTCTCATTTACTTTATTCATATATCTCCAAGATGGGAGTAGCTAACATCTACTCTCCATCTTGCGGGGGGGTATTAGAGCAATCCAACATCAGCTTATCTCATATGCATGCAGCAACTCGTGGCATCCCCAAAGATGCTGATATGCAATCAAATCCTATATCAGATGGACACATCTCATATGATAGTCATTCAGGAAATTTACTATCGGCTGGCTGCCTCCTAGCTCTCCCATGCCTCAGAATCTCTAGCAACGGTGGTGCCGCCACGCTCTCTTGAATCTTTGCTAGCCCATGCAGTTGAGTGCTCGCTCCTTCACCATGGTCTCCTGCATCAACCTATCTATCCTCCGTCTCTGGTCTTCGGATAACCTGTCGATCGAGTTGGTGTGGAATGCTAGGTCGGGTTTGAAACCGGCAATCCACAAGAAGGTGTGCTCGAGAGAAGTTAACCATGTGGCCATGTGGGAGAGAATAGGAGGAAGATGTCCCTCTGAGCGACTCTCGATTTTTCTTTGTAGTATTCTTGGTAGTGTGCGAGGATGCAGGACACCAAATCTTTGAGTTCCTCTTCTTGAATTTGGTGGCAATGTTTCCATGCGGAGAGGAGCTCATCGAGGTAGTGTTCTTGGCGGACTAGCCAGCGTTCCAGAAAGGCCTCACTAGCCAACCTTCCAGAAAGGCCTCAAATGAGTCAGCAATATTGGTGTCTTCTTCTACTCTCTTTTTTTTTTTATTCTTCTACTCCCTTAAATATTGTTATGGTAAAGAATTTATAGAAAGTGAAACCTTTTCATATTTCTTGTATCATTCCTTAATACTTTTTTTTTAATCTGTCATAGTAGATAAGGCTATGGTATTGAAATTTTTTAATTTTTATAACTATAAAATATCTTATGACGAGTAATAGTTTATATACAGACTTATAAATAACAGCAACTGGGTGTTAACATATATACTTATAAATAACACAATTCTTTAGAAAATTGAAGAAAGAGACAGTTGGGTAATTTCACTAGTTGGATACGAATTTTAGGCTTTTAGTTCATAATGGTGTTGGATGTGAAGGAACTGGTTTTTTTTTTGAAAAAAAAAAAAGATAACTCCTTGAATTATTACATGGTAGGCACGGGTTGGCCTTTTTTCAATTTATATTAAAAAAAAATCTTTAGTTATTGCATATCAGTCTCGGATTGGCCCAAGCCGACACACTAATCACCGATTCTACGTAGGGTTGTTAATATTTATTAGAGAATTATTACAGTCATAAAGAAATTTCACAAAAATAAATATACAAAATGACATGACTTCGTATAATACATTTGATCTACTTTATAATAAAAGTAGATTTACAATCTAATGTATCATATCAAGCCACATTAGTTTGTGGATATATTTTCATGGAATCATTTTGTAGGTAAAATATTTCTCTATTTATTATTATTTTAGCATAACATAAAATAACATCGATAGAATTTTAAAGATTTTAATCTTACAAATTGGCTCAATCTCATCTTGCAAAAGACTACACCATGTCCTCTCATAAAATTAATCCATTCAGATCCACTGGTTTAACAAGTTGGTTACTATGACTTTTCCCATCAAAATAAGCATGACTTTTGTGTACCCAAGAAGGGATTTTGAACTTGAATAGTGGATATAAATTGGGTGACCTAGGAAAGTGAAAACTTGCAATAGAAGAAGTGATGTTCTTGATACATGGAATGGAATGGTATTAATGGAAAATGATAAAGAATAATGGCTAGAGAAGGCAAGAGTGACATGTGTCATCTTGAATCTACAAATGGATCCGACCCTAAAATATACATAAATTCCTCACTATATTTTTCAAGAAAAATGAAGCAAACTAGGTAGGACTTTGGCCAGCTTTAATCAGTTTTTCGTTCTTTCTATCCGAGCATTCTACCGTAGAGTACTGACTAATATGCAATTGCAATCTGATTAGTGTCACTCCAAATTATCATGATAAAACAAAGAAAAAATTAAGTTACCATGATAAAGGAATGAAGTGATGCATTCTAACTAAATTAAGGATCTAAGTGGCAGGTTCTCTGAACTAAAATCACCTTGTGACGAAGATTAGTACCTTTAGATCCTGAATTTTCTTTTCCTTTTTTTTTTTCCCTTTTCCCCCTCTCAGATAACTGTAATTTGAATTGAATTGATCACCACTTTTCTTGATGGCAGATGGCGACATGTAATAGAAAACGCAGATAAGATACAAAGATGGTGATGTTACTTATAAGAGTTCTTTTATTTTGAAGTTGGCCTGCAAAGCACGCCCTTTGTTTTATGAAAAATTTTACTTATTATTTTTATACTACATACCACATGATTTTTTAATTTTTAATTTTTAATTTTTTTTCTTATCAAATATATGGTATATAAATGATGAGTATAAGAATTCAATTAATTTAGGAAGAATAGAACCAAAAAAATTTAAATAAAAAATAAGTATAGTGTGTGGTGTGAAATGATAAGTAACAAATCTCTTATTTTACAGACATAACGAGACTTAATTTATATAACAAATCAAATCTTATCATGTTAATAAAATGGAGGGCGTGTTTTGCAAACCAACTTTCAAATAACATTTTTGTACTTACAAAGATGGACTCAAATCCATTTAGCTAGAATGCTGAAGGATTATCTCTATTGAGTACAATATAGCCCCCACTTATAAGATCCACATCTGGGCAAATATAAAATGCATAAAAAAGCACATTACCATTATTGACTCATGAGTTGATTTTTCATCATCGAGAGTTAGAGATAACCAGTTTTCCCGTTGAACGTAATTCTTAAACTTAAATAATATAATAAAAACGAGATGAGAATATAATATATATATATATATAATATAATTTCTATTTTATAATTATTGATAATCAAGATTCTTTAAATTGACTTAATAAACAAATAGCACAGATTTAATAATATTTTTTTAAAATATTTAATATTGTTGTACATAAATAACAATGCAAACGCCTTGAAGGCAATTTTTAAACCGGCAATCATTATTCAATTATTTGGTGCTATGTGTCTGTAGGGAAATTGTCGTACTACAAGTTTTGTCTCTGTATCACGGCAGTTATAATTGTCTTGTTAATTAGGGCTGCTATTCGGCTATGGCTGCCCAATCCATTCCCCGCTCCTACCTAGGCGCCTAGGCCGTCGAGTTGAGGACACTAGTGCTGTGTTAGGATATTGAGTTGAATTGAATTCTTTATAAATAATAATGAGTTAATATGAAGGAGTGAATTTTGTAGAGTCCACCTAAGATGAGTTTAAGGTTCTGTTTGGTTGCACGATTCAATTGAGATTAACTCAGTTCAATCTAATTTTAAGCTGAGTTTAACATCCAAATACTCAACTTTCAAATTACTAAATTTATCTTAACTCAAAACTTCCTTACACGTGAGATCCACAATTTTTTTCAACTCAACACATCTTTATACATAGGATTCATAACATTTTTCAATTTTTCATAAATAGTATTAAACTAATTTTAACATCCAAACACATTTAAACTCATTTTAGATGGGCCCCACATAACTCATTCTACCTACTCAACTCATTACTATTTATAAAGAGCTCAACTCAGCTTAATATCCAAACATGGCCTAAATGTGTTTAAATGTTAAGATAAGTTTATACGTATTTATGGGAAGTTGAAAAAGGTTGTGGGTCCAGCGTGTAAATAAGTGTTGAATTGAAAAAAGATTGTGGGTCTCACTTGTAAAGAGGATTTGAGTTGAGATGAGTTTAATAATTTGAAAGTTGAGTATTTGAATATTCGACTCAATTTAAAATTAGACTAAACTGAATTGATCTCAGTTGAGTCTGTCAACCAAATAGGGTCTTACCAACCCTGTTGAGTCTAAACTTTCACTCAAAATAATGAGTAAAAATCCAGATCAGTTTTACCTGCAAGTATACAGGTGTTGTAGTATCTTACAGGATAGAATCCACAGGGATTGACTAATGTGATAAAGTGAATAAAATAAAAATAGATTATTAAAAAGAACGTGCAATAAAAAGAAGAAAATAGATTTTTGAAATGAAGATTTTTAAAGGAATAAAATATAACTGAACTTAATAAAATAAATTAATACAAAAATGACTAAGGTTTCGAGGATCCGTCTAATAATTTAGAATATCATTCCCAATCAATTTAGCTCAGTTAGACTGGAATAATGATTCTGTCTAACTGGAGGATTTAACAATTACGCCCAAGAAAACTAATCACGAATAATTAATGATGTAAACATTTAAAAATCCAATTGATTATCACATAGATTCTTCAAGCATCCACTGTCACAATAGATCAAGAAAAATATATAAATAATCAAAGTTTCTAATACCAAAAATTCTTCCGATTACTAAAGTTTGAATAATTGATGAAATAAACATTTAAAAGTCCAATTGATTACCACAGGGATTCTTCAAGCATCCACTGTATTCGGAAATCACAATAAATCAAGAAAAGTATATAGATAATCAAAGTTTCTAATAATAACACCAAAAATTCTTCCGATCACTAAAGATTAAGTTTGAACAATTTATGGTAGAAAACATTCACAAGTCCAATTGATTACCACAGAAATTCTTCAAGCATCCACTGTCACAATAGATCAAGAAAAATATATAGATAATCAAAGTTTCTAATAATAACACCATTCAATTGATCAAACTCACAATATAAACCAAAATAATATTTAAATCATTAGACTTCACCTCTAACCTCAGTACGAAAATGTATTTTATAACTCCAAACTGAAATAATAGTAAAAATAATAAAACGAAAAAAATATAAAATCACACTTAAAATATTATTTCTACTCTACTCCTAATTACAAAGAAACTACAACTAAAAACTCTAAAACTATGATGCTCTCTGATCTAAAATCTGATGCCCCTTTTCGTTCATTTGAAGCCTTTTTATAGGCTTCAAAAGTCGCAAAGAATAAAAACTTTCGTCGCCCACTGAATTGATCCGCTGGCTTGTTTCCCACTGCCGAAATCGACTTGTTTATTTTTTTTCTTCTTCTTCTTTCTTGCTTTCCAGCCGACCGAATGCACTGCTTGAGTTTTATTTCATTTCTTTTTCTTCCACTGAGCTGCACCGAGCTGCACCGACTGCATATTATTATTTTCTTTATTTTCTTCTTGCTTTCCAGTCTCACAAAACTGCACATGCATGTTTACTGCTTTCTGTTTTCTTTTGCTTGAGCTGAAACCGACTGCACCTCACTTTCTTCTTCTTCTTATTTTTCTTTGCTGCACCGAGTGACATGCACTACACCGACCTTCATTCTCTTTCTATTTCCAGCTTGCACCGAAACACATGCATGCACCGAATGGTTCTGCTTTCATCTTCTTTTTATTTTCTTTAGGTTTCTTTTTCTTTCTTTTGTTCTATCTCTTGTCGGCATCACATGCTTACCAACTCTTTTATTTTATTTTCTTATTCTTGCTTCCAGCCGAGACTGCACCAAGTTCCACCCGAAACTACACTGCATTTTCTTTCTTTCTTTTTTCCTTTTCTTTGCAGCTGAATTCTAGTGGAGCCCGACCGTGTGAGTAGAGACCACTTTAACCTGAGAGATGGAGGAGGAATGACGTGGCTTGTGGCATCAACTTCCTCTGTTTTCTCTTCAGAAAACAGAGTATGCATTCTTTCGGTTTTATGTGGAGGTGCTGCCGGGCTGTGCATGGGACCTTCGGATGATGACTCACGGTGTACTTCACGTGGAGGAGACGCCGTGCAGTGGAGGAGATTGGGCACGACTGGGCAGAGGTGGTCCGAACGTATGCTGGAAGTTGAAAATGGTGATGCTGTCGGTGCTCGGTGTTTCCGTGGAGTGCTGCTTCCGAACGCCGTGGAGAAGTGATCTCCGTCGTCTTCTGATGTTGCTGGCGGCTGCAGGTGGTTGACGGTGGCGTTGGCAGCAGCTGTTTGGAGCTGGAAACCGCACGGCTGGAGGTTGAAGATGAAGGTCGCGACGACATGCAGCTTAACGCGTACGACGGGTCGTTTGGGCTTGGACGACAGAATCAAATTTGTGCTAAACGACATGTCGTTTTGCCTAAACGACATGTCGTTTAGGACCTGTGCAGAAAATAAAATAAAATAAAAAAAATAAAAAAAAAAAATAAAAAAAAAAAGAAAATGATTAATTAAAAAAAATTAAAAAAAAACTAAACTAAAATATTAACAATGTGTTGTGCATGTGAGACAATAAAATCAAATAAAATCACAAGTTATAAAAATAAGCATAAAATGCTTTTAATCAATTTAAATCACAACTTGGATTTATTGCCTCTTGATCATTTTTCTATCTAAAATCAATAATAATATGATAAAACAATTAAAAATACATTTATTTTAACTATATAAATTATGCAATAATGCAGCTCAATCAAACTCCACTCCCCGAAACTGTCCCTTATATGTGGGTGGACGATCTTAATCGGAATTCACCAAATAAAATCCAAAACCTATTTTCAACCAGCAAATCGATAGATCCAACCTTTAAATCAATAGATCAAACTCTAAATACACGATCCAACAAAAAAATATATAAGCCAAAGAAATGTGCTGAGAATCAATGCCTGTCGTCATGGTGGGTATCCCCAAAAAATCGTGGCCATGTCATTGTTGTGTCTTTGTGCAGAGAACCACAACTACATTATGGTCCGTGAGTCTGCATTTAGCTATGGGTTTGCGCAGAGACCTGGTGTCAGAATTAGCCTTAGGTCAACGCAAAAAATAAGAGAAGGAATGAGAAGGCTTGTTGGCAACGAGTTGTCGTCGCCATGGGTTTGCGAGGAGAAGAATAGGAGGAAGAGGAGATGAAACAGAATTTGTGTTAAATGACAGGCATGAAGGAGAAAACTAATGGGAAGAAAGACTAAGAATTTGAAACATCTCTACACAAATGATTAGTTAGGTTTGGAAGTTTTTTCAAACAAAAAATTCTCATCTCATCTCATCTCATCATTACAATTTTTTTAAATTCACACATAAAATATAATAAACAATTCAACTTTTTCAAATCTCAAAACAATAATAACATTAAAAAATAATATTTTATTTAATTTTTAACTTTTATCTCAAACTAAAAATTTGCATCTCAACATCCTGGGTGAGCAAGTGGAGTACCCACTCAGTCTCAGCCCCCACATATAAAAAGAAACAAATGATCTGCCTGCTCATCCACATGAAGCGAGCATATTGCTCGTCCAACCCTATGTGGGGGTGGGTGGATGAGCCGGGCGGGCCGGATGTAAAGGCCCGGCCAAAAGGCCTATTGTTAACAAATAGTATGACCATGAAGATCATTCTATATTGGACCCCACAATCAATCTCCATCATTAAATTTGACTCGGTATTTTTATAAGAGGGCTACTAGAGGCACATCACACACTGATGTGGCACACTAGCACGTCTCCCTTCTTCTTCTTCTTTTTGATTCTCTCTCTCTCCCCATGCTTCTCCCCTCCTCCCCCTTCCCTCTCTCTTTCTCCCTTCTGGGGTGGTTCTTGACCACCACAAACGACCAAAGGACAGCGACTATCGACCACACAAGTCGTCGACTCAGATCTCGGCCACCTAGCAGCTTGACCACGCACATAGTGTGCGCCCCTTTCCCTCTCTCTTTCTCTCTCCCAGGGTGGTTCTTGACCACCAGAGATGGCCAAAGGATGACGACCGTTGACCACGCAAGCTGTTGGCTCAGATCTCGACCACCCTGATCACCTAGCGACGGTCACGCAGTAGTTGACCACGCACACAATGTGCACCAACGTGCACGACGAACTACCATAAGCTCCACACCGACAGTGCCACTTGGACCGCTAGCATCTTTTGGCCACCCTAAAGTGGTCTCTAACCACTATGGCCGGCACGAAGAGAGGGCATGGGGAGAGGGCAGAGGTGGCAGGTATGGGGGGAGAGGGAGAAAGAAAGAGAAAAACAAAATGGGGGAAGACATGGCACACTAGCCACATTAGTGTATAGAATCCCTTTGTAGGATTCCTTTGTATCTATAGTGTTTTCCTTTTTATTATGACTTACAAAATATTCTTCATATTTTAAATTTTTTTCATCGATAAAATATATTAAAAAGAATAAATTATCTTATTTAAAAAATTTACATTTTATCATGAAATCATCCCAACAAATTAGAAGGTTTTGATTGATTCATGAAGCTGGTTCAGAACATTAACTAATGCTGCTTGATAAATAAGGGGAAGGAAAGCAAGGCACTCTATCCAGATACTGCCGAAAAAAAGAGCACCAATTGCATGGACAATCAAATTGCCCAAAGGAGAAAGAAAAGCAGAAGAAACCATGAGATCCTGTGCACCTAAGCACGTATAGCACATATGGATCGTTCTGTATCAAGAGCAAAACCAATTGAAATAATTCATGATTGCCAACTCAAGGCAATAAAAATAGAGAAATGTTTAGTTTACAACGACATTACAAATTAATGTGGTTTGTTGCAGTACATCATATTATAAAATCTTTTTTTTTTCTTAAAATAGATCAAACATATCACATTTAGCCGTATCAATTTGTGAGCTTCACTTTCTAGTTTCTTTGAAATCTCTTTGTGAACACAACAATCCTCGCAAAAACATGATAGCAATCCTCAAAAATATGATCAGCATACAAACGATAAATTTGGGGTCTTCAGTTCTCTAAAGAATGAACTCTGGCATTTGCATTCTTGGTGATCATTTCCCATGTAAAATAGAGTTATGGAAGCTTGTACTGAAGCACACGTTAGTATTTTGCAGACAGCAAACATGTAAGAGGAAAATAAGAGAGAACAAGAGTGAGGAGCAGAAAATAATCCAGAGAGGAAATCCAGGCAGAAAATATTTTCTGTCGATGCTTAATCGGCTCTACCTTACTAAATTTGAACAGTTCTCTCTTTGATACAGCTTTTCCAGTATGTGCCTAACATCCGCCACACTGTTTAGTAATCAACCATACTCTGAACTCAATTACCACATGCATAGGCCCATTCTCTCGTCCCTGATCTCATACACCACCTCGCATTACAAGAAGACCAATTGCTGAGAAATTTGAGAATTACTTCTTGAAAAAACTAGCAAGTTCACCCTTCTCGTACATGGAAGTCAGAATATCACAACCTCCAACGAATTCACCATTCACAAAGATCTGCGGAAATGTGGGCCAGTTACTATACTTCTTCAGAGTCTCCCTCAATCCATTATTATACTCTTCATCGAGCACGTCAACACTTTCATAATCTACTCCCTCGCTTTCAAGGATGCCAACCACCCTCTGCGAGAATCCACACATTGGTGCACTTCTGGAACCCTTGATAAAGGCCACCACCTTGTTTTCCTTTACCAACCTATCAATGAGTTCCTCCAGTGAGACCGTCAGTTGCACATGACGGCCAGGAGTCAGCCGAAGATCAGGCTTCCTCTTTGGTGTCTGTCGGACCCAGGTGGCGTTCCCTGATTCATTACCTGGTGGGACCTTTCCAGTGGCTTTTATGTGTTCTTCCATCCATGATTTCCAAGCTTGGGTCAGAGCTGCTCTGTCCGGATCATCTACCACCCCAACCTACAATACAATTTTTTCTCAGTAAAGTCGCTGATAGGAAGATATTTTTTAAAAATATCAGTCACTGATAGGAAGATATATTTTGATATATATTTTGATCGATACTGATAGGACGATATATTACTTTCATTCATTATTGTGCAAAAGGAGACACTATTATCACAGGATATTGTTACCAAATGCAACAAAAACACCAGTAGGTTTATCTCATCACATTTGCTTTTGTCTCATTAGAGGGAAAAAATTATCAAAATCGAAGTTTGTGGATGGAGATGACATTTATCAAGTTATTAGTTTTAACTAAGGTTTGTGATTTTGTAGATATATGAAAATCTTAATAATAGGTGAAAACATTTATCGCTCTACTGGTTTGGGTGCCAACACACTCATAAGAATTCCTGGGATCTAATCCTAGCACACATGAATTTGGCAGGGTTTACTGATATTTTAAGGTGGGTACATGATCGAAGACAGGCATTTGAACATTCAGCTTGGTCACTACAACCAGATCCTGCTTCAGTGGAGCTTAAGCAACATTTCAGATGAAACATTCTTTCTCAAGCTTGGTAATAGAAGAAGGTTCAACCCTAAGTATTAACAAATTGGCAAACCACTCAAATTCAATTATAACCATAGTTCACAAGTAATTAGCTAATGTCATTCCAAGGCCTATAACGATTCAGAAACTTTTAACAGCGCTTACCATTATATATTTTTTTCATTGGCATTTGAAGCAGAGAATTTGAACAGCTCGCTTATACTCACTCACAACGCTTTCATGTCCAGATGCCAAACTTTCTCCGTGCAAGAAATTAGAGCAAATAATTTACAAAGCCATAAAGCCGTCATACCTTAACTGAGTAGCAGAGGTCCGGCACCGATTTCTGGTGCACAGTAACGCTCGCCGCAATGTTCCACGATAAGCCAATGAACTGAAGCTCCTCGTTCTTGTCGTAGATGGCGTAAACGCCGGCATCGGGCGGAAAATTTCGGGAAAGTTCCTCGGATGCCGGAGGCACGGGGACAATTTCCGTTTCAGATAGTTTCGCGTGAGCTAAAGCGATTGTTAAGGCGCGAGGTTTAGCTGCAGCGTTGGATTTCAGATAAACGGAGGAGACAGTGAGGCAGGGTTTAGGGTGTGAATAGAGTAAAAGGTTAGGGGCGTTTGGGGGAGAGCGAGGGGAGCGGAAGCGTAGAGAGGGGGAAGCGCGAACTAGAGATAGGCTGACTGTGGAGGTGGCCATCGAGGGAGAGTGAACGGAGAATCGCTGTGCAACCAGGGTGAGCTTATCGGATATAATCACTGTTTGCTTTCGGCATTTTATGTCTTTTTTTTTTTTTTTGAAAAAAACTTCAACTCTATTGGATTAAACTGTACTTTGGCCTTCAGCCATTACATGAGTGTCAAAACCAGTTCTGTTACATTCAGCTAGAACCAAAGGTTCTATACATGGATTGATATTATCAATATGTATCATTTCAGTACCCAGTTTGTACCAGCCAATATGATCTTTGCATCCTGCACAAGGCAGCTCAACAACCCATGATTCGGTGTGTGTTGTCCCATTGCTTGCACAACCTGTATTGAGTCCCCTTCAAACATAACATTCTGCAATCCTAACTCTGTACACAAAATTGCAGCAGATACTAAACCTCTTGCTTCTGCAACAGTAGGTTGTGAACAAAAATACAATGGTTGCATCAATGTAGCCAGTATTTCACCTTCACTATCTCGAAAGGCTACCCCAACACCAATTCTGTTATCAGCTTCTCTGATTGCTATGTCCCAATTAATTTTTATCCAATTTGCAGGTGGAGCTTCCCATAATGTGGTAGAAGGTGGGCTTGAAACTGGTCTTGATCTAGCCTGTCTTCGCTGAGCTTGTTGATACTCTTCATGTGCCTCTGCTGCTCGACTAATCAAAACTGCTGGAGGTAGAAAGGTATCCTCGAAGACCAGTTTATTTCTTCTAGTCCAAAGTAATCGTGCAATCTCTGCAAATAAACTAATGTTTGACTTGCCAATCCTTTGAAGCAGTTGCAAGAAAATGCCACCAAAGTCTGCCTCAATAACTGAAGCTTTTTGAAGCTGCCTACTGCCTAGCATCCAGACATCTTGTGCAGATGGACAAGTCCATAAAATGTGGCCAGGTGTTTCTTCTATTTGCTTGCAAATTGGACATAAAGAGTCTGTGAGAACTTTCCTTTTGCATAAATTTTGCTTTGTAGGTAAAGCATCAGTGCATGCACGCCACATGAAAACTTTCACTGGATTTGTAGTCTGCAGTTGCCATATTTGTTTCCACAGTTCATATTGCTCTCCCTTTGTTGAGGATTCTCCTTTATTCTGCTCATGCATCTGCTTAGAAAGATGGTAGGCGCTTTTAACTGAAAAACTACCATTTTCAGGATGTTTCTAGACCAATTTATCCTCTACACTAGTCTGTGTAACAGGTAGTTTCATGATCTCTTTCACCTCATCCTCCCAAAAAATATCTCTAAGTAGTTGTAAGTTCCACCACCTAGATTGAGGATCCATCAAATCAACTACCTTAGCATCAGCTGGCAAGATTTTAACTGGAGACTAAATAAAACCAGATCCCATAGATGGCAGCCACTTGTCTTTCCAAACCCTTATGTTTGCGCCATTGCCCACTCTCCATATCATGCCTTCCTTAACTATATTGATGGCTGAAAAAATACTTCTCCATGTGAAAGAAGGCCTAGAACCAATTCTAGCTTGTAGAATAGAAGTCTTAGGAAAGTAAATGGCCTTGAGAATTCTGGCAGCAAGAGTGGTAGGATTAATAAGCATTCTCCATACTTGTTTTGCCAATAGCGCAGAATTGAAGCTAAGTAAATCTCTAAAACCAAGTCCACCACTTGATTTACTATTACTCAATCTATCCCAACCTTTCCAATGAAGTTTAGCTGATGTATCTTGAAAACCCCACCAAAAATTAGCCATCATTGCATTAAGCTTGTTGCATAGCAGCTTGGGTAATTGGAATACACTCATACTATAAGTTGGAATGGCCTGAAGAACTGCTTTAATCAAAATGTCCTTGCCAGCCTGTGATAGAAACTTGGTCTTCCAATTATCAATCTTTTTACTCACCTTTTCGAGAATGCCTTGGAAAGCACTGATTTTTGATCTTCCTAGAACAGATGGTAGTCCCAAATACTTTTCCATATTAGAGGAGGCTCTCAGTCCAGCTACCTGCATGATATAATTCTTTGTAACTGCTTTTGTATTGCTGCTGAAAAACAAAGAAGTTTTATCTCTATTCAGTCTCTGCCCGGAAGCCTGCTCATAACAGTTGAGAATTTGATTTAAAGACACCCACTCATTCAGATTGGCTCTGCAAAATAAGAGGCTATCATCAGCAAATAACAAATGACTGATTTTGATATGTCCCCTGGCTAATGGTACCCCTGAAATTATCTCTCTTTGTTCTGCCATATGAAGGTTTGCTGTTAAAACCTCAGAACAGATAATAAATAAGAAAGGTGAAAGTGGGCAGCCTTGTCTAAGTCCCCTTGTAGGCTTAAAAACTTCTTGAGGAACTCCATTGAGAAGAACAGAAAAGGAGGAGGATGTTATGCATCTCATAATCAATTCAATCCATTTTGCATCAAACCCCATTTTCAGCATTGCTTCTTTGAGAAAATTCCACTCAATTCGGTCATAAGCCTTACTCATATCTAACTTCAATTCCATATAGCCCTTCTGACCATGCATCTTAGTTCTCATTGTATGAAGAGTTTCATAGGCAGCTAATATATTATCAGAGATAAGCCTTCCAGTAACAAAACCACACTGATTCTGAGAGATAACAGAAGGAAGAATCTGTTTTAGTCGATTGGCCAAGACTTTAGTGATAATCTTGTATAGAACATTACATAGACTTATGGGTCTATATTCAGTAATATTCACAGGGTTATTGCATTTCGGAATCATCACTAAATATGTAAAGTTAATAGCATCCATGTGCTGGTCAGAATTTAGAAAGGATAGAATTGCATCAGTCACCTCATCTCCCACCATAGACCAGTATTTTTGATAAAAACAGGCCCCATACCCATCCGGACCAGGTGCTTTGTGTGGGCCCATTTGGAATACTGCCATCTTAATCTCCTCCTTTGTGAAAGGTGATAAAAGAACTTCATTCATCTGTTGAGTGACCTTTTTAGCAACTGCATTGAGAGAAGCTTCCATATTGCAAGGTTTTGAGGTTGCAAATAACCGTCTATAGTAGTTTGTAAAAGCTTCCCCAATCTGTTTGAAATCTGAAAAAGTAGTTCCAGTGTCATCAGTTACCATTGAAATAGTATTTCTCTTCCTTTTTTGACTTGCACATAAGTGGTAGTATTTGGTGTTTCTGTCACCTTGTTGTAGCCATGTTTCTTTTGCCCTTTGTTTCCACTTCACATGATCCCTTTCCAAAATGTCATCAATTTCCATTTTGAGGCCTTTGAGTTGCTGCACAGAATCTGCTGTAACAGACTGTTGCAAGTCTTGCAATCTACTTGTTTTCTGCACTAGACTGGCTCTGGACTGAATTTCTCTTTTGTAGCTCCATTGTTTTAGAGTCTTTAAGCAAATCTCGAGTTTCTGCTTGACAGTGGTAAGGCCTTCAGTATTAATCCCAGACTGATACCAAACCTTGCCAATAACATCCTCACAATCTAGAAAAAATGACCAACTGTCTTCATATCTGCATACAGAAGATGTTCTTCCTAACCCCTCAGTCAATTGACCTACTACCAATAGGATAGGGCAGTGATCTGATGTAGAGGAAGCCAGTACTTGAACCTCACCCCCACCAAATTCTTCACACCACTCAGAAGTGGTTGTGGCTCGATCTAGCTTTTCTTTAGTAAAGGAATGGTCATATCTGTGATTACACCATGTATACTTGCCTCTAATAAACCCCAAATCCTTCAGCTTGCAAAATTGTAAGACATTTCTGAAATTTTCCAGTTGATGATTAGGCCTTCTAACCCTTCCAAACTTCTCACTGTGATGTAAAATCTCATTAAAATCTCCTATGCAGAGCCATCTTTTTGGATTAAGAAGTTTAAGATGCCTCAATAAACTCCAACCTTCATGTCTTTTATCTGTTTCAGGATTTCCATAAAAGCAAGTAAGCATCCATGATGATTGTTGATGATCCACCCATGAATTGATATGCCTATGAGAGTAAGTATTAATACTGAGCTTAACTTTTTCATCCCAAAACAAAGCCAGTCCTCCCCCTTTACCAACCCCATCTACTGAAAACATACAATTAAAACCCAATCTTTGTTTGATAGCATCTAATTGTCTTTTATGCATTTTTGTTTCCATGAGGAACAAAATGCTAGGCTTATGAACCTTAACCAGATTGCTAAGGTCCCTAACTGTCCGAGGGTTGCCAAGCCCTCGGCAGTTCCAACTTAGGAGCCTCATTTCTCCCGGCGGGGCTGGTTAACAGCCTCCGCCGATATATTCAAATCAGATGCCACTGCCTGTTTTTTCCCCTTAACCTCTTGATTAAAATCGTCATCAAACATAACAGTATCTTCTTCATTCTTCCTTTTCCTAGTAGCATAATGAGAAGAAGGAATAAGTTCCACCAAGTTTTGTCCCCTTGCCCTCCTTTTCCATTTATTACAACTAGACCCAGAAGCAACCTGAGGTATACTGGCAGTAAACTGATTCTGCAGAGACACGGGCCTGTCATCCTGAGGCTTGCTTTCTAGAACAACTTTTGACTCCAATTCAGAGTGATCCACGGGTACATTTGGTTTATGACACAGGAATACTATTGGTTCTTCTTCCAAAGTCAGCAAAGGTAAATCACTTTTGCCTTGGTTGGCCAGCTCACTTTCTTTTGTGGCTTCTTTCGTAATATTCTGCAACACCAACTGCCCACATTCAGCCACCAGACTTCCAACAAAATGGTTAGGAGACTTGCTGCTATTGGCTTGCTCTTTAGATCTCCCAAACTGAGTAGTACTAGCCTTTAGAAGCCCTGAAGTGCTACCAGAAATGGAACCTGTTGCTGTACTTGAAGCCCTTAACCATGATCCATATTGTGGTATACTAGTTTCTTTATTCACTTCCATCTGACTTTTCTGAGCACCACATCCAGATAGACCATGTTTAATAACCCCACAAGAAAAACAAAATCGAGGAAGCCTTTCGTATTTAAATTGAACAAAGCCCCTATGGCCTACCAAGTCCACAACCTTTCCTCTTGCCAAAGGTTTCATCAAGTCAACTTCTATTAGAGCTCTCACCCACTTGCCCCAACAATTTCCATTGTAATCTGCTTCAACCTCAAGAACAGTACCAATAGAAGATCCAATCATTGTTCCAACTTCCTTATTCATACATCCCAAGGGTAAATTGTGAATTTGAACCCACAAAGTGGTATGAGTAAAGCTTAATTCTGTTGGAGAAATGAAGCCATCAAAAGGTTTTAAACACACCAAATTCATATCAAACAACCAAGGCTGTCCCTCCCATATTCTATTTAAGTTAGCCTCAGATTGAAATTCAAAGACATAAAGATTGTCCCCCACCTCAATAATTTTGATACCATCACAGAATTTCCACACCTTAAGCATCGTACTTTTAAAAGCATCTCTGTTTATTTTCTTGTCAGCTATAATCTTTCCCACTAGACAGAGTTTCCCTTTTTCCATAGTCTCATTAACTTCCTTTCCGGTAATGACTACCTCATGCCTTTCCTCCTCAGTTAAAGAAATTTTTTTCCACAATTCTGATAGGTCGTCAGCCATATAGAATCCAGATTCACTCTCTCAATGTTTGTTTAATACTAAGAGCACAACAGGAACATTAGATAACTAATTCTTGCCCTGGGCAAAGTCACCTTCCACTGAAGTGAAGGAGTTCTTCCTCCTCGCTAGAAAAGACCAGAGTCGAGAGGAAACCGCTTGCACCGCCTCGAAATATTACCAAACCTATCTTCTCGGCATTTTATGTCTTGATGGTCGTTTATTGTTTCATCGGAGATCGGAGAGAATTACTTGGGTGCAGCTGAGAACATCATAACCCAATTCCAAAATTCCAATCTGTCGCGTAGAGTTGCGTAAATTGTGGATTGGGTTTGATCTGAGAACCAGGCCCAGCAGGCTGTTAGATGGATTCTCCAATCCATTCCTAGAATCATTCTATTTGCAAATTAATAATTTTTTTGAGTAATGCTACGTATTATATTATTATTTTATTTTATTTTATAAATGTGATATTTCTCATCATTTGAACACCTATTAATTTTTAAAAAAATAAAAATTTTAAAAGTTGGTGGACAATACTACCTCATTATAGTAGAATTTTGTATATTATTACATTTTAAACTTCCATAATGTTTACATATTTTGAAATTTCCTTTTAAACTAAAATGTTGTTATGTTAATGATGTATTGTTATGTTAATGATGTAGATAGTGCGTTTATCTTGCAAATATAATTATTCTTTTAAGAAAGTGAAATGATGAATTGATAAATGAAATAAAATGAAAGGTGGTTTTATAGAAATTGTCATATATTATACCAACACCTCACTGTTATCCTACTGCGTTGATTTGACATTATCTATCTGGTATTAGAATTGTTATTTTAAAAAATAAGAGTTGATCTAATTGTCGATAGATATTGCCATATCATCTTAATGTAATGAGAGTAAAATAAAGAGTATAGCATATAACATAATTCTTATTTTATAGCTAATTATAAATTAATACAACTAAAGATATAAAAGGAGAGGCCTAGATCAAATAATAGAATTAAGGTAAATAATTTTAGAAAATTAAGAAATGAAACTAATAATTTATTTTTCTAGTAATAATAGAATTAAGGAGAGCTGCCACATTTGCACCTCCCCTTCTAAATGATACGTAGCCAAATGTAATTTTTCTACCTCCTCAGTTTGTTGATAATCAAAGAATTGTTCTACCCTGTAAATCCAACTTGCTGGATCCTCCAATCCATTATATTTTGGAAAGTCTAATTTCGCAAATTTGGGTGCTGCTGCATTATGCCGACCACCATTGTTCCTCCCATTCCTATTTCGTGATCCAGAATCTTCTCCATCGCCACTGCCTCTGTTAGCAATAGAGTTCACATTCGCACTGGTTTCTTCAAACATTTTCATAATACTCTCAAATTTGCCATTTGCTGCTCTAGGCGTTCGATTCGAGGATTCACCGTGACATGCTCTGATTCCAAAATGTTACGAGCTTTGGCGATGAAACGAGTTAAGCGGGGCTCAACAGGAAAGGACGCTGGATCGAGTCAACATGCCTTACCTACAGTGGTGGAATCAGGAATTTGTTTTAGGGGGGCCAAGCAAACTAAAACTATAACAAAATATTTTTTATTCTATTTCTAAACAATTTTTTTTTGCGGCATAGAATAATCTAATAATAAGATCTAAAATAAAAATAAAATACATTTAATACAATTTATGTATTAAAAAAGTATATGATATATCAAGAATAATATATCATTGAAATAACATAAAGATACTTTTACAAATATATCAAACAAAAGAAACACAAAATGTCTAAAATTGTAACTTGTATTTAAAAAAAAAAACAAAATCAACAAGTATCGAATCTAAGTCAAAATTCTTAACTATTTCTCTTTCAATATAGACAACTAAATTATTTACTAAAAGAGGGGGCCAAGATAATTATGTAGAGAGGGAGCTAACACAAGATGATATTAATATTATCCAATTAAATCATAAAATATTAATGTATATTTTTTTTCAAACTTTAGGAGGGCCATGGCCACCCCTGCCCCTTAATGGTTCTGCCGTTGCTTACCAATGTTGAATTAAAATTGAAAGAAACAGTTGCGTTGATGAGGAACCCGCCTCTTTCAAACAAGTTTGAATAATAATTCTTTTGATAACTTTATTCATTTCTCCCTTACAATGATATAGTCATTTCGTTCAACTTTTCAAAATTAAACAAAATACGTAATTAAAACAAGTGGATTTATTCTCAAAATAGAGCAATATTTTCAAAGAGAAAGTTTTCTATTGTGCTGGACTCGATCACAATGGACACTCTTCCTTATTCACATTCTACCTTCCTTACTTGGCATCCGTATCAGTGAACAAGGGTGATTTAGGCTGCATTTGGATATTGAGCTGAGCTGAGTTCTCTATGAATAGTAGTAAATTGAGATATTAGAGTGAGTTCTATGGAGCTCACATAAAATAAGTTTAGATGTGTTTGGATGTTAAGATGAGTTTAGATGTATTTATGAAAAGTTGAAAAAGATTGTGGATCCCGCGTGTAAAGAGATGTTAAGTTGAAAAAGATTATGAGTCTCACGTATAAAGAGATTTTGAGTTAAGATGAGTTTAGTAATGAGTTGGGTATTTGAAGAAGTCTAAATCTGAACCAAATTCAACTGAACTAAATGCAGTCAATGAACCAAACGAGTCCTTACACTCTCCAATAAAATTTCGACACGTCTATATTTTAAGTAAAAAATAATAAAACCGCACATTAGGTAAGCAAATCCCACAAACATTCCCGGCCCCTCTCTCCCTCTGCCTTTCGCCCCCCAGCTTGGTCATGCGCTCTCTCTCTCTCTTCTCACTTTCTTCACCCCTCAATTTCTCTCCCCGCGATGAATATTGCTGCTCCGTCACCGGTTGCTCTGTATTTTTTCTTCTGCATGATGATTATAGAGTGCAGGCCATGACAGTGTAGTGTTTTTGTTGTTTGGGTGTGAAGAACCTTATGCAGGCACGAGGGACTTAATTCCTGATTTGATTATTTTTTTGTGGAACTGGGTGTGGGTAAAAGTGATATGTTTGGTCTACGTTGAAATCTTATAAAAATAAATTTATTAAATTTTAAAGATTTTCCGTACGATAATGTTTATGCATAATTTGTAATCGGATCTCTGGAAAATATCCCTCACCTTGCTAACTGTTTGGACCAACTTGTTCCCTATTTATAGTTCATCCCAGCTCCTAAAATTGTTCTCTGCTTATACAATAATATGTTGGAAAACAAGACCTAAAACTTGTATAATTCCAATTAACAAGATTTCTGGCCTGTGGTCAATTTTTTTTTATGTGGACAGTAGCATTATCAAAACTGTTTGCACTCCTCCATCGGATATTACAAGGTGTAATTAATTAGGCCAAATCCATTTATCAAAGGGATCGACATCATTATGATCTCTGCATTACCTAGTTTTACTCGATGTGGATCTGCAAATTACGTACCTAGGACCATCATTCCGAGGAGATTGATCTTATCATTGGGTGCTTCTCCAACACGGTACTTCTTCTTGTTAATTAAGGATCTCCAGGTTGGCCCAATTTCAGTTGTCCGGTCTGTGGTTGTTAGCTAGGCCGATCGTCGGCTGCAGCAGCAGCAGCAACGTACCTGTGTGGGTTGCCTTGTCCATTTCAAGCACGATTCATCTTAAAAAATCCAGCTCATTACATTGTGAATAGCTTTCATTTCTAAGCAATGATAACTTTTAAGGAGGAATATATACATATACACCAAATAGAGTAGGATTATTTTGAAGTCATTTGTATATATATTACACATTATCCACATTACATGATTTAATTTATAAAATTTAAAATTTATTTTTTAAATCAAATTATATCACCTACGTGAACGGATGTGATATAAAAACATTTAAATAATATTATTCATACCAAATATCTTATTGGTAATACTTAGCTGCATTGACAAATGACAATTCTGCAAAGCATTATTTCCCAACATGATCTCTTAAAAGCTAGGTGACCTTTGACGGTCCACCGCAAATAGGACTCAATGATTAGGAGTTTATGAAATAATTGCATTTAGTTAATGCGCATGAGCTACTAGAATTAATTGATCAAACCCCCCACAGAGTAAGACAGGTATATATGGTACTAATCCTTGATAATTTAGTGGGACACACTTCATCACCAAGAGAATTCAAGATGTCTTAACAACTTCAAGGCTGTATGTTTCCATATAAAGAAAGTTCCAAAATTTTTTTCTACAAAAGGTTCTCATCTTCAGTCTAATTTAGATCTCAAAAAGAAATTTTTATTTAATTAAAAGAGTAAGGCTACAATTAGTCTTGAAATGTACAAACGTCGTGCAATCGTTTTGAAAAAGAGTGAGGTTGACTATTAATAAATTAATTTGTTTTCATGTAAATCCTCTATTTACTCACTTTTTGCAAATGGATTACGCGGCACTTACGCACTCTACGACTGCAAATATTATTTCTCATATAAAAAATACAATTTCAAAAAGTCTTAGCGGAGGTTTGGATAGTAAGTTGAGATGAGATGAATTGAAATGAAAGTTAAAAGTTAAATAAAATATTGTTAGAATATTATTTTTTAATATTATTATTGTCTTGAGATTTGAAAAAGTTGAATTATTTATTGTAGTTTATGTGAAAATTTACAAAAGTTATAATGGTGACATGAAATAAAATGATTTTTGTATCCAAATCTAACCTAAACACCTTCTCAAAGTTATCTAATTATACAAACTCCAATAGAAAACATATTTTTGAAAAAAATTTATCTCAAAATCCTAAGGGGTTGGTTCAAGTAGCGAAAGATTTGGTCTTAGGATATCACTCTCTTCAAGGTCTAAGGTTCAACACCTCATGAGTGTAAATAATTCTTTATAGCCACACCCCCTGGTAAAAAATCAACGATTTAACCAATTTTATGTAGAGAAACTTTCGAAAGTGTAGTGTACGGAACCAGAATTTATTTTGTAAGGGTGGGTCCAAAGAGACCTTGGAGAGGTTCTCAACATAAATAAAATAAAATATTATCTCAATTTTTCTATATGTTTTCACAAAATACAATAAAAAATATATCTCAATTTTTAAAAAAAAAAATTCTCAAATAATGAAATCCAAGAAAAACAGTTTCTCTAAGGAGTAACTTATGTAGAATCTCGATAAATTCAAATAAAACAAAAGGACCTAAAAATAATGAATGACTGTCGTCACGATTATTCAAGATATGTCATCGATTCTCAAACTTTCAAAAGGTTACAAAGTTCAAAAAATTCAACGATATCATAATTGACTTGCACTCAATGTTGCAGTAGGTAGCTGCTGGCTTGGCAACATACTCCCATATAAAATTTCTTTGAGCAATGATAGATATAATTATAGAATGCGTAAGTATTGTATAATTTTTTTAAAAAAATATATAATTTATTAATAAATTTTTTTTTTTAAATAAATCTCATATTTACATATTTTTTCAAAAAGATTATACAGCTTACATATTTTATAACTGTAAATATAATTTATCTTCTATTTTATCTTCTTTCATTTCTGGTGAAAATGATTCACCGCCATAATAAATATATATATATATATATATATATATATATATTTATATATATAATGTCTTCGTACTTCATAATTGCAAATTTTTTATCTTTCCTTTTATCTTCTCTCATTTCTGGTGGAAATGATTCACCGCTATAATATATTTATGTTTGTAATAATAACTTTGTAGCTTGTTTTATGAATCATCGTGATTACGAAAGGAACACAAGCTGTAAACCGACGGGGCAGTCAGGTTTCTGTTATGAGCTTGATTATATTGATAATTGATGATCTTTGTGAAGGACATTTCTAAATTCTAATGGTCCCTAATCCGGGTCACTACCATTGATCCAAATTCCATAAACCAGCAGCAAGATCCGTACTATTCCCTGATAAGACCCCTGGCCTTTCACAGTGACAACGAATTTTTGAGGACAGGAGTCTTTATCACCTACAGTTATGGAAACAATACGGAGTCTCACTATTACCATTTCCACTAGAAACTAATCTGTGATTGGAAGATACAGACACAGAGAGAGAGAGAGAGAGAGCTGTTCTTTGGTACCCTCTTTTAGCAAGTTGCAACAAATTGCCCAATTCTCACCTAATATTAATTCTAAAAGGTTAATTTCAAAAAAAAAAAAAATTCTAAAAGGTCAACAAAATGGCATTAGCATAGTGGTTGGACCATCAAGTAATCTTCCAATATAAAGACATGACAAGGAGGCCAAGATGTTAGCCTTTCAACTTAATTGCTAACCTCAATTTCTATTTTTGAAATAGGTAATAACGCCCAACCATACATGGCTTTAGCTTTACTCCTACTCAAAATCCCCATAAATAAAATTCCACCACAGAAGCCACTAGTCTCAAGGTCCTCATCATTTTGTTGCATAAATTCCCCCACTCTTTTTTTTCCACCATTAAGCTAATTCTGAGATCTTCACTCACAATCTCCTCCAATGAGTTTACCAGCTTCTACTTCATCAGGCACAATGAAACCTCCCAGAGGAAGGCCACCTCTTCCCGTCATTATTATTATAGTTTGTGCTGTTGCCTTCATGGCTCTCTTCTATACAGCAACCATTACTTTTCTTTCTCACAGCTCCATTTTCAGGCTCAAAACCTGTACCAGAAAAAACTCTGTTAGAAAATCAAGTAAGTGTAAGCACAGCAACTTTGTTGTTTTTTTTTTTTCCACCTTAATTAATTAGTGATGTTTCCCAGCTTGTCTATCGATATTGGTTATAACGTTGCACCATCATTTTCCATGATCAGATGATAGAGCTGCTGAGAATCATGATATGGATAACTCCATTGTAGATGATAGGTTTGAGTTTGACTCGGAGGAATGCAATGTCGCTAGTGGAAAGTGGGTTTTTAACAGTTCTATAAAGCCCTTATACTCCGACATGTCATGCCCGTATCTCGATAGACAAGTTTCTTGCGTCAAGAATGGACGCCCGGATTCTGATTACCGCCACTGGGAATGGCAGCCGGAAGATTGTACCTTGCCTAGGTTGATGATCATAACATGATCAACAGTTTAATATTAATTCTGTGTACAAAACTCTCACACTGATTACATGATCACTACAACAAATTATATTTTTTGGAACGAAAAATTTCATCTCAAAATATTGTTATTTTGTTTCAAAATATTTTTTGAAACGAAAAAAAATTGTCGCAAGGTCGTCTCTATAAAACTGTCCCAAAAGATATTTTGGGACGAAAATCACATATTCGTCCCAAAAAATATCTTTTGGGATGAAATTAACTGTGACCGTTCGAAATCGTTCGAACGGATGTTTTTTTGAGACGAACTAACTTGGGCTGCTTTATTATATAACTTGGGCTGCTTTATTATATTATATGTAGGTTTAATCCAGAAGTGGCTCTTAAGAAACTGCGAGGAAAGAGGCTACTGTTTGTGGGAGATTCGCTGCAACGAGGTCAATGGCAATCTTTCGTATGTATGGTTGAATCCATTATACCAGAGGACCAGAAGTTCTTGAGACGGGGCCGCTCTCATACAGTCTTCAAAGCTAAGGTACTAAAAGAGATTTTGATTTAACAAATTAAACTATTCCTCCGAAGAGTATGTGCTAAGAAAAGCTAATATTTTCACCCATTTATATATCCTTCAGGAATATAATGCAAGTATCGAATTTTATTGGGCCCCATTTCTTGTCGAGTCCAATTCCGATATCCACATTATAGCAGATCCAAAGAAGAGAATACTGAAAGTGGATTCTGTTTCAAAGCATGCCGAAAACTGGTTAGGTGTGGATATAGCTGTGTTCAATACTTATGTTTGGTGGATGAGTGGTCCTAGACTCAAAACACTGTAAGTTTTCTTGGAACCTAGCTAGCTGTTTCATTGAGAAAAACAAAATGTCTATCATGAACGTTATTATTGTTCCGCAGTTGTATTATCGGTTGATTTCGGTTTAATGTCTACTTGAGCGCAGATGGGGATCTTTTGCAAACGGGGAAGAAGGATTTGAAGAGTTGGATACACCAGTTGCTTACAAAATAGGTTTGAAGACGTGGGCCAACTGGGTTGACTCAACAATCAATCCCAATAAGACACGTGTTTTCTTCACTACTATGTCCCCCACACACACAAGGTCTCTCTCTCTCTCTCTCTCTCTGAGTCATTGTACCTCATTTAAGGTTTTAAGTACACTTGAAACAAACTCCTGTTAGGATATAAAGAAAAGGATTAATTTTAGTTCATTGGCACTTCCTTCGGAACTTAAACATCTTGCACCAACTCAAACCCTGTTGATCACTTGGAATAAGTCTCGTCTGTACCTACTACTGCATTTTCAAAACGAACTTCGATTTGAAGAATACATACTCTCTCTCTCTCTCTCTCTCTCTCTCTCTCTCTATATATATATATATATATAATAAGTGTATAGATAAAACGATGTTCTTTCCAAAGTCGAATATCTTCTCTGCAGAAGCGAAGACTGGAACAGCACAGGGGGATTATTGAAATGTTTCAACGACACAAAGCCAGTGATGAAAAAGAAGCACTGGGGAAGTGGTTCGGACAAGCGAATGATGAGCGTGGTAGCAAGTGTAGTGAGGAAAATGAAAGTTCCAGTAACAGTCATCAACATAACACAAATCTCAGAGTACCGAGTGGATGCTCACACATCTGTTTACACAGAGACGGGGGGAAAAGTTCTAACTGATGAACAGAAAGCTGACCCACTTCACCATGCAGATTGCATACACTGGTGTTTGCCAGGTGTCCCGGATACTTGGAATCAAATCTTTTTGGCACATTTGTAGCAAGAAACAAGTCCACACGGATCGATCCTTGCGCACGTTTGTGTCACAAACAAGACATGATCAATTATACATACCTTTTGTTTTGTTTTTTGTTTCTTCATTTGTTCTTTTGTTTTTTGTCTATATCCTTTGATTTTGTTTGCATGGTATCATATATAAAAAAGCATTCATTCACGAAATTTGATCTTCATGTCTCTGGCCGTAAAAACCCAATCCGCGGACTTAATTACCTAAAAAGAGAGTTATCATGATTGTTAGCAATATGACATGGGTCGACGCGATTTTCATTGTTGTGAATATGTAGGCACCAATATTGCAGTTCTATAATTTCATTGCAACGTGGCCATCACATTAATTTAGTCTAAGGTTTAAGAATATATACTTGATCATGATATGACACATCTTATCATGTCCTATCCCCTAAAGCTTAAAGTATTAAGTTAATTGTCATATATGCATATAATACCTTCCCAAAAGCCACACTTAACCAATATCAACTCTCAAATTTTGACAATAATTTAACAACGAAAAAAATCATACAGATCTATTATTGCTTGTGTACAATTTTAACACTAGTGTTTAAAAATGAGTTTTTCCTGTCCTTTCCAACTGTTTAATGTCATATGTTTAAAGAAAAATGATAAATATACTTTATTTTTCACAACACTTTATACAACTATATATATTTTAAAATGAGAGGTATTTATATAAAATACCTTATAAAATAATATTATTTTACAAAAATATCATATTTTAAAACATGTATTATTTAGAATATTATGAGATGTGTTATGTGGATATCATTAGTTATGTTTAAATAGAAGTTGAAAAACCTTTTATTTTAATAGTAGTCGTGTAGAAGTTGTACACGTATCATTAATGTTTATTAATGAATAATGATATAGCCACCGATGAATTCCAACGACAAAAACTATCGAAATGTGTGTGTTTTTTTTTAATCTTTGTATTTATTTACTTTTTAGTATTGTATTTTTTATTTTTCTGTATTTACAAAAAATGAAAAAAATTCTCAAACACTATCTCTATAAAAGTTCGGTAGTGTATTAGTGTTTGTCGGGAGGTAGCAGTGCCCTTATTTATACCCTATTTAGACAGGTAAAATTATCTTATTTTATTTTATTATTATATTTTTTTTAAAATTTTTATATAAAATATAATAAAAAAATTATTATTTTTTAAATATTAAAATAAAAATAATTTTAAAATATTATATTTTAATAATATTTTATTAAATTTTCAACAAAACATTTCGTTTCATTTTATATAAACTATCTCACTAAACGAAGCTTTAATTGTTTTAAATTTGGGCCGGTGGGCCTTAGCTCTTGGGCTATAAGTCCCCAAATTCCAACTTCTGCTACCTACGCGCCTATATAATGGGTTTCGTTTCCAACCGCTCTAATCAATCTCCTGCCTTGTCCGAGAAGATACAGCTTCTTCCGAGTCTTCTCCGTCGCTTCGCCAAGGTTTCTCAGGTGAAAACCGATTAACGTGTACTGTACACTTCTTAGGGTTTCCAATAGCCGCTCTGGCTTTGGGTTTTCAATACGTGTTTATTAAAATACGATTAATTTGTTTCATCTCTTCGACTTCTGCAATCGAAGTTATTGCTGTGCTTCGATTTTTAGGGTTTGGTATTTGAAAGATTAATGAATTTCGTATATCTACCGATGTATAATGTTTAAGTGCCTTTTTCTTGGGCTTCGTTTGGTTGCTACAAGAATGAAAAAGTTAAAAGAGTTTTGTTACATATTGTACATCTTTGCGTTGACTGGTTTGGTATTTTTGTGTGCTCGATTTTATTTTATTTATTTTTCATTTTCTTGCTGGAAGATACTTTCATGGCGGGGAGCAATTTCATGCACAGAGTTATGTCTTACCTCGTGAACGAGCTTGTCGTTAATAGCCTTGCCAACAGGTACCTTGCACACCTGCCACATAATCTGCTTTGGGTGCTTGTATTCTGGTGTTCTGTTTGATATGGTATAACATGATGATATTATAAAACAGAAGCTTCTTTCTCTAGTCACCGTGACTAAACTTTTATTGATTGGCTATAATTGTAAACCACAATCGGATCTATGGAAGCATTGGTTTATACATTCCTCTTAGTCTCAACTTTAGGAATATTCTTTTTCGCTATCTTTTTTGGGAAACCGCATAAAGCTCCAACTAAAAAGATGAAATGATTTTTGATTATCTCTATCTCAATTGAATTATTTGAGCCTCCCAATATTGGGAAATATCCGAAATATTTGATTATCTCTATCTCAAGGAAATTTTTGATTATCTCTATCTCAATTCAACTAGTGTTCCCTTGAAGCGAAAGAATCTCAAATTTCCTTGAGAAATTTCCTTGGGAGGGGGCACGCAACAAAAATATGCATGTGTTACCTTCTTGACATTTGAGCCATTGTAGAGAATGTCAACATGACAAACGTTAGCACGCAGATGAAGTTGAACATTCTCAGAGTAATTTGTCTCACAATTGGCTTAGAGTATTGATTATCTCGAAAAAATCTCAGTACATTTTCTTTCTCTATCACTAGTGATAAACATTCAAGATTGTCTGATTACCTTTTTGTAGGTTTTTACCATTATCGAAGATGATTGCAACAATTGAGAACTTTATTTTCCTTTTATTTTGCATAATTATTTTCTCCTTGAATGGCTGTTTAATTGGATTTAATACCTTAGATGAACTGGTTAATATAATGTTTTGTTGTGGTTTATCAGTCCTGCATTCCAGAGATTTGCCGTGAGAACATCCAAGAGGATTGAGGACGTTTCAATTAAGGGTACGTTTACGTTCTTTCCAGTCCTTGTAATTTCTGTCTTCTCTTTTGGGGATTTGTTAGTAATTGTGCAGTTGTTTGTTCATGCAGCTGCACAGAAGAAACAAGAACTTGCTGAGCGTGTTAAAGATCTCTCTAAGGATTTTGAGGTTAGATTCTATGTCGTGTAATTTGAATATCATTCATTCGTTTATTATTTTAGAGCTTATATCAATACATGTTGGATTTGGTTGCAGTCTTTCAAAAATCAGTGATCCGCAATGGTGGACATGGTATTGCGAGTTTGCGACAACCATATGTATATGATTTTTCCTAGATTCTTCTTCCTCCTTTGTGAATGACGAAAATGAGTTTTGTAATTTTAGATTGCGGACGTGTAATATTATCCTAATGAAAACAATGGGCTAAGAGCCTCCTAAAATAAACTTCTGTTTCAAATTGACTATATGTAGGGGAGGTTTGGACGGTGAGTAGAAAAAAGTTAAAAATTAAATAAAATATTATTAGAATATTATTTTTTAATATTATTATTATTTTGAAATTTAAAAAATTTAATTGTTAATAATGTTTTCTGTGAAAATTTGAAAAAAAATTGTAATGAATAAATAAGATGAGTTAGAAAACTTTTGAATCCAAACCTGGCCAGTAACTATTTTTATCCGACTTTAATATGAATGTAGTGTGGATGGAAAGAGAGAGATCTGGAATTTGGGTTTTTGCTCAATAATTTGGGAATCAGAGATCATGGTTTGTACTGTTGAGAGCTGGTGTTTGTGTATGACTCCTTGGCACCTTGCGATGGTTTGAAATATCCTTCAGGAAAGGAGCGTGTTTTTATTTTTGGTACGATTTTTGCGAGAAAAAAAAAGTAAGGTTTGAATTGTAAATGTATACAAGACATGATGGGAAGCGGGGAAAATAGAAAGGCAGATGACCGTTTCTGAAGAAAGTATGTAGGGTCCAAAATATTTTTCGAAGAAAATTGATTGATTATTTTGTCAGGAGGTTTAAAGATATTTTCTTTCTCGAATAAAAAAAAAGAAAGAAAAGTTCTGCAAATATATTTCGGTGGTTAGTTGGTATGCGAATTGTAACATTGATACAGTAATTGTATTTCTTAATAAGAAATGATATTTATAATTGTAAATCCGTAAGTGTCGTGTAATCTTTTTGAAAAAGTGAGTAAATGAGTTTTATATGAAAAAATAATAATAATAACTTTTTAATAGTGAATCTTGTTCTTTTTTAAAACGATTATATAGTATTTGTACAATCTATGATTATATGTAACCTTAGTTTCAAGAGAAATAGAGATGTCCGAGATGATTAGGGTCAGGACAATGAGCTAGGTGGAGAAAAGCGGAGAGGGCAACTTGAAGCCAGAACCAAATAGATGCTATGGCAATTACAACAGGACTGGGGATGACAAGTGAGAGATGGGGGTGCAAGAACAAGCAATAAAGGTTTAAAAACCTAGTCAAGTTTGGATTTGGACTAAACGGGATTGAAATTTTAATTTTAATTTTTTTATGTTATATATAAAATATAAAAATTTAAACATGTATCATATACGGCAAATTTATAATTCTAACAAGAAAAATGAAATCTTGATCCCCAAGGCACCAAAGTCGTATTGCCGAGAATAAGATTACTAATTTGAAATCTTTTGGGAATAGAAACCATAATAATATGAAAAAAATTTATTCATCATCCTCACACACCACACTTTATTTATTTATTTTTATTTTTTAATTTTATCAAATGTGTGATATATGTATGATGAGTAGAAGAATTCAATAAATTTAAGAAAAATAAAGCAAAAGATAAATAAATAAAAGTATAGTGTGTAGTGTGTTGGGATGATGAGTAGCAAAACTCTTATAATATTTTGCTTGAAAGTTGTTCTTCGCCATTATGAAGCATTTATACTATTAGAAAAATTCTTCTCATCAGTTACTCTTCACTGTCCCACACATCACATTTTATGAAAAACACTCTCACATCTTATGAAAAAAAAATTATAAGTATGATGTATGAAAATAAATAGTGACTGATGCATATAATTCCTCGTATCATTATCATCGTTAAAACCTTTACAATGTATTGATAAGTGCCCATAAAGTTAAAAAAAGAAAAAAAGAAAAGAACACCTGTTTCGGAAGGCAAAATTCTCACCGCACTAGAAATGGGTGACTTGCAAATTTCAATGAATTTTTAATAGAGTTTGACAATTCAAAAATTGAATCACACTTGTAAATCGAATTTAACTGGACTAAAATTGAAAGTTTAGGTTTTAATGATGAATCAATCCACATTCGTTCTTAGATTTTCATAATTGGTTTATACCAGTTCGATTTTAAAATATATCTAAAATCTGATCGAATAATATTAGTTACGCTCCTAGTTAACATTCTGTTTGAGATTTGAGAAATTTTATATTTTTTTGTCTTATTAAAGATTTATTATATTAATAAGTATAAAGTCTCATTTGGTTGTACAAATAAGATGAAATAATATGAAAGTTGAAAATTTAATAAAATATTATTATAATATAATTTTTTAATATAATTTTTATTTTTAAATTTAAAAAAATCAAATTATTTATTATATTTTATATGCGAGCTTAAAAAACTTATAATAATTAAATTAAATTAGATAATTTATGTAATCAAACGAGGCATAACCCAAGATGACAAAATGTAAAATTATTTTGAAACTTTATTTTCTTAATTTTGGTGTTGGTGCAGCAGAAGTGAACCGAAGTCACAGTCCGCCCAACTTTAGGCCCAAGGAAACCCAACTTGTTTGGATCGGATCTAAATCCGACATATCACAACGGGTCTGGTTTACCCGGCGCCGCAAGCAAAACCCCTACTAGTTGAGCACCAGAGAGAGAGAGGAATTGCTGGATGGGAAGATTCTCGCACTTACCATGGCGACCATCCTTTCAAGAACCCTGAATCATCTCCGCTACGTTAATCGAAATATCAGCCAATGGAGATCATCGATGCCTTCTCCACCAGTTTCCGAGACGAATTCGCATCGAGCTCTTCCTCTTCTTCAATCGGTTCGTAATGAAGTTGAAATATTTTATTTTTCCTCGTTTGAATCGAAATTCGTAGGGTTTTAATCTCTCGTTTCTTCTACATGCTTTTACCGTTGTTTCTCATAGCCAAACACAATCCTTTAGACTCAATCTTCTATGTTTTGTTCTTTCATTTTCAAGTTCATTTGGCATTTGTAACCGAGATTGGATATTTCAGGTTGTACCTCTAGGGCTCGGAATTCAGTTTTCACCCGTATATCAGAGATGTCTGTTTAGTAGTTCTGCTGCCACTGTTAATCCAGAAAATCAAACATCATCAAAAAGTTCTGGAGACGCTAAATCTGGCAATGGAAAACACTCCGGAGGATCACACGAGAGCAGTGACGCTGGAAAATCTGTTCGCGGAGGGGTAATATATTTTGTTCATACAGTGCTTACTATTTATCTTTTAGAATTAATATATGACCACTTATAAAAAAAAAATTAATATATGACTAAGGGGATGTTTGGAGGATGTAAGAAGTTTTCATGAATAGTATAAGAGTGTTTGTGAATAGTTTTAAAATCTTGTTTAGAGGATGTTTTGATAGAGCTTTAAAAATTGGCGGGATCCATGGACGATATAATAAATTAATTAATCAACCCGAGGCCCACGGGTGGCCAGGTTAGGGTGGCTGCTGCCTAATTTTTTTTTTTAAATAATATTTGGAAGATGATTTTTTAAGTTTTTGAAATTTTGAAGGGATTTTAACAATCTAGATATTGTTGGTTTGGGAATAAAAATATCTTTGACTCAAAAACTGTCTGTGGCTTTAGAGAGAGTTTTGGTTGCCAAACATGGCCAAGTCCTTTGATTTTAGGAACGTTGGTGTTTATGAGTTGATTGAATCTACTTTTGCAGCCCATTTCATGGTTAAGTTTTCTTTTGCTCGTTGCTACTGGAGCTGGAGTAATCTTCTACTATGACAATGAAAAGAAACGACACATTGAAGGTAGATTACTATGGTGAGTAGGTTATAAGTTGTTTTGATTGTAGAAGTATCTCATAAGGATAGGATATATCTAAGAATTTCCTGTGGAATTGGTCTCATGAGTTTTTGACTTGGTGTCTTGGTCAATCTTGATCTGGAATCTTTGTTTTAGATCCTGTGCACAATTTGATGATTATCATAAATTACCCTTATTTAATGTGACAAGAAATTTGAGGCAAGTCTTTGTTGTGATGCTCATAACTGGTAACAAGTTCCATTGTGACTAGAAAAGCTAACGTGCCATGTCATGATAGACACCTGATAGGAGTCCCTGTTTATATTACTGTCCAGTGTGCCACCTCATACCACACCGTTCCTATCTTTCTTTGGCTAGGGGGAGTTTTAAATGGCATCATTTATTTTCTTTTTAATTACATTCAGATAAAATCTTCATGAAAATCTGTTACATAATCTATTCGAACATATTCTTCACAACCAACAACATGCTTCAATAAAATTATTCCAGTGATTGAGTTGAAAGGTTGGATATCTTTCATATTGTAGCTTCTTCAATTTTTACTCATTAATTAAGCCAATAAGATTTAGCTCAAATGACACTTCCTATAAAAATAGGACGGAGGTTGAGGTTGTGATAGATGGTGCCTGTGTAGAGAGCTTAGAACTTTCTTTTTTAATACTTCGTTCGTTGATTGTAATTAATTTTAACAGCATGAATTTTCATGAGTTTCTGGTATTCCTAGATCATCATGCATAGGTGACGACGCTCTTGTATCTGTTCTGTGTACTTGGGCTCTTGCCTATTCTTATTGTTAATAAAAATTTTGTTGACCATTAAAAAAATTACTGTTTAAAAGTATGCTTTGTACAATTCCAAGAACTAGTAGATCATAATTTCTAATATTTAGGTGATGAAATGGATTACAAGTATTTTTTGTTTTTCATTTTAACAAAGACGTAAGTCGGGATATTCATTTTTGTGTTTGGGCCTGGTATGCTCACTAACATGTGCACATATTGAGTGTTGGTAAAACCGTATGGATTTTGGCTTGTGTCTTGATGCATTCAAAATGAATGGGATTAAGTGCTGTATGTATAGATGAGGTTATATGATGCAAACGATTCATCTTAAGTGCATCACGCACTTATTTTTGGAGCATTGCCCTAGTGGCTTTCCTGTTGCCTGGCCATTTGCTACTGATCAAGCTTGTATGTTTTTCAATATCTTAATTATATGGTGGTTGGTCTTATTGTTTTTTTAGCGGTGGCGGTAGGTCTTAATGTTTTTAAGTGTCATGCTTGTTTAAAAAATATTTTCTGTGTCATGAGGTTTTAGATTGGCTTCAACATAAAACATTTAATTACTACAAGTGGCTTTGTATCTTTACGTATCAAAAAAGGTGGCTTTTTCTCTCTCTCTCTCTCTCTCTCTCTCTCTCTCTCTCATGCACGCATACACACACAAATTGGGAACAGTTGCATGTGGTGTTACATAGCCTCTCAAAGAGGTTACAAAATTATATTGGAATCTGCCTCTAAAATTGGCGTACTGATATATAGTTGCATGCATAGCCGATGGGAGGCCTTTATGGTTGTGATAGGAAATTACCATAGTTGCTGACATTGGTAATAAAACTACCACTTGAAGCACTGCAAGCATCTCTTTCCTCTTTGTATTCTGAACAGTAACCAATTAAATGCTTTATGCAAGCCATTTCACTCTGTATGCACAAATATGCCACCAAAATACTGAACATGCCAGAATGAAAAAAGAAGGCCATTGGTGTTCATGTTCTAGCCACCTAATTTAACTTGTCAGTACATTTAGTTATGTTGCTTTTTTGCTTAACTTGCTATTTTACATTTCTGTTAATTCTTTGCGACGTTGTTGTTTGCAATTTCTCAGTATATGGCTGGTGTTTATTCTTTGCGATGAAACACATATAGATACCTTTAACCATTGAAAATGGCGCACACTGTTATACGCCTTTCATCATTCTATTGCCTTTTATTCTTGTTTGTTTTCTGTAATATGTTCATTCAATGTACAATAGAGTTTGAAGGAAAATTTTGAACTTCCAAATATTGGTAGTTTAGCTGATTGTGCTCCTAGTTCTTTGGCTTTTAAATGACTGGCTTGTTTTGTATGCCAAAGCGTGGTTTACAGCATTTGTGTATCCTTGACCTTACATATTATTTGGCAACTTTTCTAATTTTGCATGAATTGGTTGGGTGTTATTGCTGCAGAAATTAATAATGCTTCAAAGGCAGTAAAAGAGGGACCTTCTGTGGGCAAAGCAGCCATTGGAGGCCCATTTAACCTCATCAACCATGAGGGGAAACATGTAACTGAAAAGAACTTTTTGGGGAAATGGACGTTGATATATTTTGGCTTCACTCACTGCCCTGATATTTGTCCAGATGAGCTACAAAAGTTAGCTGCTGCAGTTGATAAAATAAGTAAGTTTCTAATACTGATTTTGATGGGCACTTGGTGGAGCAGTAGTCACAACCAAAATATCATCTGAATATTTATGGGACATTTTCTTAGATACTCTGATTCTGAATATGGCACAAAAGCAAAAACAAAAACAAAAATTCGAATATATTGTTTTTCAGATCTGTCGTTACTGGGGAATGTTTGATTAGTTATGATTTTAATTATTACTTATAAAAAAAAGTTATGATTTTAATTATTGGGAGTAAACTTGCTCTGCCCTTACTTTCTCAATGCTGTGTCTGGTACTCAAAGCCCTTTAGAAGTCCTCAGGTACTTGTCCAGTCAAGAAATCTCAGTCCTTCATAATGTGGTACAGAACCTCACTTATAGATGACATGTGGTTTACGAAATCAAAAAACAACAAATACTCTTTGCAGAACTGTGTCTCTGATTTGTGGTATGGTATTGTTAATTATGTTTTCCACTGACTAATGCAAGTATGCAAGGGCGTTTCTTCTTAGTTCAGTGTGTCAGAATTTGGTCCTAACTATTTTCTATTTGGGATACATTTTGGATTAAACTACAGCTTGTAAACAGAAATCTATCTAGGCGCCATCAATTTTCTGAATTGTGTTCATGACATCTGGTATGGTGGATTGCTTTTGTTCTGATTCTACTTTTTATTTCCGGACGTATTCATTGTGCAAAGATAGTTACTATAACTAATTCCTATGGGTTGGCTCAAGTGGTAAAGGCGTTGGTCTTGATGGTATGCTCCTCAGTGCCAATAATAAATAAAAAAGATAGTTACTAGAACTGCTGATCAGATTGGTGAAACAATGCTTTGCATTAACCAAACTAATTTATGAAGTATCATTTGAAAAATTTAGCAGTCGACCTACCTTTGGGACCAGTGACCTGGTAAACTGGAGTCTTGACATGTCAATGCCCTCATCTGGGTTTAATGAGCATGGTTGCAAAAGCTTTCATGATGATCATTGCATTTTAAGTTGCTTGTTTTCGTGCTTGCAGAGGAAAAAGAAGGGTTTGAAATTATTCCTCTTTTCATCTCTGTGGATCCTGAGAGGGATAATGTTGAGCAAGTAGGCGAATATGTCAAAGGTGCTTCTTAAGATTTTGAGTAGCGTGCTTTAAAGTTTAAATGTACTTCAATGGTCTTATTGCTTATTTTAACTCTCTTTTGGTTGAGCTAAGATTGACTCTGTAGTTTATTTTTCACCAATCCAGAATTCCATCCAAAGTTAATTGGGTTGACGGGTACACCGGATGAGATACGGAATGTTGCTCGTGCATATCGAGTTTATTATATGAAGACAGCAGAGGAAGACTCAGATTATCTGGTTGATCACTCGATAGTCATGTATGTATCAGCTCTTTTCAATTACTTGTAAAAAAAAATATATCAGCTCTGTGTTTGCTTATGCCTAAGGCCTTGTTTGGATAATGAGTTGATTTCAACTCATCTCATCTAATCATTACAACTTTCCCAAACTTTCAAACAAAATATAATAAACAATTCAACTTCTTCAAATACCAAAATAAAAATAATATTAAAAAACTAAATTCTAACAATATTTTATTCAACTGTCAACTCTCATCTCAACTCAACTCAACTCAACTCACTATTCAAACCTCCCCTAAATTTTCCACCTAATTGAGTACTTTATCTGTTGTGCACTTCATCTACTCTACCAGAATGTTAATCTATAATATTGACATGTTCTGTTGTTAGTGTTTGCAACTTCTTTAATAGATGTTTGTGTTCAACAGTCCTCATTGATTTCTAGTATGAAGATATGTATGGAAAACTTGTGCAGGTACTTGATGGGTCCTGATATGGACTTTGTAAAATTCTTTGGGAAAAACAATGATGTTGATTCGCTTACTGATGGCGTTATCAAAGAGATCAAGCGGTACAAGAAGTAGTATTATTATTCTACTCTTTCCTCTAAACTCACTTTTTAAATGGTCAATTTTGAAAATTCTCGTCAACGCAGTACCTTTTTTTTTTTGGGAAATTCCTGGAGTTTGGAGGTTATATAATGAGATTGTTCTCAGAAGATAATTGTTCAACTTGGGATCGGAAATTTTGTATTAAACTTTGAGCTTCTAGATGATCTACGTGATTGTCTGGGTGATTGTCATGGTTAAGTTATTTAAGCTGTATTCTCTGTAATCTGTTTGAAGAGAGAGCAAAAGCTGAGTTATTTGCATGGCCTAATCCAAAGCTTAATCGGTTTTCTTGGGATGAGTAAAACCAGCTGACTGAGAATATTGTTAGCTTTTGAAATGCAAAGACTAGCTTTCATCATCTGATACGGCTAGTGGATAGAATGTGGGTATATAATATTGTAATCCCACACCCACACACGAATCTATTATCCCAAGCTGGGCTTGCACCAATACATTTTATTATTTACACCAGGACAGGCTGGACTAGTTTTAACAATTAGACCCGATTAAATTATTGGTTGGGCTCCGACGGATGCTTAAAGTTAAGTCGTACAGTCGAACCTTAAGCCCACCATCGGCAGCGATGCTAGGGCTTTGTTTGGATATTATATTTCAGATGATCCATGAATAATAATGAAAATAGTTGTAAAGTAATATGAGAATATATGAAAATAGTTGTATTTTCTAGGGGTGAAAACCGACCATATCGGTTCAGTATTATAGTAAAAAAATATGGAGACAACGGATCCCTTTATTTAAGGCCACATGATGATTTAAAGAATCTTTTGACGGAGAATCACAAAGATGAGATATGGTGGACACCAGCTTGATCTAGTTTTCTACAAAACCAAATTCCTTTAACACTGCCAGCAAGAAATTTTATTCAATCCTATCATATGCTTTAGTCATGTCAACTTTGACCATAATGTTGCTGCCTCGCACTTTTTGTTTATGCTATAAACTAGCTCTTGGGTAAGCGAGATGTTGTAAAAAATGCTCCTCCCCTTCAGAAAAACTCCTTATTCAATCGGCACCAGTTTCACTAGAAGATGGGCCATTCTCCTCTTCTTCAGAAAAACTCCTTATTCTCTCGACACCAGTTTCACTAGAAGATGGGCCGTTCGATTCACAATCATTTTTGAGAAAATCTTATACACCATTGTGCAAAGACTAACTGGTTTGAACTTAGAAAAACTCACCAGATCTTTATCTTTGTGTATCAACACTATATAGGAGGCATAATAATATCTTTGTCAAATGGATGCCTAAGGTAGCTTCTAACAAATCTTCCTTGATAATACCCCAACATTCCATGAATAAACAGGATGCAAAACCATCTGGACCCGGGTTGCTGTCCATTGGAATAGCATTGACAGCTATCTTTAGTTCTTCCATAGGAGATCATTTTCCATTTGAAAGATTACAGGAATTACAGGAAATTGGGAGATAGAGTTACATGGTTCCGGTTTTATCTTTGTTGACTTTTAGTTTGGAAAAAAGCAACTTTTGGTTGAAGTGGAACTCGACAGTGTTCAAGTGCACACTTAAATTGTTTGTGTTGAGGTGTTTGATAAAATTCACTTCTCTCGTGTCCTTAGGAGTTAGAAGAGCATACAATGGTAGTTTTTGACAAAAGTACTGATAGAAACATGAAGCTCTTGGAAAAAAGGGACAACACTAAGGTCTAGTATACACAAAATCATCTCATCCTATCTTATCATTACAACTTTTTCAAACTCTCACACAAAATATAATAAACAATTTAACTTTTACAAATCCTAAAATAAAAATTATATTAAAAAATTATATTCTAAAAATATTATATTCAACTTTCAACAAAATTTCTCATCTCATCTCATCTAAACTGCGTAACCAAACGAGGCCTAAATTTACACAACACACACCAATCAAAAGCTAGAGCTTGGCTAGTGGGTATGGTGGGACTGAACACTAGATGACCTTTGGAAGAGCGCATGGATAGGATTGCACTAGGTGGGATTGGAATGGCTAATAGGTATGCCTTCGTATATTGTCTTTGAGCAAGATAATAAAACCTTAATGAAAACTAAGGGCCAATGAAAATCCGAACAAACACTCCAAATAAGTTAATACAGAATCGAAAATCAAAACTAACAAATGAGAAAAGGCTATGCAAAGTCAATTCTATATCTCTTGGCATGAAGCCAAAAATCTATCACCACTCGAGTAATTTCAAGTATAAATTAGTGATGGGTTGTAATAGAGTACATTTTGAACGATGTCGATTGAGGCAAATATTATAAACACCAAGCTCACATTTTACAAAGGAAAGGGCATGGAGCTCCTAAAAAGTAGTTCACAAAAGGCAATGAAGTTGAGGAGGAGTGAGGCGGTATAAGTCAAAACGAGATTCTAACTAGAGTGGATGATGGAGCATGACATTCTCCTTAGGGCGAATGTTGGGTAGTTGGCATCTAGGGTTATAGGATTAGCATTGTAATAGGTAAAGATAAATCTAAAATTTAGCTAATATCACATGTTTTGCCTTTTGCATATTTCATTCAAAATCTATTTTCACACTGAATTATCCATCTATTAGTTAAAATAATAATAAAATATTATTAATTTAATTTTTTTTGAATTTTTGAATTTAATTTATTTTTCTCGTAGTTTACAGTTCTATCGATCATATGTTACGTAACAATCAAATTTTAATTAATTTTATTGTTTAAACAATCATATTTTCAATGGTCATATTTAATACTAATAACTACAAATTTTTTATACTAGTATTCCATTTTAGGATGCTGTAGAGAATGCCAGGGTCCGAGAGTGAAAAATACTTCTTCAATAACTTTGATAGGTTGGTAAGTGTCAAAACAATTATTGAAGCAGATAATGTCTTCAGAAATTGGCAAGGTATTCCTCCAACGTTCCAGGCTGGTTTCAAAGTCGAAAAAAAAATCGAGGGAAAGAGAGATTCTGTGTGTGGGCCTCATGAAATAGAAAGAATAAAATAACTTTAGGCTAAACTTTTGTTGAGAGAGACTTTGAGTGGGAGGAGAGAGAAGTTATTCATAAATTATTCAATAGATGGGAAACACTAACTAGAGTAATTCTACTCAACCAGCCACTATGTATCCATCCTCCACACACTAGTCCACGTGGCTTTTTCTTTTTTAAACGTTGTCATTTCTTACTCTTTCTATTTCAAATTTTTCTTTTCCAAGAACAATACACACCCCTCCCCCCATTATGTCCCGCGTCGTCCTCCCCCCAACCCCCGAAGGTTGTCTTGCATGCGTCTTCCCCCCCCCCCCCAACATTACTCGTCCCACGTCCTTCCCCATCAGTCGGCGTGCGTTGTCCCACGTACCCCACCACTCAGCTCATTGTCGCAACAGGCTAACATTGTTATGTTTTTCCTCAAGGGTAAAAAATGAAAGAAAGCATTTTTATTTTTCTCTTTTTGTTTTGTCTTTCCATTTCTATCATTTTGTGTGTTTTTGTGTTCAATGGATATGTGGGTTTGTATTATTTTTTATTTGTGGAGTTTTGTGGGGGTGTTGTGTTTTGTTTTGGTAGTTTTGTGAGGCTTTTTGTTCTATTTTGTGAGGGTGTTGTATTCTGTTTTGGAGGTTTGGTTTGTTTTTGAAAGTCTAATCTTGTCTTCAAGTTTCATCATGGTTCAATAGACAACATGGCCCCCTTTCAGCCCCAACTTGACGTGATCTTGCTTTTGTTTCAAGAATGTAACCATGAATAGCCTTTCAATTGCTCAATGGGGGACTGCCAAGATGACAGAACTAGGATTTTGAATCAAGGGATGCTAGGTATAACTCAAATATAAAATAGAGAAAAATAGAATGATGTGTCAAACATTTAGATGCAAAATTCATGTTAATGGGATTGATAAAGGGTATGCACATACTTGTATTTTGATTGTTTGTAGCAAGAAGCAAGGATGGTCAAAACTTTCTTCACAGGAATCCTATAAAAACAGAATATAAGTTAAATCTTAAATGCTCAAAGGTAAGCATCCTACCCACTTAACAGCTTGTATTTGCTCCAAATAACTGCAAATTAAATTAGTTTAAGCTCACATTGACTTGCTTCCTTAAACAACGTAAAATAAAAGTAAAATATAGTCAAATTTTAATTTAGCCTAATAATTTCATTAAAATCTAAGTTTTTTCATCTGATATAAAAATTTTTTTTTTCAAATGGCACATCAGTCTAATTTTCCAATCTTTAATGGATGCATTACAATCTAAGGTTCTGATATAAACATTTTTTTTTTCAAATGGCACATCAGTCTAACATTCTTTAAGGATGCATGGAGGGCTGGACGGACTGACCGGACCGAGACCGGACCGAGTTCATTCGGTCCGGTCCACGGTCCATGTGTTTTTCGGACCGGACCGGACTGAACCTAAAAAAAAAAAAATTATATATATAATAAATTATATAATTTTCATCTAACTTAATCTTATAACTAACTAATATATAATTATACCATATTATAATTAAGTATAGACTATAGTTATACAGTTATACTTATACTAATATTACTAATATATAGCTATACTATATTACTAATAGTCTAATACTTTATACTAATACTATTATATAGTTATACTAATCATGATTTATAATAACTAATCACTATAAGTCTATAACTATATATATTTAGTATCAATATATTAATATATTCTTTAATGTATTATTAATACTATTAAGTATTAAGACTTATAGTATAAATTATAATATATGTATAATTTATAAATTTATAATAGTATGTATAATTAAATATTTTATGCTTATTTATAATAGTATGTTAAGTATGTATCTTTCTCAATTATGGATGTAATATGTATGGATAATTAAATTATTTATGCTTATTGCTTCATATACAAAATGTTAAAAGTTGTATATGCCTCATTATGCATTAACATATTTTAAGTTAGTAATAAAGTAATAATTAACATCATCAATAATTTAATTTTCATTTAATTTATTATTATTGACCATATAAAATATTTTTTTATTGAGTTTGTTACATAATCTATATTAATAAGTCACTTTGTTTAATTTAGTATTGTAAATAAATTTTTTTATTAATTGATATAAAAAAAAAAGGCCGAACCGAATGACCGATGACTACCGGTTCGGTTCGGTCCCTATAGGAGTTCGGTCCGGTCCGATCCGGCCATGGACCGAATTTTCCGAACCGGACCAGACCGGCCCGTTTACACCCCTATGCATGGCTGGTATAAATTTCATTTTGGTATAAATCTATAACATATAAAATTTTCAAGTAGATGTTTTTTTTCTTGATGAGCCATGTCCTCCATTCATTCTCATGTTAAATGTCCATGAATTTGATAATTTAAATTTAAAGTAATTTGAAATGTCATGTCAATAATTATTATGCAATTTAGAATTTTAACCTCTTCTTACACTTTATGTTTGTGTGTGCTGTTGAAAAGGTGGGTGTTAGGCACCCGTAATAAAATTTAAGTTAAATAGTGTGATAGGCAAATGAGAAGATAAAAGGCCACCCATGCCTTTGACATCGATTTCATTTAATCAGGTATGATACACATTGTTAGTTGAAAATGTTGTCAATGTTTTATATTGCATCATTAAGGTAATGCATTTTTTACACTTTGTTATAAGGATATCATGATTCGTTAATTACATACTACCCGCCATATATGTTGCCATCAAATACATATCTAAATCCATCACCGCACGGTTGGGGTAGGCAGGTAGATATACGTTTTTTTTTTTTATCAAATCTTTTTAGTTGCGTGCGACAAAGTCTTTATAATGGAGTCTTTCTAACACAGTTGGTAATTGTAGCATCAGAAAATTTCACTATTTCGACCAACTATGCTTGACCCTCATTCGAGTAATCCAGAGGATTTGAGACCAGTTGAAGATAGGATGAAGGAAGTATGTTTTTACGTTTGAGAAATATTTTCTTATACGTGTGTGCACCGATTCGTTCTAACCTAGTGGGTATTTACAGCATTCGGCAATGCCACAATGCGGACCAACTATGCCTTACCCACACTGCCCAAGCCATTCATCAACTATGCCAGTTAGTGCTGAAAGTGAAAAGCATGTTGGAGGTACATCACAACTGAACGATCAACATTTGTCATATTATTTTAGCCTATTACATATAACAAAAATGCTAACCTAAACGTAAATATGATTTTCAGAAACTTCATTTGATATCAACATAGAGCCGAATGCGGAAGGGACAAATGAAGTATCAGAAGATTATGAAAGAGTTGAGCCTCCATAATCTGGGATGGTGTTTACAACTGATAAAGAGGTTTTAACCTATTACAAATGATATGCCAAGCAAGAGGGCTTCAGTGTTATCACAAAAAAGATAAAGAGAGAGGTAGATGGGAGTAAGAAGTATGTGACAATTGGATGTGCATGTGGTGGCAGGTACTATCCTAGCCACAACAATTTATCAAAGCCACAACCAACAATTAAAACGGATTGTAAGGCGAAGATAAATGCTCACTTGATGAATGAAGTATGGATCTTAACCACCGTTGATCTTGTACATAATCATGGTACTGTGAGCCTACAAAAGTCTAGATTTTTTAGATTTCACAAATATTTAGATGAATACAGTCAGAGGATGCTCGACTTGAATGATAGAGTGGGTATTGAGATGAATAAGAATTTTCAAGTACTTGTGATTGACATGGGGGGGTTTGAAAAGTTAGAATTCCAATAGAATGATTGTCGGAATTTTATTGAAAAAATTAGACATTTGAGATTAGGTAAAGGAGGTGGTGAAGTATTGAATGATGACTTTAAGAGAATGAGGGCGATGAATGATTGCTTTGTGTCCATCATGGATGTGACGAGTGCAGAGTCAGGAATGTGTTCTGGGACGCACAAAGTTTAGTAGCATATGAGTATTTTGGAGATGTTATCACATTCGATACGACGTACTTAACAAATAGGTATGAGATGTCTGAGTTTGCTCCCTTTGTTTGTGTCAACTATCATGGACAATCCATACTGTTAGGGGCAGGTTTGATAATACATGGTTGCAGGGGATGTACAACGAGAGGTCATTTTGGGTATCAGTTTACATGAATGATGTATTATGGGCTGGTATAAGCATTGCATAGCGGTTTGAGAGCATAAATGCATTTTTTGATGGGTTTGTGCATTCCGGCACGACTCTAAAGGAATTTGTCAATACTTTAAAGAAGAAGGTAGAGGTGGAGACGACGGCTAATTTCCATTTTTGCAACCAAATGATACCATGTGCATCCGTATTCAAAATTGAGAAGCATTTCAATCATTGTACACGAATGCGAAGTTTGAAGAGATCCAACGAGAGGTTTGGAGGATGATTCTGTGTAACCCTACACTTGTTAGCACACAAGGTTGCATTTCCACATTTGATATTTTCGAAGAAATTTCATCCTCTGATGAACATGTAAAAATTGTCAAGTTTTCAGTTTATTATAATGAAGAGGAGTGCGAAGTTAAATGCACATGCCCTATTTTAGATGAGGGGGATTGTCTATAGGCATACATTTAGAGTCTGTTAGATGAAGTACATCCATGAGCTGCCAGAAAAATATGTATTGGATCGATGGAGAAAAGACTTAAAGAGGAGATACACATTGGTGAAGAGTAGCTATGATGACTTGAGGATCAATGCGAAGGCATGGCGTTATGACCTTGTGGTTAAAAGATGTCTGAAATTAGCGATGCGTGTATCCCAAGTGATGAACATGTGAATGCATTCTTGCACCATTTGGATGACTTTGAGTACAAGTTTGCAGGATTAAAACTTGAGCGCGGTTTAACCAAGGTGAAAGAGAACATAGTCACCGAGAAGGGTAAGAAAATACTAAGTTCTCATGTAATTCGGGGGAAAGGGAGGCCGCCAACAAGAAGAAAGGTACCGCCAGTGGAGAAGGTTGCAACTAAGAGAAAGAAGAAACAAGTATTATGTTTTGTTCAAATACTTGTGTAAATATTGTATTGCATGCGTACTACTTTCTGACATAAATTTTTTAGTCAATTTAGATTTGCAGGAAAATCTTTGATGACAAAGCACAATATAATGACCTCCCCAAATCACAAGTTGGTGGTAGTTTTGACAAGACTGTTATCCCAACCTAACGTAGTACTCTAACCCAACCAATGCCATCGTGCATGCCCCATGGGAGGTAGTGCAAAACACTAGTCAAGTTTTTTTAGCAACAATTGGTTTAGATGAATTACTAGAAGGGGTATTTGTAAATAGTTGAAAGGGGTATGAAAAATATTTTTAGTGTGATTTCCATACTAGAGGGTGTGGTTTCCATACTAGAGGTAGCACTTCTTCAAGACTGCCCTTATCTACTTCAACATCTCATTTATCCTGATACCTTTCCTACTATACAAAACATAAAATGGTAGGGTTATGCTGCCTTTTGACCCAAATAAAGGGGGGGAAGCAACACAAATAACATGAATAATTTTGATTTCTGAGCCCTTTGATGCTATACAACAAAACATAATCCTTGATCTAATTATTATTTTTTTTTAAATGAGCATATCACATGCCTATTAAACCCCGTAACCATCAAGCCAAAGAGAAAACGTCGCAATTAAAATTTTTGGATATTATTACTTTTGAATTAAAAAACAAACAAACAAACTCTCAAAGTCTTTACATTACTCTAAAGCACGCATCTATATCACATTAAAACAATGTATACATAAATAAATCATTTAAAACATCATTAATCTCTCTTGCTTTTGGTAATGAATTTTGGTAACGAGAATATAAAAAAAAATATATATATGACTCAATTATATGTTTGGAATGAAGCAAGTCAACCTCCCTTTAGATTCTACCACCATTTATGAAATTATAAAGCCCATCAAAATTTAAGGACTTGTTGATTATCTCCTCGTTATGCTTATTAAGAATCTGGTCTAACCAAGTGACGGGGTGGGGATCAGGTGAAAAACTATTGTCAACTACTTCCACTAAGACTTAGAGCCAGGTTTTGTATCGTAAAAGATTGGCTAACAATATGCTAAAAAAATCAAATTCATTATATTTCTACACAACTTAAGCACAAACAAAAAAACTTAGCCAAAATCTACACAACCAAACTTCTGTTATGAACCTTTCCTTACAATACGTATGACTCTATGACAACTTCTATCAAACACCTTCCCTGTGTGATTTTATTCCATTTCTGAAGCCTTTCCTTACATTTATCTGGTTTCCTTAATACACGGCTGCAACTCCATTCAACATCACAACAGAAAAAAAAAAAAAAAAAAAAAGGAAAGTCCATTCCATTCAACACAGCATTCATTCATTATATTCATCACCTTTTCCACATTACAACAATTTCCCAACCAGGTTCATAACAACTTCACAATCAGTGTATACTACAATAAACTTACACAAAATCTACAAAAAACAGTGAACATTCATACATAAAAAAAAAAACTTACATAAAATCAACCAATAATTTTCTCCATCATTTCCTCAATCAGACACCAAAAAGGAAAAAAAAATAAAACGAGAAAATGAGATTAAAAAAGTATCAAAATCCATATAGAGGGAGAGAGATTAAGACGGAGAGGAGCTCACCTTGGCGAATCTGTGTTTGCGATGTCTAGGGTTTTTGGGGTGATGAGTAATGAGTGCTAGCTGGGCGAGATGGGTTGAAGGAGAGAGCCGGTGGGCGAGAGAGAAGAAGTAGGGTTGAGGGAGAAGAGAAGGGGCGATTTCGTCAGCAATACCTCGATTTTGCAAAGAAGGGGCGAGGGAGAGGATTAAGTGAGAGAAGAAGAAGGGTTGAGGGAGAAGAGAGGCCTAGGTGAGGAGGGAGTGTCCAAGTCTGAGAAGAATAAAGGTTGAGGGAGAAAGAGGTCTAGGGGAGGTAGAGGATCGAGTGGAAGAACCGGTGGAAGGGTACAAACCGGGTTTGTCACGTGTGTGTAGTGTGTGCTAGTGAATCGAGAGTTGAGTAGATTATTTCCCATATAAATATGTAGAATTATTGTAGCATGTAAGTAAAAAAATTGCATTTGCCTCTTCCAATGTAGATAATTTAGTGGGGTTGTTAGCTAAATTTTGGTTTGCATTTACATTTGGCTATACCAATACTAAGAGCATTCTCATTGCCTTAGCCAAATGTAAATGCAAATCAAAATTTGACTAATAATCCCTTAAAATGATCTATATTGGAAGAGGCAAAAGATAAATATTTTGCTAGCTACAGTAACTCTCTATGTTTGTATGGTTACTGTTCACCCTCCATTGAATAATTTATATTAATTTCTCTCATTTTGCACCTACTTAATAGTTGCACCACTAATTATTATTTATGTATACACACACACACACACATAGGTGCTTGGGTTCATATAATTTACAATAGATTTGAATTGCAAAATATGAGAAAATTAAATTAGATAAAAAAAATTACAAAAATATTAACTTAAAAATATTTTTATTATTATTTTGACTAATAGATGGATAATCTAACGTAAGAATCTCTCTTAAATGGAATAGGCAAAGCGTGTGATTTTAGTAAAATTTTAACTTTGCTTTTACCGAAGCCAATGATAATGCTCTTAGCTCCAAAGTTTACAAAAACACGCAAAAAAATGGGGGAAAAAGCATAAAAATAGTTAAGTAGAGAACAACTCTAATTTGACTGAAGGGAGGTGCTTGTGCCTCATCCACCAAAGCAAATTCCCTGTTTATAGTAGAGGTGTGCAACTGGATCCGAATATTCGGCCATAATCGGATTCGGATGCTAAAATCCAAGCGGATATCCAGATTATTTACTTATTTTTACTAGAAATCCGAATATATGGGTTGTAACCGAATTTAATCCAGATTTTTAATACTTTTTTAAATAAAAAAAAAAGGCTTTAAAACTTTAAAAAAAAATGTTTTTATAGCACCTTTTTTAAAAAAAAAAAATTCTGATATCATTCTTAAATTGCCCAAATTTTTTAAAAAAAATAATTTAAACACTTTTTAAAAGATTTTTATAAAATAAATAAATTAAAGAACAAAATAAATAAAAATGCAAAATAGATAATATTGTTGTTACATCACAATGCAAAACATAAATTTACAAAGAACAAATAAATAATAATATATCATAACTAATTAAACTAATACATAACAATGCAAAATAAATAATATTGTTGAATATTTTCTGTACAATTACTAATCAAACAGTTTGTATTATCAAATTTGCAACAAAAACAGTGAAAAAAAAAAGATTATGGAAAACTGGGTTAAAAACTAGATTCAGACGGATACAAAATTTTTTATCCACCCGAATTCACCAGGATTTCTGGATTCTGGACCAGGTCGGAAAAAAAATTCGACCCAGTTCTACACCCGTATCTTACAGCAACTTTGGGTAGATTGGACTTAGAAGTGTCTAGCAGTGGTGGTCGTATAAGTTGAAAAGGAGTGAACGACCTAATCACCGAAAGTGAGCTTGAGGCTCTGATGCTACTGGCCGCCAAAAGTATCTCAAATAGGCCCTCTTTCAACTTACTTATCAAAGGATAAGCAAAAAGGAGGGAGACAGCAGGTAGAATATAAAGAGTGGTGCAATTGAGCCTTTCCTTCGGTATACGATATTCAGCTCATTTCACTCGTAGGCCAGAAGCTGCCCACGTTTCAGACCTTATTGGTAATCAGAGGTGGGTTACCATAGCAGATGGCTAACCAATTGACTTAAATGATATTCCGTTCTTTTGGCAGTCAGTTAACCGACAATCCACTACCAAAAACAAAAAAAAAGCCATGTAACGAATCCGGATTCCGAACCGCTCTACATTTGAATTAACAAAAAGCTCCAAATTGCACATCCACAAGCACAACAGAACACATTCGGGCGAAGGAATAATGCCGAGCAAATGTTTAGATACTACTACGAAATCAGTTTTTATAACCGATGCGTGTCCTACATCATTCCTTGAGAAACTCGGGAAAAAAACCACATTTCGAATGAAAAAACACAGTCAAAATTCAATAGAGCCAGAGTCTGACCACTTTCCCTTAGCATGGGGAAGCATTACACTATACCATTTTACACAGCTACAAGACTTATAAAAGAAAAAGAAACAGCAAGGCCTATTATATCTAATTATGGTGCTTGCTTAAGCTAGAGTTACTATAAAATTTCACTTCTATTATATTTGGCCGAGAGGAGAGACATTGTTATCTCGTTGCTATAGGCTCCATCCAAGACTCAGAATCCGTATGAGAAGATGCGAATCAAGAAATATATCATAACGTACATCTACTACCTTGTCTTCAGACCATGTTTTAACTTCTGTTAGCATTCTGCTTTTTGCCCCCGCTCAATTTTCAGCTTGCATCTCAGAATTACGTACTCCTCTCCTTCATGCAGGATTAGCAAGTTCCTTGCCTCCTACAAACGAATAAGTAAAACTCACAATTAACAAAAATCATTTACCTAGTAACCAATACGAATGTTATTTTACATTTTTTTTTTTTGGGGGGGGGGAAGAAAAGCATGGAGGCCACCTCTAAAAGTAGGGAAATATTCAAGGATGGATCAGGCGCACAAGTGCCTTCCAAATTACTTGTCCACTTCTCGAGGGATAACGGCTTTGCCCAGATAAACCTGTTGCATCTCCTCCCTCCAAATCTGCAAGCATTACAATCACATCATTTAGTTCTTATACTCCTAGGCTCAAGTTTGGTGCAAAATTATTTGCATAACATTAGAGTAATTGAGAATTCCAAAACCGTATGAAAAGGGAGAACAATAAACAGGCGAACAGGTTGTTGGGGCGGGGGGGTTCCAGCTTTGATTATAACCAAGCATCTGCCAGTCCTCCAAAATGGAGGGTGGTCTGGGTGGGCATAACAAAAAGGCATTAACAAAGACACACGAGACAGATATCAAAATCATACCGTTTCACGGAATTCCAGACGAATATGAGGCACATTAGTTTTGCGAATGTCATTTCCATCTGGTCCTCTCTTGTAGTACTCTTTCCCAATCCAATGCGACTGAAACAGAAACCTAATTGGTCAGAGGACAACTATAGGTAGGTGACAAAGCATCTCCATGTAATACAATCTTTTCTAAAGATTTTAGAACTAAAACTAAATTCAGTTAAGTTAAGTTGATTACACGGTTTAACTAAAAACTTATTGAATGATCAGGATATTTGGGAACAGAAAATAGCAGAAAAGTCTCCTACTAGAACAGAACCTCAATGAACTACAGTTCTAGATATGAGGCGGTTAATTTTCCATAGGTACACATGCAGTGTGTCCACGACAGTAGAACAGAAATCAAATTGATAGTATTGCAAGGTTATGGACATCACATTATCTGTGTAGCCATCAGTATAAAAGATGTCACAAGTTAGTAAATCTCGTTACTCAAATGAAGACAGAAGACTAATTGCCCACTGCCCATAGATTATCCTGATCCGGCAAAAAATTTCAAAATAATGGACAAGTACCCCATGCAGAAGGCACACACAGTATCAGTTTTGGCACCTGCCACCCCCCTCTTTATCATTCATGTAGAAGGGAGCAGCAAGAGATCTCCATAGTTTCCTAAACTATTAGCATGTCCTCTCAAGTCAAGGTAAAAGCAATTACCTTCAGGGCATGCGAGAAACCCGATTGGGAGACTGAATTACGGGCAATCTCACATAGATCACACGAACTGAGCTTCCACACCTGCAATGAAAGGCCATAAACATATTTGAGCCAGTGTAAGTCTGTTGGAACCAAAATACATATGCACAAATGAGAGAGAGAGAGAGAGAGAGAGCTCACTGAAGCTGCTATGCTATATTCTTCCACCAAGGGTTCTTTTGTTAAGTGGATTTGCAGTGGATCATCAGTAGAAAGAGAAACATTGAGACCCCGCAAAAAAAATATAGGAAATGGATTTCGATGATAGTCCAAAAATAAGGAGTTGTTACTCAGTGGGGACATAGCCAGACCAATCTGATAACCAACAAGAAATCTTAATCAAACGAGCAGACAAAGTAACCAAATAATAAACATCAATCCAAAATATATTCCACCTGTGCTAGATAATAAAGATACTGAAGTACAGGCGATTTTCTCAAATTGATTCCATGTGCAATATTATGAGCTGTAAGAAAGGTTGCAGCAAGGTGGTCGATGTCACCAGCCTGAAATATTACAATACGTGAGGCAATGAAACAACTGACATCTGCATAAAAGTACAATAAATGTATGATAAATACCTCCCCAGAATGTGGACGGAATTTTATCGTCGTCATGCCTTTTGATTCACGAAGCTGAAAATTGTAACATCTAAGAGATCAGATCCAATGCATCAAAATCCAGGCACAGGCATCTAGAAACTATTCACTTGTCAGAATTAGAAAAGGCACTACAACCAACAAGGAAAGTGAGCTATTTATCAAGTCATACTCTAAAAACATTGTTAAAGCTTATTGTCAACAAGACTTTCAGCGCTGCTGTCTAGTTTTTCGTTAAGGAAGGGAAAGATGGAACCTTATTCATCAAAAAAGGGGGGGGAAAAAGAAAACAACAGTTAACACTATGATTCTGAAAGAGAACACTCAAAAGTAGCAATATAATACCTTGAATGGTAGCATTAACTAGTTCTTTTGGAGAGTATGCCCAAATGTAGCTTGGACTTCTCTTCGGTTATTACAGTTAAAAGTCAGGTTATCAACCTCGGGAAGTGCACAGAAATTAGTAAAAACACAATTGCAGCAATCTTGCCATCTACATGGGTCATAATTTTAGAATTTACTAATGTCTGGTGTCTTGTTTTCTTCTGTTTCTTTGAGCTTGGTAGCCTGCTGTATAGGCTGTTTCTACATTGGTTTTGTCTTCAGGGTCATGCCCTATGGCTTGGTCATTTTTTCTTTTTTGCTTGCTTACCCACCCAAAAAGGAAGCTAGCAACCAATGACAGGAGCAATAAGCAATGGCATTCAAAGCTAAGGACAAGTAAGTGCTGCCTATTGCTACTAAGTGTGTCTCAATATGTTTCTTTGTTTTTTTTTCCCTATCTTCTGATGATGAATGCAGCTTCCTAAGTTATAAGGAGGAAGGAACACTCCAGTCAATCACAACAACTAAGAAAATATGTACAAGGTAAGATAATATCCCTTCTTGATCCCCAAGTTACATCATTATCTTTCTAGAGAATAAGAAAGAAGGGAGGGTAGGGGAAAGTCTTAAGCAATCCAAATCAGACACGTGAGAAGTTTTAAGATTGATTGTAATGGTAGAATGCATACCTTATTCAGTGTGTAGAGGTTAGCATAACAGTAATAGGCATAGTATGAAAATGCCGGATTGAACACATTGGTCCACTGAGCTGGTGTTGGCATGTGTTTTGTAGGCCGTCTTTCAGGCTTACTTTCATCATCAACCAAATCCAATCCAACAACCTGAACAAGCAAACATGACAAGCCAGACATCTTAGCAGTTAAATCTTAGACCTAAAATATTTTTAAAAAATTAAAAAAACAAACTTAAACCAAGCACAACATGATTTTCTCCAAAAATAAAAAATAAATAAATTATTTTTATTGGTAAACAACACTCCAAAATTTTAAAAAATTAACTAATCAAAGCTTTGTAATCCAACTTACTTAATGCATGCATGTGTATGTTTAAGAGAGAGGTAGGGGCAATCAGTGCAAAAATAGAAATTTTAATGACTAAATATTTTTACACCAAATTCTTGTAGATGAACTACCAGTAACTCCTTTAGTAACAGTCTTTTTCTTTTTTTTCTTTTTGGCTTGGGTGAATCCAACATAACAACAGCATCTTTACTTTTAATACCCATTGATTAAGATTCATATTAGGGCCGCGAGTGGGAAAGGGGGGGAGGGGGAGGATCCCTACAATACGCTTCCTCGTGGTAAAAGTCTATAATCAACTTCACTAACACTCTCGTTGCAATGTGCCAAATGAATCCGAAAATCAAGGTAAACTTTTTTTTTTTTTTTTATAAGTGAAAATCAAGGTAAACTGAATTTGAAGATCAAGAGCGATGAGCTTAGAAACTTATTTTTTCAATACTTTACTCCATTGATCAATTTAATTGATTTTCATGGCATGACCTCTCATGAATTCCTGGTATCACTTTCCAATCAAATAATTCCTTGTATGACTAAACTAGCATGCTTGGGCATTACTCTTGTATATGTCCTGTATACTTGGGCTCGCCTACTCTTTTGATCAATAAAATTTTCTTTACTGAAAAAAAAAAAAAAAAATCTGGAAGAGCTGAAGAGGTTTAAGAAGTTCTGAGAAAATAAAGTTTCATGCAATTAACTTTTTTGTTTAGCCCAGTTTCAGAGCATTTACAAGCTAGTACATTTTTTTTTTCGAACATATTTTCCAGGACTTGAGAACAGGCCTTTGGTGATTACAGAGACCATTAATAGAATAAATGTCAACATTTGCAAGATATGCTCAGATGCAGTTTTTCGATATATTACGAACAAAAGACAACTGTTGAACCTCTTATATGAAAATGAGAAGATTTAGAAATACGAGACAGCATACCTGTTTCAAGAAAACATGCAACTGGGGATGTGAATCTGGATCCACTGTAACCTCAAATAGCGGAATAAAGATATTGTCAAGAATGTTCTGAAAAGACGTCACAATTCCCATTTCCTTGTACACATTGTACAGTCGTGGGAGCTGAAAAGACAAAATTAATTGCACTGTGGTAACTTAAGATATATATTGACCAGATTCAATGCTTTTCTTCTACAAAAGAGCCCCTAAGTGGAGGAGGACAGCTCCCAAAACTGTACAATCATTGCACCCTTCATACAGATGCTATAAACTTTAAAAATGAGAATATAACTAAAAATTAGGCACGATATAATTGTAACGTGATTGCAGGCACAGCAAAACATCTTAAATTTCCATTTCACCCAATATAATATATCTATATGTTCTTTAATACAATTCGTTCAATAAAATTTCATTTTACTTATCAAAAATTTGTTCTTTAATATACAACACATTCTTATGCATACCTGAATCAACCAAACTACATTCTCACTATACAATTCATTATTCACTATCCAACTTGCCATTTGATCCCACTCGCTTTGCTTCCTTCCATATATTGATATTCTGTACTCAGCCATCTGCAGCAAGGAAATGGTTCCTCAGAAATCAATGTAGTGTTAATTATAAAAAAAAAAAATTGTGTACTAATAAGGATCCCTCCTGAAAGGCAATGAACATTCTTTTTTTTTGATAGGTAATAATAGTCATTTATTAATAGAGAAACCCGAGTACACAGGTAGTATACAAGATAGAAATCTAGTTAGGGTTTTCAGACGAAAGAAGAGCATTAAGACCGTTACAAACAATGGTTCGGCAATGAACATTCTTAAAGCCCAAAGAACAATGATTATCCGATTCTAGAATATTTCTACATGATTACGATGCCCACACAACACATTTCACAACTATGTTTTAAGATAGGGGTATTTTTGTAAAATGGTTTTACTTTTATAAGTTATTTTACAAAAATACCCCACATTTAAAGCATAGTTATGTAAAGTGTCATGAAAAATATTGTGTAAATCAATTTCCTTTCTACAACTACATGTCAGAGATGCTATGATGTTCAACTGCCAAAACAATGTTTTTTTTTTTTTTGTCCGTAGAAACAACAACCGCCATAAGAATGTAAAAGATAACTACAATATTCATATCGTGAGAACTGACAGAAATGGAAATGTTCGACAGCTTGCACAACTCTTACTCATTGAATGAAAACCACTAGCAAGTATGTCAATACAAAATTTTACAAAAACAGGCCGCAGAAAATTGTTGTGACAATTGATTCGACTTAATTTATTAGCATTGAAAAAGGAAACTATTTCATAATCTGTTTACATGCCCACATAATTCACGAAACATTCAGAGACTCATAAGGCTTGAAGAACTAAACTGTACCCAGCAAGCATGTCACAATGCACCTGACTCTTGTGGGGAAAAAAAAGTTAACATGGAAGTTCAAAATATTTTCATAATAAAGATTAGACTACCTAGACTACCTCAATATGCCTTTCAAAAGGGGGAAAATGAAGAGCTGCACACCAAACTATTGAATAACACATATATTATAGGAATTAGCAACAGCGTGCTATTCGGAATATATATTATGAACTTAGATTCTATTCTCAGCAATTGTTACCCCTTAGCTGTAGCATTGCATTTCAATTATCCAATCCCTGCTAGATGCCATAGCATCAAGTAATGACAAAAAACCCAAATCGGAAAGCAAATGATGGGACAAGAAGGAAGCACCTGATATTTACTCGCAGCAAGATCAACAAACACTTGCTTTGTCAGCTCAGCAAGGAAACGGCCTATAAAAAATAATATGTTCCATTATAAAAAATAATCACAGATCAGGAAAGAGAGAATCATCAAAACTTTTTGGATAAACTGAAATTCCCTACAACACACAAGCTCTTAAATACAATACTTTTATATGTCCATTCATTTATACCTTTCTACTGCCAGAATAAAAACAAGAATTACAAGATGAATAAGTTCCAGTACGAAGAAATCAGTGAATTGCTCACTTTGGGGTCCTAAAACTCTGGTTCAGCACATTTATCAATTAGGGTGAAGATGCTTTTAGTTAAACCCACTATCCTTAACAAATCGCATGATCCACCAGATTATAAATAGTAACCTTTTACAGTTCCAAAGACATAAGTGGCCTGCAGCAAGAGAATATGGACAGGAGTAACATGCATTTTAACTAAGAAAGACCAGCAGATAATACCTTGGATAAGATTATCTTGCTTGAGGAAAATCTCCCTGAGCCTACTTTGACCACAGGGGTTGTACTTCAGATTAAACTTATCAAAGCGATGAAAAGTACTCTTGTCTGCATGAACATCCAAAAGGTCAACATTCAGATCATACCTGTTCAAACAAATGTGAAGAGAGATCACAAACTGATTTTTTAAATATATAAGTTTAATCGCACATAATTATACCAGAATTCAAACATATTTTCTTCTCTGTCAGGGGAAAGCACAAGAAAGTTTCATTACCCAGTTAGGTCCAAGCTCTCAAATACTTCTTTCAAAGTCAGATACGTCCCATCTCGAAATATCACTACCTGAGTAAAAGTACAAGAAATTCAATGCTTTGGAGAAAACAAATGCATACCCTTTTTCCAAAACAAAAATAACATTAGTCAATATTGATCACCAAGTGAATATGAAGTTAATTTTATTTTATTTTTTTATAAGTAAGTGAATATGAAGTTAATTGATTCAACAAGTGCCACTGCTCACATGAAAGATATTGATTTTAGAAAGGGACAAGTGTACTTAGTATCAACCATAAAAGGATTGCCAGACAAGCAGTTGACAACAATTTTTTTTCTATGACGGGGAAACCACCCCACAGCAAAGCCCTTAGGACTCAACCATGTAACCTAAACCCCCAAGGAGACTAGCACAGCAACCCACTGCCATGGCCTCCCACTTAATCGCAGTTCAAGGAATCAAACCTGTGACATGGGGGGCTTATGCACACAAGTTCGCCCTTACCACTTGGGCTACCCACAGGTGGGTGTTGACAACATATTAGCAGAAAAATCCATATCATTACCTCATCAGGCTCTTTCCTCAGCTTTGACTTTATAAATCTCAAAAGATGTTTCTGGTTCATGCATGCAGAGTGATGAACATGTGTATCAACTTTCCTGACATTGTAGAAGTCACGATGTGGGGCGGTTTTTTGAGCAAGAAATTCTCTATCCGCATTAAGCATCAAATGAAGATTGAATTTCTGAATGGTGAATGGGTACACAAATAAGCACAATGTCGAATTATAATTATTAAAAATGAGAAAAGAGCAATGTCATGCATCTTAATCACAAATAATCTCAACAGAAAAATATGTACCTGTTCCAGAAGATTCAACCGATGATGACATAGTGTTCTAATATTTCCTGCTGCAATAACCCGAAGTATGTGATGCAGATCAGTGAAAAAGGTTGTTGCGTCTGCAACAGGGAAAAGCTCTTCGTTTGCGTCTGCAACAGGGAACAGGTGAGCATGCATAAATGTTGTAGTAGATGAACATGTCAATAACAATTAGAAAAATAAGTCCATCAATCAAATCTCTTAGATTCTTACAGTCTTTATTTGCATAGACATGAATAACTCCATCTTGCATCTCAAAGTAATGCTGCATAAATATTGGAACATGTTAATGATAAAATGGAATATAAGTGACAAACCAAAGAGCAATTATTATGAAAAGTGAACTCACATCAGACTTTCCCTCAGAAGTATAAGAGAATGGCTCGGGATTAGGCTTTGGAGTACTGGGATCAGATATAACTTCTTTCACCCATGGAGCCACTGCTTCCCTGAATACATATCTTTTTCGCAATTCAAGGCATTCTTGAAGAACTACATAGGCCTCCATTTCATCAGGTGATGGCACCTCTGGTAAAATATACAGATCTTAGAAAATAATAATCCACCGCGTGCAAATCATTAATTTTAATCGGAAACATTGGAATTGCTTAGAAGTAAACCATTTTGAAAAAGAGTCCCTACAGATCAACTAATAGAAGTACTTACCTCAAAATATTAAACATTAACTATCAGTGGAAGGTAAGGTCAAAAAAGAAATGAACTTTAAAGAGAGATAATGGGTAGTCAATACCAGTAGGCGATATTTTAAGTCGGGCAAAATTTTCTTGCTCGGGCTCTTTCCTCAAAATATCAGCTGCAATTGGGTCAGGCTGAACGCCATGCAGGTCACCAGATACACTATGGGATCGAATCATACTGGATGCAGCAATAGGCAATTGCTCTCCATTTGCTTTAATGTGGTCTGGTAAATTTTCATAGAGGGTTTTACACTCTGGCCCCTGCACAAAAGAGGTAAGAAAGCAACCCTTCAGCTCCTTGATGAAGTTTTCATTTAGAAAAGGAACGAATTCTTTGAAAAATGATGGAGTCATAGGAAGGAAATATGCAGATTGCATACAACGAGATAAATGTGCTCTTTTTTACAAGTTAAAGTGTCCTCTTCTAAGTGCATTAAAAACTTACAGCATTCCCATTCGTATGTAGATATGCAGTATCTAGTTTAGCAGTGTCAGTCATATTATCTTCATCGTCAGAACCTTCAACACTCTCGAAGGCACTGGCACTTGCAACGGGAGACTTCGGAGAAGTTGGTCTGATAAGAGAACTACTTCTCTTGGTTGCACTTGCATGCCCAGGAGATTTCCCTGATACAAACAATTTACGTAGCTAGTCAGTACTTGAATTCATACACAATAAGGGTTTTAGACTAGCAACGTCACGGTAAGTTTCTTATACACATGGAAAATTAGACCTCAACATTTAGAGGTTTCTCATGAAACACGGTACGAATTCCAATCCCCCAATAAACAGCTAAAGTCCATCCCAGTTTTCCACAAGCACAGGTACTGTGATGTATAGCGATCTTATAAAACGACTCTCCCGTTAACTATTACAGTTGTTAAAATTGTTGAGGATGAAATATATCAAATCCACGATCTTCATAAAATTTCATCTCCCGCACGAGTATAAACATCAATCGCGCCCTGGTTTCCAAAATGAATCCATCAAACATTACTATTCCGAATCTTCTGATCCATACTACTCTCAAGTAGCAGGAAAAAATCCAATATAAAGCATATAGGAGCCTTTATCCAATTTATAACTATGAGTACAGAAGAAAGCGCTATTGACTCGTTAATACTCCTTAAATTCATTTTCCAATAAGACGCACTATAATTGTAATTCTCAAAAGCATGACGACAATATTTCCAGATTTTTTAATCCAAAGTTCATGATCACTCTCCTGGAGAGAAATCCGAGAGAGCCATACCTTCGGGAAGAGTATGCAGTCTCGGCAACCCGGCCGGAATCCCGTCCACGTGGAGAGGCCCGTTGCGCCTCTCCTCGCTGCCGTCGATTCTGACGGAGATCGCCGTGACGTCAGGCAGAGAAGCCGAGCCGCGCCGGTAATAGCCGTTCCCCTTCCGGCGTGAGTGGGCCCGCCGCTTCTTCAGGTGATGCGGCGACTCGATGTCGGAGTTCTCGTCCCTCTCCCTCTCCACTGTCTTGGTGAACTCCAGCAACTGATTTAGGGTTTTTCGGTGCATATAGTAAGCCGAAACGGCGACGACCGAGGCTCCCACCAGAGCGGCCATGGCCAAATGCAGCCCATACGCGTCCATCAACCAGAAACTTAGACTTCCTCCCTCCTTACAAACTCGTAGAAAAGGAAATGATTGTTTCAGTTGGTACAGAGATAGCAAGAGAGAAACCCTACTGAGGAGTGCCGCAGGTTCTAGCAGGGAAGAAGAACCTCAGTTTTATTTTTTAATCGGAGTAACTGAGCCTTCCCCCACTATTTATAGCCACAGAAAGCGACGACAACGAGCGCATTCTCTCTCTATCTCAGTTTTTTCGCACTACTTTCGGACTCATTGAAAGTGGTTTGCTTCGTATTATCGCCGCTTTTTCTTTTACACCGTTTTAATTACTGGATTGTTATTATTTTTATATATCAAGACTTTAGAGCAACTCTTTCTCTTTGTCGTATATATAATAGGTTATTATTTAGAGAAATAAATTCTTATATTATACATTTACACTTAATTAATATATGATTTATTATTTTTATTTTTTTATTTAAATACATATATATTTAAATATTAAGATAAAAATAATAAATCATGTGTTGATTAGGTAGAAGATTATTTATACACACTTTTATTGATGTGATAATGTTTAAATAGTAATTTATTTTATTAATTAATGTTGATTTTATAAAGAAAGTAACCGGATCCTTAAAAGGTCCCTCCTCCTTTAAAAATTAGATTTATGTTTGTAATTGAATTATTTAATGAGTGCAAGGAGGTGATAGTGGAGGAGGGGTACGAAGCTTGTTGTTGTTTGTCGGGTATGGGGTGCAGTGGGCCAGGCCTCGTAGGATGGAGATGGCAATCGTGTTAATTTGGTTGTGGAGTGTGAGTCATTTCCGTTATCCGTACGTATATATACACGTACGCCATATATGCCTGCTAACTACTAAGCACACACGTGTTAACTCAAAAAATAGGGAATATTACCCGCAGATAAATCGGATTTGGGCCTTTTACATTTGTAATCTTGTCGCATGTATTCGACGAGGCGGTTTGTCCCCCTCCACCTCTGGTCGCGTTTATAAACTGCCGGTCGACTTCTTGGTAAGATTTCGGAATGCGGGGAGGTAGGATGATACTTGAAAATTAAATAAATATTATTAAAATATTATTTTTTAATATTATTTATATTTTAAGATTTAAAAAAATTAAATTATTTATTAAATTTAATTTAAAAATTTTTAAAAATTATAATAATTAGATAAATACCTCGTGCAAGTCTATTTTACATAAAACAATTTAAAAAAGAAAAATATATACATGCAATTCTTTTCAAATAACTTCTAACAATTTGTAACAGTTTATGTAGAATAATTTATAAAAGTAACATCGTTCCGTAAAAAATACACAATTTGTTTTAAAGTCTATATAATCATTAAAAAAATCAAAACATTAATAATTTTTTGTTGTGCATGGGCTAATGTTGACCATTAATCAAGTGATGCAATACTACCACGTCTAAGGTTGTAATCAAGCCGAGTCGAGTTGGTTTTTGGATTGTTGAATTTGGCTCGACTTAAAAAACTCGAGTTTGAGTTTGATATTTTTATCTAATTTTTATTCGAGTTCGGGTCGGTGAGTTAATTAATTTTCAACTCGAGCTCAAACTCAATCCAAAAATGAGTTTGAGCCGAGCCGAGCCAAATCAAAATTATTTAATTTTTAGTTCTTGAATAAGATTTAATAATTAAGAAATTGGATAGAAAATAAAAATAAAAAATCTAAATTTAATAAAAAATTTACAACTAACAAGGAAACCCTTTATTGAATTAGAAAATTGTAAAAATTTATAAATAATCAATATGTAACTAGTTGATATTTATCCAAAATAACCATGTATTATATGCCTAATACATAAATTACCAATACATATTAATAATTTGATAGTATATATCAACATTTTATATATGGTTCATACATATTAGTATATGAAATTATTAAATCTTGCGGACTAAGTATTATACAACTTACAAAATAAATATGAAGTATGTTCAATATATAGATATAAGTAATTAGGTTACATACTATATATTTAATTATAAAAGGTGTCATGCTTATATCATTAACCACTATATATTATCAATATATGAATAAGTTTTAATCGAGTTGAGGTAATGAGTCGACTTGAGTATAAACGAGCAGACCTTAACGAACCTTAGCCTAGAGAGTCAAGTTTAGTCGTGTATCATTCACTAATTGAGCAGGTATTTACTGTCACATATGAGCTTTTTTTCTTCACGAGTTGAATTCGATTCAAGTTTAACCGAATGAATATTGAGTAGACTATTGAACAGACTGATTCATTTACAGCCCTAACCACATAAACCCGTACACCAATATTTTTTATGCTTGTTAATAGTTATGCTAACGGTTCCATATCAGTTAGGGGTGATACCCGCATGGTGCGAGGCGGGGGGAACCCTCCCCCGCACCCTGCCCCGCACCATGCGAGTGATGGGGGTTTTCCCCCCGTCCCCTGCCCTCGCGAGGCGGGGGCGGGGGGAAACCCCCCATCCGCCCCGCCCCCCGCCTAGCCCAACACTTATGTTTTAAAAAAAAATTTAATCTAAAAATATTTTTTTAGACTCAAATTATAACATAATTTAAATAATAAATTAAAATTTATAAATATAAAAAGATTTTAAACTCATTAGAGTTAGATTTTGGACTGTGTTGGCTTCCTAGGTCAACCTTTATATAGGAGACCAAGGCAATACAATAGTCATCATTGAGCAATGTGGGACTTACTAAGTCCCACATTGCTCAATGATGACTATTGTATTGCCTTGACCTCCTATATAAAGGTTGGTCTGGGAGGCCAAGACAATCCAATGACTTAAATACAATTTTAAGTCTTTAATAAATTGTATATATCTATATATAAATATATAAAAAAAAAATTTATATATGCAGTGCGAAGCGGGGGCGGGGCGGGGCCCGCTGGGGTCATCCCGCCCCCACCCCCGCTAATCCTTCTCCATGCGGGGTGGGGTCCGGCGGGGGACCCTGCCCCCGCATGTGCAGAGCAGGGTAGCCCGCCCGCCCATGCGGGGGCGGGGCGGGGCAACGGGGGCAGGGCCCCGTTGCCCACCCCTAATATCAGTAAAGTGTCAGATGTATCAATAAAAAAGCTTGTAAATAAATCTTTTACGATAATTGGTATTTGTAATATTAAAATGTTTAAATTTCGCATACTCCCTTTAAAAAAAGTTGATAAATCTATAACATACATGGAAAAAAAATGTAATAGTACTAGACCCCAATTTTTATTAAAGTGAATGCGCGACACTTGTATACCTTAAAATTATATTTAACATTACTCATAATTTATTAACCTTAGCTAAATAATAAACCTTGACTTAAAAGGGCTCGGAAAATGATCATCTTTATTTCAAGCCCAACATATAGTATTCATTTGGTGTAAAGTTTATATTGTTTGTGACTAAAACAACGTCGTCCCTATCTTTCTTTTACACCAAATGAATCCCATCCTTTTTAATTGAAATGGAGAAGAATCTATTCTACCTCTATTTTCTTAACAGATCAGTGCAATATTCCCTATTTATCTTCCCATTTTTAATATAGTTTTATTTTTTAACAAGAAGAAAAAAAAAAGATATTGTGACTCGTATACAGATTTAGAATAATATTATTTTTTATTTAATATATATTTTATTATATATCTTCCATCACATCAACTGATGTGACAGGCTTCTAATAGCATTTTCACAAATAAAAACATATGTGATCAGAAATAAAAAATCTTCATAATTTTTTATTATTTATTCACATTTTATCTTTTTTTTTTAAATTTTTTTTATCAAATATTTTTTATATGAATAGTGAATAAAAAATTTAAATATTTTTAAAAAAAAATTAAAAAATATGAAATATAGAGTGTGAATTAATAATATGAAGTTATGTAATAAAACCCGAGTAGCAAATTAGCAACATGCTTCGCCTCTGATTATAAGGGATAAGATGAAAGGAATAGAGACGTGAGTTAAGAATATTCGGTTGTACAGTGCCTACAAGTGGGGTGGGGGAATGTGGCATTTCTAATTTTATCCCATATATATGCTAATTATACTCACGATTAATGGGAGACAATCTTGACCAAAAATGCATGCCCTGGGAAAGTGGGATCTGCATGCATGATGATGGACATGGCATTTAGATTCGAGCGTACGTAGCAAGTAATTAAGAGAATATCCTCTTCCCTAAAAAAAAAAGAAAAAAAGAGAATATCCTCGATTATTGGCTACATAATAGACGCAAAGATTAAGGTTGCGTTTGGATTCTCAACCAAACTCAACTCAATTTAATTTATCATTATAATTTTTTTAAATTTCAATACAAAATATAATAAACAATTTAATTTTTTCAAATCTCAAAATAACTTTAATATTAAAAAATAATATTTTAATAATATTTTATCATCTCAACTCAACTCAACTCAACATCCAAACTCACCCCTAGCATTAATGCGTTTGTATGTTGAAATGAGTTGAATTGAGTTGAGTTTAGATGATAAAATATTATTAGAATATTATTTTTTAATATTATTATTGTTTTAAAATTTGAAAAAATTGAATTATTTATTATATTTTATATTAAAATTTAAAAAAATTATAATGATAAGTGAGATAAGATGAGTTTGATTTGATAACCAAACGAAAAATAAGTGAACTGCATGCGCGCAGCATGGCGAATAGATCACTAGAATAGACCGGCCGGATATGCGTCCTTTCGTTTTCTTTGAGGTTTCAATTCGAGGAGTACTGCTGTTGCCTCTGCATGATTGCATGGTTCTTCTTTTACTTCAATTCATATTTGGTACGGCCGTGCGTATGGGGTTTTGTTGTGAACCCGGCCAGCTAATTATGTAATGCTCATGCATTACTCCCCTTTTTCATAATTTATTTCCCAGTAAAATATGGATAAAATATAGTAGTTAAAAAAGTAATGATAAAATATTAAATAGTAGTAAATAATAGATAAAAATAATAATAAAATAATGAATAACAGTGAAATATTATGAGGGTATTTGAAGTAATATTAGTACCCAAATTAACCTAGCCTTAATAAAATTAATGTTATTTAAATTAAGGCTTTTACACCACATACTATTCACATGGTATAAAAATAAATGTGTTACATTTTACATTACAACCCCTGTTAAAACTTGTACATTGAAGTTTTTGTTGGAAAATATTCTGAAATACTTTATAAACTAGAGAATATGTAAAATAACAAGAACAAATTAGAAAAAGAGAATCCGGTGTTGAGGCACGTTGTGATAGACGTTGTCCTTAGAGTAGATTCTACCGCCTCCAATTTTAAACATGCACTAGGCTTCTTGACAGTCTACTCTCAAGATATAATAACATCGGTTTTCGTTAATCTCCTTGTCGGTGCACACAAAAGAAGATTATCGAACCCGATATAAAAATAGTCAAAATCCAACAAAAGAAAGATAAAAGAAGAAGGAAGTGTTTCTCTAATTTTTGTAGAGAATCTACAATAAATGAATTTGTGGGTGGAGTTCCCTATTTATAGAGAATGAAATTACACTTGTGAAAAGTCACATCATATAAATAAAATGATACTTGTGAAAAATCACAATTTATATATATGAAAAGGTATTTGTGAAAAATTACAACTAAAATGAAAGAGTACTTTTGAGAAGTTACAACTTATCAAATATTAGATAATATATTGAAAATATTTCTAATTCACCAAAGGACACAACCTTTAGTTTGGTTGGCAATCAGTTAAGACTCATATCTCTAAGAGGCATACATTGGCTCAAGTTATCAAGACACATTTTCATTTAAATCTAGGCAACCGAACCGATATATTGAACAATAGTAATGGTTCAAATTATTTTTACTTTACATCAAATATTTTTATCATTTTTAAGTTTAAAAACCAACAATCCCCCATCTGATTAAAATATTTTAAAGGATAGAATAGAATAAACTTTTCTTTGAACTAAGTACTATGCATCAATAGAGGTAGCTTGCGGTTTTAAATGTCTACCTAGTGTTAGCGTATTTCCATATGAAACATCCATGGTGAATCAAGTCTTGAACCAGAATCTTTTAACTCAGACTTCTCCACACCACACAGTACGACATATATTAGGTTCTTTTCAAGACGGTTCATAAAGGTCATGCATCGTATCTTGGATTCATAAGCGCTCTAGGGAATAACCCAATTACCATAAATTGCGGCCCCACAGTCACACTCATATAGGTGAGTCCTTAAAGGATACCTGCAATTTAATATCTCGTTTTAGTTTTGGACTCATTCAAAGCATTTTGCTTTTCTTTTGTCATAGTATTTGTAGCACTTACACCTTAGGGATGGATCTATTATAATATTTTAATAGTACTATCCAGTCACTCAAATAATTTGTTCTTTCCATTGAACCTTCTTCTTGGGATCTCAGTTAGGAAGGTTGGGTTGCCGCTATCAGTGACCTAATTAATAGGCTTCAGTCCTATCTCCCTTGATATATGTATAACTTTCGACTTTGCCAGTCCTTTTGTCAAAAAATCCGCTAGGTTATCTTCTGACTTTACATATTCCAAAGTCAGATATCTATTTTTTATCAGGTATCTTATCGTAGAATGCCTGATACTCCAATATCTCCTCTTATGATTAAAATGTTTATTATTACAAACACTTATCACAGCCTGATTGTCACAAAGAACAAAAATAACTGGCATTGGTTTTTTAATTAGTGAAATTTCTGATAATAAATTCTTAAACTACTTTACCTCATGTCCGGTAGCATCCAAGACTATTAATTCAGCCTCCATAGTAGATCGTGAAATCACAGTTTGCTTGAAAGATCTCCAAGCCACAACTGCTCTACCGAGAGTGAAAATATATCCACTCGTTTCCTTATAATCTACTATGTTAGTTATCCAACTAGCATTACTGTATGCTTCTAATACAGTATGATACCCAGAATAATGGATATCATATGTCATGGTTCCTTTCAAATATTTAAGAATTCTTTCCAATGCATTCCAATGAGAATCATCAGGTCTACTAGTATATCTGCTAAGTCTACTCACAGCATATGAAATATCAAGTTTAGTAGAATTAACAATATACAATAACGTACCAATAATCTGAGAATATTTCAGTTTTTACACAGGATCTCTAAGATTTTTACTTAAATGCAAACAAGGATCAAGAGGAGTATTGACAGGTTTGCATTCAAATCTCTCAAAATTTTTAAGAATCTTTTTGATATAATGAGATTGATTTATGCTAATACCATCAAGAGATCTTATTAATTTAATACCAAGAATTACCTGTACCTCTCTCATGTCTTTCATGACAAAATTCTTAGATAAAAATTTTTTAACATCAAGAACAATATCTATATTGGTACCAAAGATGAGAATATCATCAACGTAAAAACATAGCATTAAGCATGCATCATCAACTACTTTAGTGTATAAACACTTATCAGATTTATTTATCTTGAAATCATGAGATAAAATTATTTCATCAAACTTTTGGTGCTATTGTTTAGGGGTTTGCTTTAAACCATAGAGAGATTTAATAAGTTTATAAACTTTCCTTTCCTGTCCTGGAATCACAAACCCCTCTGGTTGATCCATGTATATCTTTTCTTCTAGATCGTCATTAAAAAATGCAATATTTACATCCATTTAATGGACCTCAAGTTTATGGATTGCTGCTAGAGCGATTAGACACAAATTGTGGTTATTCTAGTAATAGAAGAATATGTATCAAAATAATCGATACCCTCTCTTTGTGTAAAGCCTTTTGCAACAAGCCTAACTTTAAATTTATCAATAGTACCACCAGGTCTCAATTTCTTTTTAAAAATCCACTTACATCCAATTGTTTTACATCCAGGAAGAAGATCACATTAGTTCTAAGTGCCATTAGTTTTAAAAGATTTCATCTCATTATTTACTGCTTCTTTCCAGAAAGTAGAATCAATGGAAAGCATAGCATCCTTGAAAGTCAACGGGTCTTCCTCCATAGAATAAGTATAAAAATCATATTCAGAATCATTTTCATTTCTAACTTGTTTTCCTCTTCCAAGTTCATTTTCTAATCCAAATGCACTATCAAGATTAGATATAATGGTAGGTTGACTACTGGTGGAAGGAAAACCTATTGTAAATAAAGATCTTTCTAACTTATTTTTGAACGGAAATAGACCTTCAAAGAATGTTGCATCCCTAGACTCTATGATGGTGTTGGGATTAATACCTTGGACTTCTGATTTGATAATCAAAAACCTATATGCAGAACTATGTCTAGCATACCCAATGAATACTGCATCTATTGTGTTGGGACCTAATTTTCTTTTCTTAATTTTTGAAACATTAACCTTTGCAAAACAACCCCAAACTCTAAAAAAATTAATATTAGGTATTCTACTATTCCAGAGTTCATATGGTGTCATGTCAGATCTCTTAAATGGTACTCTATTCAAGATAAAATAAGATGAAAGTATTGCTTTCCCCCACCATTGCTCAAACAGGTCGGAATTAGAGAGCATGCATTTGACCATATCTATCAAGGTTATATTTTTTCTTTTAGAAACACCATTGGATTGAGAAGAATATGGAGCGATTTCCTTATATATAATATCATTCTCCTCACAGTATTGAACCAATTGATTATAAGAGTATTCACCTCCTCTATCAAACTAGATAATTTTAATCTCTCTCTCAAATTGGTTTTCAACTTCAGTTTTATAGACGACAAATTTACTAAATGATTCATCTTTTGTTTTCATCAAGTAAACATAATAAAATTTGGACATATCATCTATAAAAGTAATGAAGTATTTATTACCACCTTTAGAGAAGACATCATTTAAATAACAACCATAACTATGAATTAATTCAAGTAACGATGAATTTCTTATAACAGATTTAAATGACTTTCAAGGCTGTTTTGATTGAACACAGACTAAATATTTTTCATCCAAATCAATAGGAACTTTAGGAATAATCTCTAAATCCATCATTCTTATAACATTATCATAATTAACATGGCCTAATCTAATATGCCATATTGAAGAGGAACATGTAGAAAATATAAATATATTATTATAATCAAATTTGTCTACTACATTATTTTGAATATTTATTACAAACAAACCACCACTTACATAACATTTCCCTACAAATGACTCATGTTTAGTTACAATAACTTTATTGGATTGAAATAATAATGTGTAACCTACCTCACTAAGTAAAGATCCACTAATTAGGTTTCTCCTCGTCTCTGGTACATAAAATACTTCTTCTCAAGGAAGAGTATTTCCAGACGTTAATTTGAGTTCAATTTTTTCTACTCCAAATACTTGTGTAGAGGTGGAGTTACCTATCTTCACTTTCATGTCGCTTGTATCTTGATATGTTGAAAAAATATTGCGGTTAGAAGTGACATGTACATTGGCTCCTGTGTCTACTATCCAATCAGTAGCGCTATAAGCCAGATAAACTTAGAAACTTATGGTTACATGCCGTTCATCGGTTCCAACAGAGTTGGTCCCAGAAAGCATCATACGAGCATGTGGGTTAGGCGATCTTGGTTGTTCATTGTCTTGATATTTCTCTTCTTATAGCGACAATTTTTTGTCAAGTGACCCGGTTTGTTACAGTTAAAACAAATGGGTCTCTTAGCTTTTTTGTTGATATAGGACTTTGGTTTCAAATTATTCCTATAATTAGTTTTACCCTATTGAGTTTGGACTTCTGATGTAGTGGGTTCTTATGTGTTTTATGGTCTTCTACAATATTTGCTTTAGACTGAAAATTAGAAACCAATGGTGGGATTGGATCATTTTTTAAGTGTTGTTCTTGGATCCTAATGGCAGAGATCAAGGTTTTCATGGTCATATCTTCAGTCTTATGTTTAAGAGATAGGCTAAAATTCTTCCATGAAAGAAGTAACTTGTCTATTGTACAAGCAACTTGGAGATGCTCGGTAATACCCATTTCCCATTGGCCTAATTCATGGTAAATGATAGTTAACTCATGGGTTTGCTCTACCACAGATTTGGAATCATCCATCTTAAAGTCAAGAAATTGGCTTGCGGTGTACTTATCCATTCTGGCATCTTGTACACCATATTTCTTATCAAGAATATTTCAAATATCTTTGGTAGATTTAATGTGTAGGTAAACATAAATAAATATATCACTTAAATTATTTAAAATCCTATATTTACACAAATGATTTTTTTCTTCATATGTTTGCAATTCAATAGTACGTGCGGGCTCATGCAAATCATCAGAAAAATGATCATTTTCAATAAAAAAAATATAATCCAAGCATTGTAAGAAAGATTTTCATTTTTTCTTGCCAATGCTTAAAATTGACTCCTCCAAATTTCTTGGATGTAATAGGTTCGTTTGAAGTCATGGTGGCAATCAATCAATTAAAACACGCATCTAGTTTAACAAAGGGAATCTACTCAAAGATTGTTGTGAAATATTTTAAAATGTTTTGTAAACTAGAAAATATGTAAAATAACAAGAACAAATTAGAAAGAGAGAACCCGGTGTCGAGGCATGTTTAATAGACGCTTTCCTTAGAGTAGATTCCGCCACCTCCAATTTTAAACATGCACTAGGCTTCTTGACAGTCTACTCCCAAGATACAACAATGTCGGTTCTCGTTAATCTCCTCATCAGTGCACACAAAAGGAGATCCTCGAACTCGATATAAAATAGCCAAAATCCAACAAAAGAAAGACAAAAGAAGAAAGAAGTGTTTCTTTAATTTTTGTAGAGAATTTGCAATAAATGAATTTGTGGGTGGGGTTCCCTATTTATAGAGAATGAAATGACACTTGTAAAAAATCACAACTAGAATGAAATGACACTTGTGAAAAGTCACAACTTATTTAAATAAAATAGTACTTGTGAAAAGTCACAACTTATATAAATAGAAGGGTATTTGTGAAAAGTCACAACTAAAATGAATAAGCACTTTTGAGAAGTCACAACTTCTCAAATATTAGAAAATACATTGAAAATATTTCTAATTCACCAAATGACACAACTCTTTGTTTGGTTGTTCATTATCAAGACACATTTTTATTTAAATCTAGACAACCGAACCGATACATTAAACAATGATAATGGTTTACATTATTTTTACTTTACATCAAATATTTTAATCATTTCTAAGTTTAAAAACCAACAATTTTGAACCCTCCACTCCTTAAGAAATAAATTATAAATAGAACACTTGCGCTAAATATTGTGATATAGATTGTTTAATGAACGGTACACGATATTAAAACTTGCTGATAATTAGAGAGTGCATGCATGCGTTAGTATCATCATAGTTCTTACAAGTATAAGTACTGTGGGCTGTTTTACGTATTTTATTGTACAATATATGACTCATTATGTTTTAACTTAAAATACAATGAGGAAAAAGAAACCTTAAAAGATAGATCAGATATTTGAGATATATATAGTACCAATTGGCCAGTTGGGTTTTATGCACGAATAGCATGTAGATTGTTACGTACGGTCAAAGAATGAAAGGTTAATCTTGCATGTCGATCCCCTCTCTAATTAATTAATTAATATCAATTTCAATAATGCTAATTGACTATTTTTTTTTCTCTCCATAATTCGATCTTACCCTAGTACTGGTTTTTAACTTTTTATATGGTCAGATTGATCTGTTAAAATTGCTTTTCCCAGTACTGTCGTTTCCCAGTGTTTTTAAGCAGTCGGCATTTTTGGATCGTACTGATGGATAAGTTACAGAATTAGATCTGCTGTTACTTTTTTTTTTTTAATTGTTTTTCCTCAGCTTTTCCATGACAAAATGACACGTCAAATTTATCATTAAAATCTAAAACCTTTAAGCTAGCGCATGTGATGATCTCAAATTCTTATCCAAATCTAAAGATTTCAAATTAAAGAGTGATGATAGGTATACAAATAATACAATATTGATCATTGTTATAATTCGTACAAATGTTTTATGTAGTATTAAATATATAATAAATATTATAATTATTTTACGTGTCTATCTCTCGTTAATCAAACTCTCAAATTCTTCGAAGGCATGTTTGGAGTATTTGGAACGTGGTGATCTTAATATATACTTATCACAAGAAAAGCCAGACGACACATGATCAGCTAGCTACCTTGGGCAGTCGTGGCTATCTGAGGAATAAATATGGCTGAAAGAATATGCATGGCATTTGGAATATTGTTGCGACAACTGACAAACATGCATGCATAGGACATTATTTTGACTCATTTGGAACAAAAAATAATAGTCCAGGTACAATAATTTAAGACACGTGATGTGTTTTCCACTTAACATGATGTCCATTCGGATTAACCCTCTAGTGCTTTGGGATTTTATGGCCTAACCGGAAAAAAAGCGACAAGATTTTATTGTTGATTCTAAACTAGCATGCTTGTAGTTGTGTATATATAATATATATGTGACATTTAAATTAGTAAGTACGATCGATTGAGATCAGAGAAATAAAGAAATAGCTTAATCTGAATGAGCTGCTGATCATTTGGCCTGATCTTGGGTTTTTCGTTGTCATGTAGTGATCATACACATATACGTACGGAGAACGAAATGATCAACTGCTTCAACTAACTAGTATTTTACGGTATGTTGATACATAGCCACAGATAGATAAACCTCCGTCGTTGATCTTGGATTTGGTCACAACCAATCTATTAATTTCATGATATGATCATATTTTAAGTGACTATATATCGATTGACATATATGTGATTGAGAATGACAAAAGTTAAGATCACGAACATGAGTAATATTAAGAGCTTCTTCTCTAAGACAGTACGCATAGTTATGGATGCGGAGGAAACTTCCTAACATATATCATAACTCTTGGTAATTCTGCTGTGATAAGATTATAGTACACCTTATTGTTCGTTATCTTTTGAATTCTATCGGTACTGTAGACATGTCAACAAATTAACAGAGCCAAACATGTAACGTACTATCATGTAAATCAATACAAATATTTCACTCTTTTGGTAATGCATCCAAAACATGACTAGTCGATCTTTCATTTTAAGGCGTTGAAGCATTATAGAAGTGGCCAAATATACACATATATATATATATATATATATATATATATACACCTTGTAAAAAGAACTGGTTGATAAATTATATCGATAAATTATAAGCTATATACATAGATTAAATAAAATTTCAGAATTAATTTTTGTGAAGCCTCGTAAAAATAAAAGTAAGACCTACGTACTGATATTCAAAAGAATAAAAAAAGTATCTAAAGAGATGCTGTTAACTTTATATGAAAACTTTTGGAAGGTGAGTCCCTCGATCGTACGCGTATCCAATATCCCAATGATCCTAATTCCTAATTATACCGATGAATGCCATAAAAGTTAGAGACCAAACACGGTACATGCATGAATACATCATGAGCTTTCTCCTCATTGCATGCGCCACTCCGTATTTATCCTGCAAACATGTGGGCTAACAAATTGTACCTGCAAAACGCACAAGTATCAGTACTGCACCATCTGAGATATATGGTCAACCGAATCAATTGGCTGAGATGATGCCACCCACTTTAATTAAAAGTACTAATCCTAGCTAGCTGTTTCTCATGCAGTACGCCTTATAATTTGAGAGCTTCTCTTTTCTTTCACTCCTTGCCTGCCAAATGTCGAAAGACGGGACGTTGATGCATGCATGCATGCATCTTATAAATGCTCGTGTGATTCCTTACAACAAGACCGGAAATTCTAACATAAAAGATGGATTTTCTGCCACATAATTCTAGCATCTGCCAACAACCTCAGTACATCTTATTTTATTGGGAAAAACCTAACCAAAATTCCTCTCTCAGATCAATATGATCTGTGATTTTCCTGACATTGATATTAGTGATATTTGTGATAAGAGCCTTTGGGCTTGTGATTTCAGGAATCTCATTCCCTTGAAGCATATATGGGAATCAGATTTCACTATTTCAGCAGCATGCAGCATCAGAGCTTGTAACAAAAGCAGAAGAAGTGGACAAAGGATCGAGGGAATATATTGGTAGCAGCAGCAGTACTGGGTGCATGGAGCATCTTGCTTGCATTGGCAAAAGTTCCCAAATGACAGCCCCCTAGGTTTAAGAGCCTGCCCATACCCAGTATTGACATTTATGAAGGTACTATTCCTGGTAGAGTTGTATTGGTGGGTTCCAATATTTTAAGAGAATTAGGTCCTTTTGTTGGCTAACTCTGTTTTGAATAATTATATAACTTCCATTATTAGGGATACCGTGCATCCAGAAAGAGAGGCTTATAGTGGAACGTGAACAACCTCTAATTCCAATGATGACAATGAAAATTGTCATCTTGCAACAACTCAGAAGAGAATATAAACCCTTATGGAACAAAATGTCCAACAATACGTACAAAGGACGCCTACCCCTAATATTAGAAATTACGTGGTTGATCTGGTGTAGGTCCTTCGATCGGTTCTTGTTTTTACTTTTTCTTTTTTTCTTTACGTTTTTATAGATAATTAAATAAAAATCGATGAGTGATGTTGCACAAGACGTTTATGGGACCCATTTATTAAGATTGCTGCAAAATTCAGATGTTTTGGGATCAAAAGTCCATCCATATCTATAACCCAAACACTCTTTACATTCGAAGATAGATATACATACAAATATAATTTTATACAATACAATGATGTTCACGTGCTGCGTCTATTTCTCTCTAAATTATAAGAAATATTTAGGCCAAAAACTTGTAATAAATCTCAATCTAGGATTTTGGTCTCTAGATTTTTATCTTGCTGCAAACATTATAACCGTAGCCGAAACTCATTAACCTAGATATAATTTTAGGGTGTGCAAGATATGTGCACTCTCATTAAAAAAATTAGATTTATCATTAATAACTAATTTTTTTTATGTCGATTTCAAATTTATTTATTTTAAAAAAAAAATAAACAAAATTTACATACTTGAAAATTATAAATATCATTTTTCTCTTTTAGTGTCCATCTCAGTTCACGGGCTTAAAATGGGTTTTTAAGTATGTGGTAGGCTAAGCGTTGCTTGGACTCAACGCGATTAGCCCAACCAACACTTTGCAACTTGTTAGGTTGGTTTCGAAGTTCCAATGAAAGTATATGGTTCAAAGATGGGCCTTAACAGGAATTGACTGGCCTGCACATTGGGACAAAGGATTTTATTTTGTTTTTATTTTAAGGGTGCGTTTGGATGTTGAGATGCGTTAGGTTCGGTTGAGTTGAGATGATAAAATATTATTAGAATATTATTTTTAAATATTAAAATTGTTTTAGGATTTGAAAAAGTTGAATTATTTATTATATTTTGTATTGAAATTTGAAAAAGTTGTAATGATGAGTTGAGATGAGTTGGGATGAGTTTGGCATTCAAACGAAACCTTAAGTGAAGTAAATACTATCTATTTAGAATAAAATTTACGATATTTTAGGTTGATAATTGAAATAGATATCTCGTACTGTGTACTATATAGACATGATATATTTCACTTGAATGAAGAGCATCTTTTCTCTGTTCATGGGGAATGGGTATGAATTTATTTGGGATGCGCAAGGAGTGATTCTAAGGGAATTATTGCATGAAAATATTTTTAACTATTCATCCATATCGTATAAATTATGTGAGTAGTGATACATATACTTACATTTTTACTTATAAGAATCATTTTGTTAGTTTTTTTGAAATTCAGATTTTAAATTTTAAATTTCATGATTTTTAACATATCAATAACTGATATGTAGACTAGTAAGTTTTTTTTATAATTTTTTTAAATACATTTAACATTTTCCAAATTATATTGCCTTAAAATATTGTACGTAATTTTACTGAATTAACCATTGGTGTTATGTCAACTTTGATTACTAGTATTTAATAATCCAAAAATTAGTTTAAGGTCATCTAAATGTCAGGACCAAATTAAAAATTACAAATATTTAAGGGTTAAAACAAATAAATGTTGCCCTAAAACCAATTAGACCAAATGAGTCTGCTTAAAATAAAATAAAATAAAAAAAGACCAAATCATGGGTCACTAGACCATATCAAGAGCAGAGTTAGTTCAAATGTAAGGTCAGACCATTGTCTAAGGCTCCACCTTATATGGAAAGCTCTTTAAGGATTTGTATCTCATCTCATCTTATCTCATCTAATCTCATATAATTTTAATTAATAATTTCATTATTATTTACAAATCATTTCATTTCATCTCATCTCATCTTACTATTCAAACAAATCTTTAAATAAAATGAACTTTTATTTGTACTTGGTGTTTTTGAGAAAAAAATATAAAAGCCATTAAAATCTAAATAAAGTACCATTCTCAATATTTTCTCATATTTTTAATGTGTGCAAGGCCAATACAAAATTTTATATCTAAATCAATGAATATTTATATTTTTAAATAATTTTCCTAAATTGAAACTTAAGATCATTTACAATGAGACTTCATTTTAAATTATTATATCAAATATAAAATTTTAAATTCTAAATAAATTATTATTCTATTTAAAAACTTTAAATAATATTTAAAAATTATTTATATTTTATTATATTATAAGTAAAAAAATTAAATTTTAAATTTTGACCAATTTGTATTGGGCCGGTAAATGCAAAAACATTTTCCTGGATTTTTAACTGTTTGCAAAAGATTTCATGAGTTTTTAACTCCATGTATTAATTGTACTGCACGGTTTCCTAAGCTTTATAGCGAGGGATTTGCTATTCATCCTCCCCACACTTCACACTCCACACTTTTTAATATTTTTTAATATTTTTTTAAAAATTTTTTTGAATTTATTTTTTTTAACTATATATAATTTTTTATTCACTATTCATATAAAAATATATTTGATAAAAAAAATTAAAAAAAAAATTAAAAAAAGGATGGAGTGTGGTGTGAATAGTAGGAGGTTGAGTAGAATTTTTGTTATAGCGAAGTCATTCTCTCTACAAACGTACAAAAAGATAAAGCACATATAAAAAATGAAAATTAATATTTTTTTATAAAATCATTACTTCGAAGAAACTAGAAAGAATCCAAAAGCTGATTTTACTTTAAATAAACAAAACAAAGAAAAAGAGTGAGCACAATCGAACAAAAAGATAGATTAAAAAAATGAACAAAAAATATGTTAAAAAATAATTAGTTTGGTTTGTAATTTAAGTAACAGATATAACTTCCTTCCTTATAAATAAGATGAGGTCTATTTCTTATAAAAAAATATTAAATTATTATTTCAAAAAAAGGACAAAAAAAAAAGTAGCAGTAATCTTTTCACACCATGTCGGGATAAAAAAAAATCCAATCATGTGAAATTATGACTAAAAAGGTTTAAAATATTAAAATAATAACTATGATTTGCTTTCAGATAAATGGACTTTATACCCGCCATTTAAAATTTGTGTTCGTTTACTTTTCATCACTTTAATCATTCCAATACAAATCGGTAATAATTTGTTAGAAAATGCAATGCCGACATCAATAATTGTGTGGCATGTGAAAAATAATAATTAAAAATCATTTAAAAATAAAATTAAATAAAAATAATCTAAAATAGAAAATAATGTAAGAACTAGTTTGGATATTGAGATATTCTTAAATATTTCATTTTCAAACATAACTTATATACAAAACATTTTTCAAGTTCAAATTTTTAAATTTTTCATTACGTAATCATTACACATTTTACAAACTTCCAAACAAAATATAAAAAATAATACAATTTTTTCAAATTTCAAAATAAGAATTATATTAAAAAATTATATTCCAACAATTTTTTACTTTTATAATATTTTTACTAACTTTTTCTCTATCATTTTTCAAAATCTAATAAAATATCTTAATTCAAACTATTGGACTACTATTCATAAACTATTTTATTATTATTTACAAATATTCTAATATATTTTAAAAATGCCGAAACGAGGGATTCAAGATACCTATAATTACTTGTATCCAAATCACGCATAGGTCATGTTCAAGTACTGGCATTGGCATATGTTAAGATACTTCAACAAATCATATGTGTTGAATTAGGTATAGTCATCTAACTTTGGTTATGAGCCATGATACTTCAACAAACTTGTTTGTGTACAGTAACTTATTCATACATTTATTTATCTCATTTTTAGACCCTTAATTACAAAGTCTCTCTCCCGAAATAGAGACCTGAGAATCACCGGTGCTTTCTTAGGTCCATCAAACTTATGCTGACTCTCCTTTGTTGAGCTTTCATCCCTATGTTGGCAACAAGGGCACCTCTGTTCATGTTGTAGCTCCTTCATCTGCACAAGCTGATCTCCGTCGACAAATGTATATATAAGTTGTTGTTTTGTGCGTAAACTATTATAGATAGCTGATTGTAAATCAACAAGATTTTTTTTTTTTTTTATAACTAAGGGTGTCTGGGCCAGCTTGCGTGTATTTCGATTAATCCTACAGGATCCTGAAATTAACGACCAGGTAAACTTCCAGTGGTTCTAAGAAGACTCGAACTGGTGATCATTAAGAAATAAATCCAAAGTTGGACCAACTGAGCTACCCCTCAGGATTAAGATATATAAATAGTTATTGTACATTAACAAGATATATAGATTGTTGTTTTGTAGTCACCCACGGAACAGGTTTCTGATTTTGAAAACTTTTTTATGCTTTGTGCATGTTAATAACATTAGGTTGCTCGACAGATTTTGTACACTGTGGTGGACATGATTTTTAATTGTACTTATTTTGATGCTTTGTATTGGAAAATGAAGTTAATTTATTGTTAGACAGGTTATATATATTTTGATATATAGATGGTTAAATATTATGAAAAAAATAAAAAGTATTTACTTCAACAAATATTTTTTATGCATAAATAATAAAAAATGATAATATTTTATTATTATAGAGAGTAAGATGGTTAATCCTGCATGGAGTTTAATTTATGAGTGGGTAGCCAAAAACTAAAAAAAAGATGTATTAGCAAAATTTTGCTTAAAAGTATAGCTAAACCAATGCTAACGTTCAAAGGTTGGTGTGACCCAATAATTTTTCTTTTTTAAGATTTCTTTAATTCTTTAAATTGTTTTATTTTTCAATTTATTTTATTTTATTTATATAGCCTATGCTCATTGGTACTGAATAGGCATGTTCACTCGACTCGAATAGGTTGAAAATTCCCGGATTTATTTCGGGTTGGAAGAAATATTTCCAACCCGAAAAGATCCAACCAAATTCTCAACTCCAATATTATTTCAAAAATATAATTGATATTTTTGGTTCATTGTATTTTTATTTTTATTTTTATTTTAATCAAGATTTAAAGATATCATCGACTTGGATGAGCCCGTAACTTTCGAAATATAATAGAAGTATGTATTTTCAGTTTGAAAAAACCTTAGCATCGGTCCATCCAATTATATTCAATTAATAGCCCGCCAATAGTTAAGTGACACATAGGCTTCCCACCACAACTATCATGGAGATGATGTGCATCTCAGCCCCCACTCGTTTATCCCTTCGAACTCGTTTGTCCCTTTACAGATGAAAAGCTTGCTACCCCTCCCTTTCATCTGCTTCCATCTCTTTGCACTGTCGCCCAAGAGCAAAGTCAGTTCCTCCACCACCATCTCAACCCCTTCACATCCCTCTTGCATGAATGCCCCTTCGCATGTCTTCATCCTTTTCACACGGTGGCTGCCCCTTCGTCCCCTCTCACATCCCTCTCTGCACGGCTGCCCCTTTGCTCTCCCTAGACCAAAACAAACCTCAAAGACCCTTGATCTGGTGACCCAATTCCGTCTCTCTCGAAGCCGACGACGAAGGATTCATACCAGGCACTGCCGAAGAAGACGCAACCCTTGAAGCCTCTTTGGTATGCTATTTCCCAATGTGGTAAACTGGTTCATATGTGAACAACCAATATATACAATTTGATTTTTAAAATTGATTTTGTTTGATGCTTAAGATAATTATTCATTTGTAGGACTTATTGTTTCTCTGTTGATAGCTATGAGTTAAGTTCTATGAATAATTTGTCTTATGATTAGTTGGGTGCCATAGCTATTAGGTTGTATTGATATTTCAAGATGCACTCAGATATATGTTCAATTTGGATGTGTCGACTAATTGATGAACTCTATTATGATTATGACCTACATGTCATAAATAGTTGTTGTGAGGGCTTTCATTAGTGTTGAAGACCTGACATGTACCATTTTTTTTTTCATCACTGTCAAGTGTCTAAACATGATTAAGATTACATGTACCTATAGGCTGGGGATGAAAATTCCATTGCTGTAAGCTACAATGATTTTGGGTGTCTTGGAAACTAGTGGTGTCCCAATGCATAAATACCATACCAATAAATGGCTTCAAAGGACCACTACTTGAAGAGGAAATCACATTCACTCCATCTTCCACATTCACATCATATTGAATGTCTACACTTTCAGCCTCAAGTTCATCACTATCAAAACAATAAATGTGTTCCTTCCATACAAAACCACAATATTATAAATTTGGTAGTTATTCAAAATGGGGGTTTGAAGATTGAAGATGCTTAATTAATTTGTAGCTTGATGCTTCAAAGAAATATGATGCCCAACCAACCAGAAACCAACCAGAAATATAAATGCCACTCATTAATTAAAGAAAGCTATAGCTGGAATAGTCAAACTTCATTATAATAATAAAAAATCGAAAAAGGATGTTTGTAGATGGGAGGACTAATTTAAATGTTAGGGCAGGGAGAGTTTGATTAAGCACCAAATAAATCTAGCTATAAACCAAAGTCCTTGACCCAGTCAATTGAGTAGGAGAGATTGATCAGATTTTCAACATTCTCCAGAGGCTAATGAAACGTGCATTATTAACGGAAACCATTGACAAATATTTTTTATAAAGCAAGTTCAAGGTTGTGCATGGAGCCCATTGACTAACATAAGCAATTAGTTGATACTTCTGTACTATTTGATACTTCTGTACGTTTCAACATCCACTTGCAGTTGTAATTTGAATCGCAATTAAGTTTGTGTTGTAGCAATAAAAAATTTTCTCTCAAACTTTCTGTCAAACACTTCTCATGCAGTAGTAATCGTTCATTTTCTTCTATGCAGCAGTATACGCATTATAATTACTCTATCAAAAGGGTTACTATTCAGTGAGATTTTTTGTGGGCATAGTTCCTATGGGCATGGTAAAAAATACTTAAGCAACACCAAGATCATTAATGTCAGCCATGAACAATCGTTAGTTGGCGACTGAGATGGTGGGCAATGGACCAGTGGGGGCAGAAATCAATGTGAAGGGGCAGCCGTGTGAGAGGGGAATAAAGGGATTGAAGCTATGCAAAGGGGATGAAGTCGTGCGAATGGGCAACTGTGTGAGAGGGATGTGAAGAGGTTGAGAGTGCGAGAGGAACTAGTAGCGGAAGAAATCTATGTGGGCGACGGTAGTGCAAAATCCGTGTGGGTGAGATGGTGGGAAATACCAAGGTAGGCAACGGACGGTCAGTGTAGGACTGAGATGGTGGTGGTGGAATTGACTTTGCTTTTGGGCAATGGTGCAAAGAGATGGAAGCAGATGAAAGGGAGGGGCAGCAAGCTTTTTTGGTCATGGGTGAAACCGAGATTTCTGACGTAGCAGCAGATGAAAGGATGACTGCTATACTAATAGAAAACACTACTCTGCCCTCTACTTTTGACTGCTCAAGTTGACCGCTGGTCAATTTTTTTATTATTTAATGATTAAACAAGTTATTTTAAATATATTAATGTATTTTTTTAAAATATTTAAATATATTAAAAAAATATGAACAAAAAGGAAAAAAAAACAATTGGGCGTATTCCCAGCAGTAAATGCTAGGCGACATAGTAGCCCGGTCCATACTTATAATATCAACCCGATCGCTTAGAAGCATAACTGTTTCAATTTTTGACCAGTTTCCCATCGAGTAAGCTATTTAATGACTTTTTTCTATACACTCTGACTATTGTGTTTACGATGGATTACTGAAAGTTAGATAAAACAATAATTAAGACTAGTTTGGATACTGAGGTATTCTCAGATATTCTTAGAATCTCATTACTATTTAATATTTTATTATTACTTTTTATATATTTTTTAATAATTATTATTATTTTATTATTATTTTTTCACTATTATTCACATAATACTTAAAAATACCTTACTATCCAAACGCAATCTAAAACGATTAAAATTAAAAGTACAAGAAATAAGAAATAAATAAAAATTGACCAATTTATTAAAAAGAGAAACACATGAACTATATATATTGTTTTCAGCCACTATGTTTCAAATAGAATTATTTTTTAAATATATACAAATTTTATAAATAAATTTATACATTAACGTAATTTAGGTTTCGTTTGAGTAGTGAAATGATTTTAAATATTCTGTGAATAGTAATGAAAAATAATAAAAAATATGATAAAATATTAAATAACAGTAAACAATAATAAATAATAGATGAAAAATAATAATAAAATAATAAATAACCTTTAATATAATTTAGTTATTGTTATTGCAAATAAAATTTGTCTATAGGCCGGACTCTTTTCAGGTTTTAATTTTTTTTTTATAAAAATAGACTTCATCTTATTAATAATTTCAAATTCTAATTTACTGTTAAAAAAATATTATTAATTATTATTTATTTTCATACTCCGTATTTATAATTTTTTTTTAGGACGTAGGACTGTTTTTACAAGTGCTGAGTTTTGGTATAGTGAGTTAAAGATAAGATTTTTTCTTTACTAGAGCTTCAAGAAAGTTAACGTAATCCGAGGACGAGGCACGCCAAGAAATCACCATTTCGTTAACGAGTTATAATTTTTCAAACATTTTTGCAGGAAGAACCGAAGAAGTTATCAACTAAACCCAACAGCTCACTCCTCTATCTCTCTCTCCGCCCTTGCCTGCTCGGAGTCACCCTCTATTTCTCCCTGAGCTATTCAGAAGCTCAGTCTCTTATGGCGTCCGTTCTGAACAATGTTTCTTCCGTTTGTTTGTCGAATCTCAACTCCAACCGAATTCGAACTCGGCCGCCCATTTTGACACCGATTTCTGTGTCCTTCACCCGTGAGTTCCTTCAACCATAAATGCTCCGTTTGGTTGCCGACAAAAACTTTGTAAAAGAAATGAAATTTTGGAATCTTAAACTACCGTTTCATATTGACCTCTTTGTAAGATTTTTGAAAATTTAATTCTACTTACTATACTTTTCTTAGCAACCAAACTTCGGCCTTCGATTCAGTGCTCGAACTTAAGTTGCATGCTTTCTCGGTACTGAGAGATTCTGCGAAATTTACAGGAAGGAGACTTACGATTAGAGCAGCGGAGACCGATGCAAACGAAGGTCTTTTGAGCTTCAATGATTTTGTCTTCTTCTTTTTATAAATTTCTGGTTGTCAGCGAGAAATTGAAGTTAATATTAGTAGTTAGGAACTAGTTACTCCATAAAATAGCAATTGATAATGAGGAGGTGCAAGGTCTTTATGGTAGCTATTATTTGTGTTTTCGGCAGTTAAATCTCAGGCACCAGATAAGGCGCCGGCTGCTAGTGGTTCCAATTTCAACCAGCTTCTCGGCATCAAAGGAGCGGCGCAAGAAACTGTGAGGCGTGAGCTATATATTTTGAAATTAATTTCGTGTTCTCTAGGCATAACTTGAACCGGATCTTGAATGCTAATAGTTCCCATTTCAATTACAAATTTACAACTTTCATGCAGTGACTTGTTCGAGATTTCCACTTTTCAAGTGTAATTATCACGACTTCACTGTAAATTTGTCTAATTTAATTCAGGCTTGGCTTTCTGAAGCAGTTTACTACATATACGTAGTGTATATGTATAATGTTATAGACAAGCATTTAAACTGGAGTAGACGTTGTGAACTTGTGATTTATATTTGCAGAATAAATGGAAGATCCGACTTCAACTTACAAAGCCTGTTACTTGGCCTCCACTTGTATGGGGCGTGGTTTGCGGAGCTGCTGCTTCAGGTACCCTCTTTGCATACTGCAAAATCAGTGGCATCTTTTGTTAGGAATATCCTAATCCTCGTATTAGGATTTTCTTGGTTTAGCCATTGTCTGGTCGTCTTTTACGTGTTATTTCAGTCAGTACGACTTGCAAGCAGAGAATATATATGCTTTTATCTACTAAATATCTCCCCGTCTTGATACATTCACTTTTAGCATAGTCAGCCATGGGTTTGCCTAACTATCTGTGATAAATCCTGTCAAATTTTAGGCTTAGATCCATTTTGCTATCCAAGAATTTTTCCATGCCTAAAATTGCTTATACACAAGACTATGTTTTTAATGTGTCTGTGAGTATGTTTTCAATATTTTATTCTTCAGATTCGGTTTTTCTTGACGGCAGGAAATTTTCACTGGAACTTGGAGGATGTGGCCAAATCAATTGCTTGCATGATGATGTCTGGCCCATTTCTAACTGGTTATACCCAGGTACAATTCTTGGAGATATATCATAGGGCTCCACTTCCACTGCACAAGAGCTTCAACTCATCTAATGTAAACTTCTCTGATTGTTCCACGTTTCAGACACTTAATGATTGGTATGACCGAGAAATTGATGCAATAAATGAACCTTATCGTCCAATTCCTTCGGGAGCTATATCTGAGAGTGAGGCATGTAACTTAACCCTTCGCCCCAACCCCCCCCCCCCCCCCGGCGCAGCAATCTAATTAGTTGTCTTGCATGCACGCAAGTACTGCCGCGTGGTTCACGTATAATCATTTCCTTCTTTTTTGAAAATATTTTCTCAGGTCATTACACAAATATGGTTGTTGCTTTTGGGAGGACTTGGCCTTGCTGGTCTTTTAGACATTTGGGTGGGTAATTTTAATGGGTTTTAGTTTTACTAATTATAGAAGTATTGAAGATGAATACCAGTTCCTGAGTCCTTGTTCTTTTTAGGCCGGGCATGACTTCCCTACAGTTTTTTACCTTGCTGTTGGCGGATCTTTACTTTCTTACATATACTCTGCTCCACCTCTAAAGGTGCTTATTTTTTTTGGTCATCCTTTTCAATAAGTCAAACCATTCTACTTTCCTTCATGTCTAGTGGAAAATCTGCTTAAACCATGACTGACTTCCAAATCCGGTTGCAGCTGAAACAGAATGGATGGGTTGGAAATTTTGCCCTGGGAGCAAGTTACATTAGTTTGCCCTGGTAAGAGCCTATATTTTACTGCCCTTGCTAATATAAATGTAGACAGACCCTGAGTTGTTAACATATATACTTCTTTCTTTCTTAAACTCATTTTTCTATTCTTTTTTTTTATCAGTAAATAGGAATTTTATTAAAAATAGGCGAAGCCAAGTTCACAGGACATATACAAGAACCACACCTATGCATGACTGTCTAAAGATACAAGAAAATCATGTACGTTCACGCCATTAAAGTCTATTACAATCGACCAATGGAATAATGTATGACGAAAAAAAGTTCTAATCTTGTCCATTATCCGTTCGCGATCCTCAAAACTCCAACCATTCCTCTCCATCCATATGCACCACCATAGGCAAATCGGTATCATCTTTCACATAGCTGCGATTTGAGAGTTACCTCGAATGCCTCTCCAGTTGGCCAAAAAGTCAACAACCCTTCTTGGCATTATCCAAAGAATTCCCACTCTAGCAAAGATATCATTCCATATGCTCATGGCTACATCACAATGTAATAATGGTAATCCACAGAATATCCCATTTTCTTACTCATATAACACCAATCCAATACAATGAGTCAGTGTTTCCTTAGATTATCTCAGGTAAGAATCTTCCCTAGTGAAGCTGTCCATACAAAAAAAGAAGCTTTAGGGGGGCCTTAGTCTTCCATATGTTCTTCCATGGGAATGTTCTTGTAGAGTGTGTCATGAGGGACTTATAGTACGACTGTACAGTAAAATTCCCCTTTTTGGATTGTGACGACATATTCTTATCCGCTCCTCTAGTTTCATTTTTCTATTCGTTTATATCTATCAAAAAAAAGTGTCTAGTTGTAAGTGCTTTTTCAGATGGTGCGCGTGAGGAGGCCAGGATGCATATGATGGATCTAAGCAATAATCCTTTTGTGATCAAAATTGACTTAATTGAGTTGCAATGGTAGTCAATACCAAAGTTTTTCCTTGGGAAAATTACCACACCGTTTCTGGTTGTCCATTTCTTATAGCCGAGGATTCTTGAACTGGATATTCGTCATTGTTGCTTGTTTCTGGGTTGGATGCCTTTCAGGAAGGAAAGTCATTCAGGTTATAGGTTTAATTCTTCTCGATGGGGTGGCTCAAAAATGTTATTTCAATGCGAATTTCATACAATGGACTAATAAAAAAATGATCATAACTTCATAAGTCTAATTTTTTGGGCAAATAAAGGACTTCCACCATGTTACATAACTAGTTTAAATTCAATCTCTTATTGACAGGTGGGCTGGTCAGGCTTTATTTGGGACACTTACACCAGACATAATTGTTCTGACTCTCTTGTATAGCATAGCCGGGGTAAGGTGTTTGGGAGTGTCTGTTTATGTATGTTAACTATGTGATCCAATAATCAATATTTGATTATTTCTACATCACATTTCAGTTGGGTATTGCCATTGTCAATGACTTCAAAAGTGTCGAAGGAGATAGAGCATTGGGACTTCAGGTACCTATATTATCTCTTACGTTCTTGCAGTTCAAATTCTTGCTGTGTTAGAAACACTTTATTGCCCATCCTTAGAAGTAGCTGCCACATCCTTATGTATGGTAATGCCTCTCTGAACAGTCACTTCCAGTTGCTTTTGGTACTGAAACTGCTAAATGGATTTGTGTTGGCGCTATCGACATAACTCAGCTATCTATAGCAGGTACATTGTTTTTGACTATTTCTTTAACCATATTTATTTGGTGCTGGTATTATGTTGAAATTCACCTTCCATTTTCAATAATGAATTGATGATTGCAGGTTATCTGCTTGGGGTTGGTAAACCATACTATGCCTTAGCCTTACTTGCTTTGATAATACCACAAGTCGTTTTTCAGGTAAAGCCATTACACTTGTTCTCGACTGTAGAAATTTAAGGTTCGACCTTGAATATTTAGTCCCTTTTTTTTTTTTCATTCTAGTAAGTCTCAGTTCAGGTATATCTTGCCGCCTATATACTGAATTATTTTCTCCTTTGCTTCAAGTTATAATAGGTGCCATTCATGACAAGCATTATGCTGTTCTGATTATAGTATATACTTATATACAGTGGCGTTTCTTTTTCATTATTTTACAAAATAAGCACTCTGCTATACCAATTTTGTGCACTGCAGTTTCAGTATTTTCTTAAAGATCCAGTCAAGTATGATGTCAAATATCAGGTACATATTCATCATTGGGTACCACCAGAATTTTCTGAAATGTGAACATACTGCTAGATCAAGTTCGTTGAGAATATGCCTTTTAATACAAACAACTTTTAGTGGACATGAACTACTAGCAGACGATAGCTGTCTCGTTGGTCAGATGCACCAGTAGAGCTTCCAGATTATAGATTCTGATTCTAGTCTATTATGTCATGTGTCATAACACGTCCAACCTCCAAAACGATCCAAACAGGTGCTTTATGGGTGACGTATTCAAAATACTTCAGCATCCTATACTCTCTAGATCTTTCCATGTGGGATTTGGGATCACCTTATGGTACTCCTAGATGTTGTGGCACAACCCAAGCAGGGTTTTTCAACCGAATACTGGTTTGCCCATTTAGGCATTCTGTTAAGCTGGTTATTATCCTTGGCAATACGGACTAAAATATAACTTCTTATATTTATTATTTCAGGCAAGCGCCCAGCCATTTCTTGTGCTAGGTCTTTTGGTGACTGCTCTAGCAACCAGCCATTAGTTTTTATCATGTACCGCTTGCAAAATGCCGCAGCGGGGAGAGAAGACATGGATGCAGAGTGAAAGCACTCTTAACAGGGGTTAAGGTGCGAAGCTACTCCTATCTAGTTTGTAAGCATGTTGTGCTGATTGAACTATGTCAGAGTTTCGTCTTGTCCTCTTTGTCTGAAGAAAGATCAATGTAAGCTTTCCCAGTTTTGCTGCTTCTCTAGTAGCAGAAGGCAGACCTAGAAAGCAGTTGTTGTATATGTGGTGTTTGTTGTACCATTGTTCTTTGTTGATTATATCCTAATTTGCATTGCACGGATGCCTATATAATGCAATCTTGATAATACTCTAAATTCAGTTTTTCATTAAGTGTGAAATGAGATTTTATCACATTTCTTAACGAGTTCATCCATCCTATCACGGCATTTTGTGGAATTTCAGAATTGAGATTTTTCATTTTCTTAAAGTGTACTTTTTTATATTTCAGATGTGCATCTGACCGTCGTTCTCCCTAGTCTTCTCTCTTGACCAATAAACTTTCAGATGGATTTTACTCCTGATTCCACTTGTCTGCTATTCTGCTCCGTGAAACAATAAACATGACTTCGGCTGAATGGAAAAACAATCATTCAATCTTGGAACCCATAATGTTGCGGTAATATTCAAGAGTTTTTGAATATGCAAAAGTGAGAAGAGTATGCAAAAGTAATCGCACATAGAGTTTTTGAATATTCAATGAGTGGGAGAAAATTAGTAGACACCATGTCATGTAATTTAAACTAATTACATAAACACTCATGTTTAATTACTTGGCATCTAGTGATAGGATTGGAGTACTACATATTTGTATTTGAGAAGTACTATAACTACAAAAATTTTTTATAAAAATAAACTTAAACTGATGTAATTTTAAGTGATACGTTAAATTTACTTTACAATAAAAATAATTTTACAATCTAACGTATCACGTCAAAGCACACCTGTTTACTTTTGTTCAACCCTTTTGTGAGTGGGATGTTGAAAAGATTGTCGATCGATCTAATTTGGAGGCCGAAAGACCCAGCTGTAATGTTAAAACAAGGTCTTGAAAGAATCGCAACTCCCAAGTTAACTGAAAAATATTTCACCGACTTAGCAAAGATGCATCATTATGATGTTTTGTATCGATTTAGGTTGTTGTACTTTTTTCCAAGTTATGTCATTTACGAGTATAATGTGTAACATATTATTTATTGTGAGATCCATTATATTTATAAGAAGAATCAAAGTATTAATATATTTTTATATAAATTGTAGTGTATTTGATGTGTCAATAGATACACTTGCAAATAGATTTATTTATTTTTTAGATGTTTGGAGACTGCATTTAGGTAGTTATTATATGATAAGCATTGTGGTATTATATGCCGTTTTCATACACGTAAAAGATTGTCAATGCAGGCAAGGAGACGGAAACAAAGTTAGCTTCTGCTATAGAAAGTAATATAGGCTAATGGCCCAACCGTTACACAGAGGCATTAAGATGGGGAAGAGGTCAACATCCTAAGATATTATGATGTCCTAACCATTCTAAAAGCTTCATGTTTGTTCCAAAAACCAAAAAGTGCAATTATCACTATAACATAGAAAAATCTTTTATTTGCAAAAAGTATTATTGAAAATTACCTTATGAATTAATGTGGCTTTATTTTTAGTGTAAAGTAGATTTGATGTATAACATCAAGTTGTGCTATTTTTAAGGTGATTTTTTTATAACTCTTTATAGACCTTTTTTTTTTTACAATGTCACGTATCACACAACCCATGCCCATTTTATAAGATTTTTTTTTTTTTTTTACAATTATATTTGTAAGGTAGTTAATTAGAAAGAGATCTATAATTTAATTTTTCAGTCAATCAATAAAATTGAAAATATGTGACTGTCTATGAAATTGCGAGGTGGAAACTTTCATTTAAAAAATAAATTAATTGTGGAAAAAACGATAATTGAAATTAGTTAATTTACTCGTACTATGTACACCCCTTGTATTATGGCTGACTTAGGATTAGGTTTCTGTGAGATTTTTATATGGATTACATCCTATGGATTAATCGGGTCTACCGTTAATTTTTTTTCGTTCATCACTATAAATTGAAAATACGTGGACTAATTACAAGCTCCTACGTGTCAACATTAATTTTTTAAAAAAACCAAAACTATTTAACATAAATTGAAAGACAATTAAAAAAAAACAAGTATGCCCATATTTATGTTTATTTCTGTCTTTTTAGATTTTATCTCCATTTTTGTATTTTAGAAATTGTTCTCTATTTTAAAGAATTTATTTTATATTTATTTTAAAGAATTTTGTGGTTGGGCTATGTGTTTTTTTTATAACAGTAGTGGACGGAAAAATTCTAAATTACTCATACCGTAGGCTGTTATTTCTACAAAATATTGTACATGGACCTGATCCTTAAGTCGTGACGTGGTTCATAACACAAGCTGTGAACAAATTTACCTTAAAAATTTCATAATAGAAGTGAAGTGCTAGGTTTATAACGAGTATCATAAACAAAAGACTTACAAAAAAATTTGATTTAATTTGGTATGTTCACGACTGATTCATACACTAGGTAACCCGTAACTTAGGCCGTCGCCTAAGGCCTCTAGTGAAAGAGACCCAAATAAAATCTTTCAATCCTTCTAAAGTTGAAAAAAGAAAAAGAAAAAAGCCATAGTTAAAAAAAAATTTTTTTTTATTAATATAATTGATTTTTATATTTATCTCTTTTTCCTTCTTAATACTCTCTTTTATTCAACTATCTTCCTGTATAGTTTTACTTTTCTATTGAATCTCACAATTGATCGAGCTTAATTATCAAAAATGTACTCGTTGTGAGTCAGTTTTTTTTTGTTTATCTTTTATGATTATGTTTTTAAACAAATATCTTATTGTTAGTTTTTTTTTTTTTTTTTAATAATTCTATTATGTTTGGATTTTTTGAAGAAACTTTATGTCTTGTGTAAGAGGATTTTCCCTACTGCTTAAGGTTCACTGTGCTTCGGCCTAGTACTTGGCCCGAGGGCTCCCATATCCGCGTAGGGGACAAAATGTTTACTGGGAAGGAGTGTCGAATAGTCGACAAGACAAATTAATCTAACTTTCTACGGCCACCTTTAGGACCCAGGGACCTGCTTAAAGAGCAACGAGAAATGCAGAGGGCCATCGATCCATCGATATCAGATTATCTACGGCTCGTATAGACCAGACGCGGGGTCAAGTAACCACGCCGCATTAAGGGCACTCCTACTAAGTTACACACCATATTTATGAAGTTGACACGGAGCCACGCCGCATTAAAGAGGGTCTGACAGTAGAAACAGAAAGAAAGGCACGAACTGTGTGGAGAAAAAGACTATTTGCACCCTCCCCCAGACCACAGTATAAATAGCCAGCTCCAGATACCAAAAAGCTCTCTGATCCCTAAACTCATTTACTTATTTACAAGCTTTCAATAATATTTACTAACTTTAGCATCGGAGGTTACCTAGCCCCTAAGCCACCCTCTCCAAGTTGCACTTCTCTCCATATTTTGCAAGCCTGTTATCGAAAACCTGAGTTGTCAGAGTTTGGCCCAAAGGTGTGTGAAATTTTTTACAGACTCATGGCCTCTCCTTTCTCACTGTATAATGGGAGCTGTAGATTTATTTACTGGAGAAGAGATTCTCTCTGGTGCTTTTAAGTTGGAGAAGAAGTCGAAGAACCCCAAAGTCAGAAGTTGAAGAGTCCAAAAGTCCCCTGAATCCGTAGGTCCCCTTGCCTTTATCTCCTGCCCCCTTGGCTTTAAGTCATTTTCCTACTTTTCTTTCTTGACACCTAACACCTTGCATTCCCTTACTTTAAGTCACTTATCTACTTTTCTCTCCTCACACCTTACACCTTGTCTTTCCTTGTTTTATGTCAAATCACCCATTTTTCTCTCTTGACATTACTTTCCCATGTCTGATACTGCGCTTCCTATGCCTTTGCCTCTTCTTTCCCTCACTCTTTCCTTTCTCCTAGTGGGTCCCCCCAATGGGCTAGGCCTAGGAAATTTCGTGGGCCAAGAAAAAAATTCCCTCATAGTTACCCCCGCGGACATAGGCTTTAGTGCAGAATCACGTAAATTTGTGTATTCATCTCTTATTATTTTATCTGCATTTAAATACTGTTTACTACTATGGATGTAAGCATCGACACTGTACAACCGCATCGGACCACTACCGGGGGGCTCCAAGCAACATCGATCAAGGCCCAGACCATCTTAGAGAGTCCGAAAATGGATTTGTCTTTCCTTCCAGACTGTGCATTTTTTAATGTTAACATCTTGTGTACCTCTTTTTCATCTATAGTGTCGAGATTGAGGCATGAGGTATGATTCCAAATTCTCATAATTTCTCCGTATAATAATAATTTTACATACTATCATTTTAAAGGTACATTTGCTTTCTCTCATTATCAATTTCTATTCTATGAATAAAAGAACCTATGTAGCAATCTAAGATATTTTTTCTCCAAATTTTATTTTTTCATTTTGTCCCTCTTTATTCTTGCCTTTTCCTTTTTGTCCTTATCATTGCTTTTCTTCTATTTGAAAATTTACAATTTTGTCCTTTTAATTTATTGATAGATTTACATATTTGACCCCATTTAGTTGTCTCTAGCTGTTGTGTAACTGTAGATGAAAAATAATTTTCTCCAAATTTTGTTTTCAATTTTATCCCTTTGCATTTATCATTTTCCCATTTGTACTTATTATTGGTTTTTTTTTTCTAAAAAATTATGTCTTTGCTCCTATTTAATTACTTTCTGACCGAATTTATCTTCTAAAGACGAAATTGTGGTTCCTTTTTTATGTTACAGTATATTGGTGTGATGGATTGTCAGCATAAAGAGATATATTTGTTTGTTGATGGGTGAGAAGGGTTTTGGAGGTGAGGGACGAAGATGAGTTTGCATTTGCAACAACATCGGTTGCTGTTCTTTGTCGTGGGTTCGGTTGTGCTGTGGGTACATTGATTTCATATTTTTTTCTTTCTTTTCGAAATGTATTTCTCGTCTTTTCTATTTGCTGTATTTTTACTTTGCATTCTGTTGTTGTTTCTCTCATCAACATGCTATGAATGTGAGAGTCAAGTTAGGATTTGTTTTTGGTTTTGGTTGTTGTGTACGTTCAACTCTCACCCAGAAATCACTCACCCAAGCAGAAATCACCCAGAAATCCAACCACCTTCGTTCAACTCTCGCCGCTATAGTCACCCAAATTTCACTTACCCAACACAGAAATCACTCACAAAACCAACTATCTTCCTTCAAGTCTTGCCGCTACAATCACCCATAAATCACCCAGAACACCACAACAGAGAGAATCACAAATCTAGAATAACTTCGTTCAACTCCCATCTAGAAACCCAACCCAACTGAGAATCACAAACCTAGAACACCTTCGTTCAACTCCCACACAGAAACCCGCCTTCGTTCAACTCCCATCCAAAAACCCATCCCAACTAAGAATCACAAACCCAGAACACCTTCGTTCAACTCCCACCTTCGTTCAACTAAGATCGGTTCATGGGGCTATGGTGGCACGAAGGGAGAAAAGGAAAAATTGAGGGGGGGGGGGAGGGAGGGAGAGAGAGAGAGAGAGAAATTGAAGATCTGCTCTACGCGATAGCTCATGACTGGAAGGATGGCGTCGCAGAACTGTGGCGTGGGTTGCACTACGCGAGGGTGTCATGGTTGGAAGGACGGCGTCACAAAATCGCGACGTGGGTGTTGGTGACTATTATGGCCTTTCGGCGCAGGGGCTACGGTGGCTGTTATGGCGTGGCGTGGGCCGTCTGTGTGGGCGTGGGCTACGATAGAGCACACCGTTTCAAGCAAGCTAGAGACAGAGAGAGAACTGTAGAGAGGAAAAATGGCAATGAGAGAGAGGGGGCCCGTGTGGGAGGGAAATTGGGAGATTCCCATCAAGAAATGGTGTTGTTTAAAATAACAAAAATGATAGATACAACTGCCTAATGCAATTGGCGTCTCCACGTCAGCCGTTTCATTTTCTCCTTCCTCTTTCAATTCTCTCCCTCTCCATTTCGTCCCCCTCTCTTATTCGAAAATTTCATTTTCCCTACCTCGCTCCCCCATCTCCATCTCTCTCCCTCTCCCTCAAATTTCATTTTCCTTGTTCTGAAATCACTCCAGACCCTCAAATTCGCCAAGGAACTCGGCCACTTCATGGATTTGTTTTTTATTTTTATTTTTTTAATCTAAAATTTTGGGGGCCACCCATTATTTGGTTGCTGAGAATTTTTTTGGGGAAATAGAGAAATTTTTTAATCTAACAAATTGATTTAGTTAGTTTACTAATTTTTCTCTCATTTCTATCAAAAAGAATCCAGTACTTCAATAAAAGTTAAGATATTGATTCTTAAAAGAACAGAGACTTAACCATCTCATTACCTCCTAAGAGCACCACCTTCACCATGACTAAACACCTGTGCAGGAACAACAGGCTGTAGCTCGACTTCATTAAGCCTAGGGATATCAGACATACCAAGAGCATCAAGCATATCAAGGATCTCCTTATCAACCTTAGTTTCATCAGTCTTAATAGCAGATTCATCCGGAACAAATGGTGATGCACTTTCTTGTATTTGAAGTTTTAGAAACTTGATGTTGGTTTGCTTGTATCAAGGAAGAAATAGTATAAATGCAGGAGAGCTACTACGATGGGGGTTAAGAATGCATGCAAAGTGTTTTATAAATTGTTGTAGAGAAAATTTGTAACTGGTTTGGCCATGAAAGACTCACGGAGAACACTTTCTCCTTCAGCCTTTGTCTGCTGGGCTACTTCCTCTTCTTCCCCTGCCTTTCATCCGTTTTGTTTTTTTTTTAATCATCTGACATGCTGTCAGCCGATTACATCGCAGTTGGAAACCGTGGTTGGACGTAGCAATTCTGTTAAAATAAAAGGGGATGAGTTTTATTTTGTCATCAGGATATGAGCTCCCACACACTGGGCCTGATTCTCAGACACAATGCCAAAATGAAACATTATAGATGGGTTTGTTTTCCTGATGAGCTTATGGGCTCAAACGAACAGGCTGGACCAGGAATGCACTTTTAATACATATAATTTTCTATGACACTAATCAAAATTATTCTAATTTATAATTAGAATAAATATTACGAATTTCCTGTCTATAAAAAAATAAATAGCTGATTCTCACACACAACACCAAATTTAAAATTTTATGGCTGGGTTTTAATTTTTGATGAGCTTATAGGCTTAGAAAGCATGGGCTGGGCCAGGAATCCAAAAATGCATATTGTAGCAAAATTAGACCCAATACCATTTTAATACACTAATCAAAATTATTCTAATCTATAATTAGAATAAAAAATACGAATTTTCTGTATATAGAAAATTAAATAAGTCATAATTAGAACAATATTTTTTAACAAAGAAATTTTAACTTTTGAGAACATAAGTAGTTTCGGCCAATAACAAAAAAAAATATTTTGAGATTTAAATTTATTTATGGTAGATTTGTTAATTACTCATAAATATTATTTTTTATTAATATATTCATAATTTTTATCCAATAATTATTAAATAATTTTCAAGCATATGTAGATGTAGATGATGGTACATGACAGTTGGTAGCAGTTATATTTAGCTCTATTGCAAAGGAAGCTTTAAGTTGTACAACAATTGATTTTATGGAGCATGCTGAGGTAATCAACTCTTATAATAAAAATTATTCTCTTTTACACTCATTTATTCCCTTCAAATCATTTAAAATTTTATTTTATAATTTTCTTAATACAAATTATGAAACAACTTATTTGCACTAACTTACTATTTTTATAATCGACCCCAACAAATATAAATAATTTGGAATCATTTTTATAACGATCTTCTATTATTTTATTCAAATTTTATTTAGTTATGTCATTCTCTTTCGGGACAAAAGGAACATCCTAGCTATTTTTTTTTTATTATGACAATTGTGTTATTTTGTTTGTGGATAATAGAATGATATTTCAAATTATAAAATCTTTTTTTGAATGAATCATTCTTCCTATTTTTTATACTTATCTTATTTTATTTCTATATTAATTATTCAAATACTCTCAATTCATTCTATAAGGAGCATTTGTCTTATTTGCAACACATGACAGATCAAACTTTCAAAAAAGAATGGGTCATTCAACTTACTACAAATATGGATCAATTGAAACAACAACATCACAAAAAATTCAATATCATTTCTATTCATACTGTAGAAGAAACAACAACATAACTCTTGAATAGATGCATCTTCCAAACTACGCAATAGCCAAGTCCAACTATGTGTTGGTTAGTACTTATGTATTGCTTCTTTTGCTAAACTATTATTCTTTTGCTTATTACTCTACAAATATAATGTAATTATTATGAATCTTCATACCGTCTTTACTTATTGCTTAACATAGCATTCTCACAATATTTTCTTCTCAACTTTATTAAACTTAGTACTTATGTGTTGCTTCTTTTGCTAAATTGTTAGTCTTTTGTTTAGTACTTCACAAATAGAATGTAATTATTATACATATTCATATAGTCTTTACTTACTACTTAAATTTAGTATTTACACAATATTTTTTTCACAACTCGGAAAACGTCGTTGCACCATAACTAGTAATACATAATATAAAAAAGTATAAGCAGCAAAATGTCTTTTTCAATTGTTCAAAGAAAGGTTTTCACATAAATCTTTGATTCTTTGAAGAAGCAGAAATCCTTTTTTTTTTTTTTTCCAAATACATGTTCGTTTTAGAATAGAAAGAAATTATTACGCCGTCCAATACTTACTGCTTAATTTGATCAACCAGTAAATTTTGATTTATTTTTTTATTTAATAATTAAGAAAGTAATTTTTAATATATTGATATATTTTTTAGATTTTTTTAAAAATATTTAAATATATATAGAAATAAAAAAATTGAATAAAACATTTTACACTAGCGGTCACTTGGTAAGCTGCAAGCGGCACAGTAGAGCAGTTCTTTAGACTATTATGACCGATCGCTTAACTTATTTTATTTTATTTTTATCTGCTTAACTTCCATCTTCTGCGTCGCATATGCATTAGCAGTTGACAGCAATCATCAATCGACAGTCCAGGTTGGCGACAGCGTACAGTTTACAGATCTTGCTACTTGTGTCACATGGGCCTTTTCTTTGCTTAGAGCCAACCCCACAGCCGAGAAGCTCCTGCCTCCTATACCGGGAGGAGTGGACAAGGAAGAAGACAAAACGCAACTCTCTTCTCCGCCCCTCTCTTTCAAAACCCTAAAGAGTTTCAATTTCTCAAATCTCAACCGCTGATCGAAGGCTAATCCCAAACCATGAATAAGCAAGATCAACCGCAGGGAACCCCCATGAAAACGATCCCACCTTACGTGAAAGCCTTATCCGGCTCGTTCGGTGGAGTCGTGGAGGCTTGTTGTCTGCAGCCCATTGACGTCATCAAAACCAGGCTACAGCTCGACCGCTCTGGGACCTACAAGGGGATTATCCACTGCGGTACCACGATTGTGCGCACCGAAGGTGTGCGGGCTCTCTGGAAGGGCTTGACCCCGTTCGCCACGCACCTGACCCTCAAGTATGCGCTTCGGATGGGCTCCAATGCTGTGCTCCAGTCCGCGTTTAAGGACTCCGAGACGGGAAAGGTCAGCAACCGTGGGCGGCTACTCTCCGGGTTTGGTGCTGGGGTTCTTGAGGCTCTTGTTATTGTTACGCCATTTGAGGTACGGTGAAGACAATTTTAGGTTGCGTGTCCGCAGAATATACCAGCATTAGCATTGTCCATGCAAATACATATGCAAAATTACCTCTTTTGCATAATCATTTGGCCATTCAAGCAAAACTCTCACATTGGCTTATGCATATTTGAGACTAAATAATAATAAAATATTATTTTTTTATTATTATTAATTTTTTTCTAAAATCAAAATTTTTATATATATATTTTGTAATTAACATCCACAATATATATTTGATATTAATAATACAAATGTAATAATAAAAAATATAATTTTTTTTATATATTATATTAAAAATATAATAAAATGAAAAAAAATATATAATATATTATAATAATAAAATGAATGTGTATGTAAAGATTTGTTGTGTTGTTGAGAGAGGGAGAAGAGGAAAAGATTGAGAGAGAAAGAGTGGAAGGAGAGAGAAATAACAATTAAATATGTTTGATAGAGTGGATAACAACTGTTCACTGTTAGCTAAATTTATGCATATGCATAAGCCAATGTGGGTGTTTTTTGAGTCATATTATGTAAATATGATTTTGCATATAGATATGCATAGACCAATGCTAGTGCTCTAATAGTGGAGAAGTAATAAAAAAATAATGGTAGAATATTAAATAATGATAAATAATAATAAAATAATAAATAAGAACGAGATATTTTTTAAATATTTGAGAATAACTCACAATCTAAACTAGACCTTAGTCTCTTTTATTTTATTTTATTTTAAATCTCAATGTACGTTTTCTAATTTATTATTTATTTGCTTGGTATAATTTCCAAATCTTGGATTGCTTAGAGCATTAGGCAAAATGCCAATGCATCTTCGTATTTTGGCTATGTATGAGTAAAATCTTCTATATTAGACTAGCCAAATTACTAAAGTTCAACATATGAGTTACAATAAATTAAGCTCCGTAGTCATCTTTGGCTAGACACTATTCACTCACCAATGTAATATTTTAATCATTTACAACAACAATTATATTATCTAATTATTTTAAGTCTATATTATCCATTTCAATTCTTGATAAATAGTTTGTTATTTTCTACCTTATTCTATTTCATTAATAATAATTAAATTATGAAATTAAAATTAAATTATTAATTAATATATGAAATGTATTTGCAAAATATAACAATTTTTTTTTGTAAAATATTATTAAAATATATAATATTATATTATTATTTTGATTTTAAGATGACTAGTCCAATGTAGATTCACGTAGTCAAAAGTTCATGCTATAATCAAAACTTGAAATTCTAGCCAAAATTTAGCATTGGCAATGGTCTAGACTTGGCAATGACTAGACCATTGCCAATGCTCTTAGGGTTGAATAAGGTTTAGGGTTGGATAAGGTTGATGCATGCACCTGCTAGGTTCTTCTTAGGCTCTGTTTGGATCTATTATTATTTTGACTTTAAAATAGCTGGTCCAATGTAGATTCACCTAGCCAAAAGTTAATGCTATAATCAAAGCTTGAAATTCTAGCCAAAATTTAGACTTGGCAATGACTAAGCCATTGCCAATTGCTCCTAGGGTTGAATAAGGTTTAGGGTTGGATAAGGTTGATGCATGCACCTGCTGGGTTCTTCTTAGGCTCTGTTTGGATCTCGAGCTATATTTGTTATCTCTAAGCTTTCTAATGTACTTGATTCCTTCTCCCTAATATCCAAACGTCGAATGGTAAAGGTGAAATCAACTCATCTGGCGCAAATAAATTTGGTCTAGTTTTGCGAATGAAGAGGAAATTATGCCATTTTTTTTCTAAATTGCTTAAAATTAAGTCAATACATGCTATTCATCCCTAAATAATGAGTTATTATCACAAGGGAATTAGACTCGTATATCAAGTAAAGATTCTGTTATATTTGAGCTCATTTGAATCCTGAAAACAATAGAGAATTAATATTGTTACTAAATATTAATTCCTTTTTTTTGGGGTGTAATATCTCTTTCCATCATCATTAAAATTTCTCTTCCTTTTAAAAAAAGGGTTGATGCTTAAGAAAATGAACACTTTCTTAATTATTCTCAAGCCTTCTCGATTTATTTTTTAGATCACGATCCAAATGGAGAATTATTTGAGAATCGGATTACCAGACTTTGTTATACTTGGTGTCCACTAATCCAATCGTGATACTATAATACATGTCTTTAGGCTCACCTATTTAAGTCTCTCTTTTCATTGCGCATGTGTGCTAATTGGTCGGCAATCCATGGTCTTCCCTAAATGGGTGCAACATCAGGTATGGGATGGATTTTTCATCCAAGTGTCCCATTCTTACTTAAAGGAAAACAAAGAGAAGAATCCCTTTATCTCTTTCTCATTCACACCCAATTCTTCTTCTTCCTTGTCTTGTTTGAAATATATCTCGACATAAAACTTACTATGTCAACCAGCACTTCCCCACAAGATCATGTGGAGATTGGCTAAGTTGCCCCCAGGGTAAGATATATGTATAAATAACAAGATGTTTGTAAATTCTGCTCAATTAGACATGGTATGGTGTTTGCTTAAATGAAGTCTACTTTTTGACATTAGGAGGTACTACTGTACTTTTTATATTTGGATGGAATGAATGGACTCCTAGCTTACAGGCATTACTTATATTATTACATTGTGTGTCCTATGAGAAAATCCGGGATTTTTTGGTGCAGGTGGTCAAAATTAGATTGCAGCAACAGAGAGGTTTGAGTCCCGAGCTTCTGAAGTATAAAGGTCCTTTGCATTGTTCTCGCATGATCATCCGAGAAGAAGGGCTCCTTGGGCTCTGGGCAGGTGCTGCTCCGACTGTCATGCGAAATGGGACTAACCAGGCTGCCATGTTTACAGCCAAAAATGCATTTGATGTACTCTTATGGAAAAAACATGAAGGTGATGGGAAAGTCCTCCATCCATGGCAGTCTATGATATCGGGATTTCTTGCGGGTACTGCAGGTCCTGTCTGCACCGGACCATTTGATGTTGTGAAAACAAGGCTGATGGCCCAGAGCAGGGTTGGGGCTGGGGTGAAGTACAGAGGTATGATCCATGCCATCAGAACAATATATGCAGAGGAAGGGCTTCGTGCGTTGTGGAAAGGACTTTTGCCCCGGCTCATGAGGATTCCTCCTGGCCAGGCTATAATGTGGACTGTGGCTGACCAAGTGATTGGTTTTTATGAGGGGAGAAATATCCGCAGAGCACACTTGTAGTTATCATTCACGTTATTTTGCTCGTACTAGTTTTCTATTCCGTTGCAGGTATGGTTGCTTTCGACAAATTTTAGTTCTTACGGTCAACGCCAGTTTCAAACATTAATTAAATCAATAATTGGGGAGGAGAGTGAACAATCCCTCACACCGTAAATCTGTTTTGTATTAGTCCTAGGCATTTGATGTGGTCGAGGAATTGGTTCGAGGATGTAGATGTCTAAGATACTACTCTCTTGAACATCGCTTCGGGACAATCCATTTATTGATACACTATTTAATGCCCATCAAATTTTGGGATATAGTTGGTATGAAAACTATTATCCCTCATTAGCAGGAAAAAAAAAACATCAACACTGATCACATCAGTATTCAGTATTTTCGGGGAGGGGGAAGAGAGAGGTGCCGATTTCCGGGGAGAGCAAGGGCAGAAGATAGGGTGCAATGATTTTCAGGGTAGAGAGGGGAGGGTTGGGGCGGGGCCGAACATTATGTGGCAGTTTTTTTGGGAGGGGAGGATTGTGCTTTTGGAGGAGGGGAGGGAGATAAGGTGGGAGGAACATGTAGCGCGTGACTGTTGAGGGAGGGATAGAATTGCGCCTAATAATTTGCATTAAGTGAAAGCATAACATTTAGGGTTCATTTGGATGATGAGATGAGATGGTTTTATATAAGTTAAATAAAATATTATTATAATATTATTTTTTAATATTATTATTGTTTTGATATTTGAAAAAGTTAAATTGTTTATTATATTTTATACGAATATTTGTGAAAATTGTAATGATGTGATGAGATATGTTAAAAATGTTTCTATATCCAAATGGAGTTTTAATAGTTTTATTTTTATTTTTATGATATAACATTTGTTAATAGAAATTCTCAATAGATATATTTCAAGTCACATAAATCTCATTTTTTTGGGTATTGAAATCTTGTTCATAATAAGGAGAAAAATATTAAAACTTATTGAGTTTTTAGACAAAAGTTCTTCTACAGGTTTTTTTGGGGGGGGGGGGGGGGGGAATCGGCTGACGTGCGATATATTAAAAAAAAACAAAAAAACACAAAATGAGAGGGAAAGGTCGAAATGAAATCAAGGAAAGCAAAATCAGGATAGAGGCTTCTACTCAAGAGTGCCGTCAGTCGGAAAACACAATCCAAACCCAGCCAAAGAAAGCCACCGAATCTAGACCGACAGTCATCGTTGTAGGTAGCCAAAGAGGTCTTTGTATGATTGGTTTGAATTAGTTGTTCATAGGGGTGTAACCGGTCCGGTCCGGTTCGATTTTGGAGAAAATCTTGGACCGAACCGGTATAACCAGTTTTTCATTTTTCAAAACCGATTACGCACCGATTCCCGTCCTAAACCGGTACTTCCAGTTTTACTAGTTTTCGGTCCGGTCCGGTCCGGTTTTCCGGTTTTAATCATCTACCATAAAAAAAAGTGCTCCCATGTAAAAAATCTGCTGGCATAAAAAAAATCTGCTATAACAAAAAAACTGCTATAGAAAAATCTGCTATAAAAACATAAAATCTGATATTAAAAAAAAAAAAAAAACTGTAACAACAAAATAAATCTTAAATCAGAAGCTCATTAAAGTTTTTACAATATGCAGTTATGCACATATTGATACCAGTTCACAAAAAATACACACAAAAAAGAAGGATCAACCAAAACTGACTTTTTTTATAAGTGTTCAATGGACACCAAATAAATTAATATAAAGGAATCTCCAAGTACATGAATTGCAACTACAAGCCAAAAGGGCAAAGTACCCTGCCTCTCGTTAGTCGTTACATAGCACAAGAGAAAAAGCTTATGGGTTCCTTATATCAATACACATAGAATAAAGATTAATAGAGAAAGAAAAATCATCAATGCAATAACAGAAAATTTAAATAGAGAATACACACAATGCAAAAAAAATCATAAAGAACACACACAAAAATAATAAACTCATACACAATGCAAGAAAATATTGTAATGATTCAAGAACACATAAGAAAACCAAACCAGTAGAATCATTGATTGACATCCATGCAACCCAAAAAAAATTATCAGGTTCAAATCTACTAACAGATATATATGAACAAACAAACAAAATTACCCACAAAAACAAAAAGGAAGGAAATCAAGCTATTTTCAACTGGATTGGGAACTATACATGTTCATTCTCGATGGGGAGCTATACAACATATATAAACCATAAATCCTAAAATATAAAATATAAAGTTATACCTTCCACAATTATAAAATACAGATTCAGCTTGATGGGGAGCTATACAAAAAACACCATAAAATATAAACCCTAATCAGATTTCGAAATCTGTAAAAAAATCCTAAATCTCAAATTTGTAAATTCGATAAAAACCCTAAATGAAATGAATCAATTAGCAATGAATTGAAACATTGTAATGATTCATTAAATGTAAAATTTTGGAAATTAAAAATCATATATATCTTCACATACCGATTATCACCGAGAGAAGGGAAAAAATATCTATGATTCTGTAGCCGCGGGAACAACTGGAAATGGAGGAGAACAGAACAGACCAATAGTGTCGACGGCGAGGGGCTGTTGACAGCGTGAGAGAGGGGCTGAGCATGAGAGACGGCTGCGAAGGCTACAAAATCGCAGAGGCAGAGTTGCAGAGAGGCAGAGAGTGAGGAAGAGAGGGGCGCCGACAGAAGGAATGGAGGATGCGACGGAGGCTGTCGACACTTAACAGAGGCTTTGGAGGGGCTGGGATGTTGGTCCCTGGAGAGAGGGGGGCGCAGGACTAGGGTTTCTGAGGGAGGGGGTGGGAAACGAAAGTAGAGTGATTTTCGAGGGAGGCGGTTTGGGGGGAAACGAAATTTGAGGGGTTTGGGGAAACGGCACCGTTTCTTGTAGTGATTTAATACCATATAATATTAATACTATATATATCTATAGTTACATATATTTTGTTATAGTGATTTTACATATTAAAAAAATTATTATAGACTTATAGTGATTTTCTGATTTATATGTAATACTATAGTATAGCTATATAAATTATTAAACTATATAATAGTATTAGTATTAGTTATAAACTTATATATTAGTATAACTATATAATATATTAGGCTATATAATAGTATTAATATTACACTATTAGTTATAGTTAAATACTTATAGACATATATTAGTATAGCTAAATAATATATTAGAGTATATAATAATATTAATATTAGCCTATTAGTATGGTTATATATGAGTATTAGTTATAAGAATTTAGTATAACTATATTAGTATAAGTATAACTATAGTCTATATTAAATTATTAGTATTAGTTAAATAGTTATGGACTTATATATTAGTATAGCTATATAATATATTAGACTATATAATAGGATTAATACTAGACTATTAGTATAGTTATATATTAGTATTCGTTATAGTGATTTAGTATAATTACAGTCTATATTAAACTATTAGTATTAGTTAAATAGTTATAGACTTATATATTAGTATAGCTATATAATATATTAGACCATATAATAGTATTAATATTAGACTATTGGTATAGTTATATATTAGTATTAATTATAGTGATTTAGTGTAACTATTTTAGTATAAGTAAAACTATAGTCTAGACTCTATATTAAACTATTAGTATTAGTTAAATAGTTATAAACTTATATATTAGTATAGGCTATAGCTATATAATATATTATACCATATAATAGTATTAATATTAGACTATTAGTATAGTTATATATTAGTATTAGTTATAAACTATATATTAGTATTAGTTATAAACTTTCAGTGATTTAATATGGCTATATTAGTATAATTGTATAAGTATAACTATACTCTATATTAGACTATTAGTATTAGTTAAATAGTTATAGACTTATATATTAGTATAGCTAAATAATATATAGACTATATAATAGTATTAATATTAGACTATTAGTATAGTTATATATTAGTATTAGTTATAAACTTTTAGTGATTTAGTATAACTATATTAATTATAAGTATAATTATAGTCTATATTAGACTATTTAGTATTAGTTATAAACTTATATATTAGTATAGCTATATAGATTATTAGACTATATATTAATATTAATATTAGACTATTATTATATCTATATAATAGTATTAGTTATAAACTTATATATTAGTATAGCTATATAAATTATTAAACTATATAATAGTATTAATATTAGACTATTGGTATAGCTATATATTAGTATTAGTTATAAATCATATATTAGTATAACTATATAATATATGATCAACTAAACTTCATTTTTAAAATTAAACTTTTATTTTATAATAACATTATCTTATATATAAATATATTAATAGCATATGATCAAACAAATTACAAATATTCATATTTAAGAATTAAGATTAACATTTTATGTTATAATTAATTAAATTTTCATTTTTAAGATTAAACTTTTATTTTTTAATAATATTATCTTATATATAATTATATTAATAATAATATAATTTATTAATTATACATTATATATAAAACTTTTAAACTTATATATATATATATATATATTAATATATAATATTTTGTATAATTTTAATTTTTAATAAAACTTATATATAAAGTATTAATTTTTTTATTTTTTTCCATCAACCGGTCCGGTCCGGTCCGGAAAATCCCAAAACCGGAACCGAACCGGTTTACGTATTTTAGAAACTGGTTCCGGACCGGACCGGTTCAAAACCGGTAAAACCGGTCCGGTTAGATCCGGTCCGGACCGATTTTCCGAGGCAAATTTACACCCCTAGTTGTTCATAGTATAGTTGGCTCGCCCATTCATTGAGTCTAGGGCTTAATATTCAGTATTATTTAATTCCGTCGATCATCGAATGCAGCAATATTGCTCATCGGCATCCACTCGAAACAATCCTGCACCCATCCTGTGACAATGAGAGATTTATTTTTGGATTTCAAAATTGTGCAACTTTTTTATCCTTTATGTGAGTTTGCTCTTCATCAACTAGCTCGTTTGTATTTTTGCCTAAGAAACAAAAGAAATAGACTTTTTGGTCAAATATTCTAGCTTTCCTGTCCAGACACTTGCTCCCGAGTGCAAAAATGATACATGTTATTGTTTGCTTCTTAACTCTGAAATCGGTGGAGTATTGTTTATAAAACTACTTTAACACGGTTTCTCAAAAATGTTTTTAGGATTTCTCAATTAAATGAACATGATGAGAATACAAGAAAAAGGATGTGGGAGGAGCGTTATAAAGTAGTTTTTGTAGGGCCCCATGATAGAAAGTGAACACTAGAAAGATCCTCATAGCATGAAGAAAGATATGGGTTTAAACCTAGATCCTCATATTCTCCATTCAAGTTTATTAGTCTGTTATAGCAGTTCATAGCATCTTGGAACAATAAACTGGGGACAAGTATAGCAAATGGTACTATTCAAAGTTATTATCATTTAGAATCAATTAAACTTTTTGATCTTCTGCAACTTTTATTATAATTCATTTTAATCATCATCCTCATCTAAGAACAATTTTATCATTGCATGCAAATAAATCCTGCTATATTTTTTTTCTACATTGACATGAACAAAGATTAACCTAATCCCAAAGCGTTAATATGAATCCAAGTGTTTGGCTAGATTGCATTATTTACATTGGTATCATCATTTAGTGAAAGCAGCTATTCTTGTGGAAAATTATCGGCATTATTGATATGGATCCAAAGTTACTTAAGAGTGATGGTGCAGTAAAGACCTATCGCATGAAGGATGAAGTTTGTTTGGAAGAGTTCACTAAGCCAGTTACATACTATGTGAACTTTAGTGAGGAAGATACAGTTACAAAGTGTTCATGTGAGTTATTTCAAATGAGAAGATATTGTGTAGACACATTTTGATAGTAGTCAAATGTAACGAGATTAAATTTGTGTAAGATAGATACATTTTAGAGTAATGGAGGAAGAACATCAAAATGAGACACACGTTAATCCACAGCAGCTTTGACGCAGGGGATTAGCAGATAGATGCTAACCGATATTCAAGTCTATTGAATATTTGTTATAAGATGATTACTCTTATAGCGGGTTCGAAAAAGCATACTGAAGGTGCAACACATAAGTTATTTGCAATGATTGACTTATATCGTGATAACCAATAACCCCTATTGATGACGGTCACGGGTTCCAATGTTGGTTGTACGACAAAGAACACAACTACAGGTAGGAGTTCAAAGAAAGTACTCAGTCTACTAGCTGTGAGAGGGAAAGGTAGACCCCCATTGCTGAGTAGAGCATCGGGGATGAAGAAAGGCATGCGAAAAGTTAAAACGAAGATGAATAAAGCATCCGTGAAGGGGAAACGCAAACAGGTGCACTTTTTTTTACTTTACATGTTTATTTATAATGTAATATTGTTGGGATTGACAAATGTGTTTTGTTATTTGATTATTTGATTATTAGCGAGATGGAGGAGATACACTAGCCGTGGACACTTGTAGAAATTTATTTACCACTTCAAAGATAGCTATGACTAATATTGGTGGCATGCAGATATATTAATATTTATATTTGAATTACAATATTTGATTCTTTTCTGACAAGTATTTATGACCAGCCTATTCCAGACAATCCAGCATTTGACATTAGTGGAACCCAGCTTCGAGAAACAATGACCATGAGTGAAGAAAGTGTAAGAATTCTGAAATAATTATATATTTTTATAGTAATATCGATATCACAATCTTAAATTAGTATTATCCGTTACAGATGCAATTTAGATTGGAATAATCACAACCGGTGCAACTTGGGTTTGATGAATGCCATAATCAGCACAAAGAGATAGTTTAGTTTTAATATTTAGAATATTTATGCATATTAAATGTAATTCATGGGCACATGGCAGATTTGTGTTTTTGTGTATTTGGAACAAATGACTATATTATTTGGATGGTATGAGAGTTTGTAAAAGGGTGGAAATATGAAGTTGGTTCCAGGTAGATTTATATGAGTGCCCATTCAAAACTATTGTGGGACATAGCAGACCAGGAAAGGTTTCATAGTCTTGGGATGTAGATGTACTTGGATCATTTGAAACACTAAACACTTGGCGTGAAGTTTTCAATGTTTATGCTGGTTCAATGTATAATTACTAAAAGTTTTCTTCTTATCCTGCATACTAAAGATGCGAAGGATTTATGTGCAGATACTTCATTTTGTTAAATTTTTAACTCAAATCTGGAAGTTTGCACATACTTCAGAATCTGGAAGTTTGCAAAAAGACCATATACTAAACAGACCATATGTGAAATTTGGAAGTTTGCACATACTTCAGTTCTCAATACACATTTCAATTAACAGAAATTACACCATATAACATTAGACAAACTTGTCAATACATACAATGAAAAACACGTCCCAGTTACTGCCAAATACTAAACAACACAGATTTCAAGTTTCAAAATCACTTACATACTAATAAGTAACATGACACAACAACTGAAAAAACTCAATACACCTGGAGTAATGTTCGTGAATGTCTTATTTCAGCTTCTTGATCCTGAAGTATCGTCTCTTTCTTCTCGATCCCATCCGCACTCTTAAGGACCTCAATCTTCATTTTCTTGATATTGTCGAGTATCTTCTCGATGTGTTTTCTTTCCTTAACAGTTGGAGCTCATTCTCTTAATTACTATCTACACACTTGAAAAACTTGCAGTATGGTAATCTTTAATCATTATATATATATATATATATATATATATAAATGTTAGATGTACTATATATTAATCACTTTTCACCAAAAATGTTAGATGTACAAATGATGTAGTTACCTCTGTATTGTACGTTGGACATCCTAAGAAGGGTCGTCCAGGAGTTCTTCTAGTATTTGAGTATTTAAGTGTAGCTTCGACTTCACAGAAGCATAATGGTTGACTCCAAGTATGTTTAGCAGAAGATGAAGAAGACAATGATGATGATGACATTCTAGCATGAACCAAAATTACAATTATAGAAATAAAAAACCACTGAAATATTATGTTATGTGGCACACAAATGCCACATTTAAAGTTAAATACATAACAGACAAGCAAAAGCAAAGCTGCAACCAGGTTTACTCAATATACATGGTAAAAACAATACAATCACACAATAGATTTAATATTTCAATTATATCTTAACATCTATTCAAACATTTCATAAATAAAGTACGAGCGGATAATTAAAGCTTTAATAAACCTTGGAGGCTTTAAACACACAAAATATAGGTAATAAGGAAATGTTACACAGGCTTCTCTTAGCAAACCTAATCAAAGCAGAAGTGTTTCCTCTTAAAATACAAGTGTATCTTACACAATCACACACACACACACACCTTAGATATTAAAAAGTTATGCCACAACAGATGGCTACCATTTAGATATCTGCTATGACAATTGCACCCATGTAGGAAATATATATTCATAGTGTACCTATTTTTAATCTCCAAACTGCGGATTGGAAGATGGAGATTAGATATTAGAGAGGAGACCTCCACTTTGGATTCCTAACTCATAGCAATTAAGAAAATGTGACAGTAAACTAAGCAAAAAAGAGTTTGAAGCAATAAGAAGTGCCATCTTTCCATATAAATGTTTTCGGATACTGACAATTACAACCAACCTAGCCAAATTTTGTTACTCCCAAACAAACCCAGCCTCACCTACAATATTTCATTAGCAAAAGCCCATTTCCCAGACTTCAATCTCCAACTCCTTTTGCAGGAAAAGCAAATCATTCAAATCACTTACTTTCAGAATCAACAAGCACAATGTAGATGCATAAAAGCAACTTCATTCAAATGGGTACCCTTCAAACTAAGTCACAAAAACACAACACAACTGGTTCTGTGAGGCCAATTTGTTCATGAACCAAACTTACTATTTTTTCTACTCTCAAACCGACCAAGAAAATCCTAAGAATTCAAACCCAAAGTTAGGGTTAGGGTTAGGGTTTGGGTTAGGCCTGGGGTTGGGGTTGGGGTTGGGGTTTCGGGCTTCGTGGGAAGGGGGAAGACGAAGGCAGGGAAAGGCACGACTTGGTTGGATGAATGCGAAGACGAAGTTGAGAAGAAGATGAGAAGATGAAGTTGAGAAGACGAGAAGCAGAACCGGTTTTCGTGGCTTGTGGGAAGTAGATTCACCCTTCAAACATTCATCGAAATGAAGCTCTTTGTGGGTCGTCCAAAGAGGAGTGCTTGTGGGGAAGCAGATTCGAATCTAGGATGCTGCTTTGTGTCTGTGACGAAGGGAAGGGAGCGAGAGCTTGAATATGAAACATATTGTTTCATTTGTCCACATGGAGGCCCGTGTACGCGGGGGTTACCCTTTCCGAGTGCAAATAGACTTTTTGTTTAGACAATCAAACTAAATAGAATCAATATATTATTCGAATTTTTATAAGTTCTTACATTGATCAAAATACGTTAATAATTTTTTTTTGAAAGGAAAATACGTTAATTATTATCATTGGAGGAGATTGCTTAGCGTTATAACTTGCCACCTTGACCAATAATCGTCAGGTCATATTTCTGCGGCCAACAAGACTCAAATGAAAAAGAATATCTCCGTTATCTCTATGCGTATCAATTTTCTAATGCCATGTCTTTAGGTGTAAGGAAAATCATTAAGCTATGACTTCCTTAATTTTGTGAGAGCATCTATCTATTAATTTTTTTTCTTTTGACTAATGTTAGTACAAATTTTAAGATAAAAAAAGTAGATGTTATTAGGAAAAAAAAAAAAAAAAAGCAGGGAAATGCCACTATAGAAAAAAAAGCTACCAACTAGGTTTTTTTTTTTTTAAAATTTTTATTTTAATGGTTAAGGGAGTGTTTTTTTAATGACTTTATAATTTTTTTTAAATGTTTAAAATTTTAAGAAAATGTTAAAAAAAACCAAAAACAAAAAATAAAAAATTTACAATGTTTAGTGAGACTTCTTGGTGAGTGTAGCATCTAACAACTCCTAAAAAAATAAAATTTTCACACTTTTATGGTGGATTTTTTTTTTATATTTTTTAAGTAGTGGTCTTTAAACATTTTTATACTATACACTATCTACAAGTATAATTTATTTTATAAAATTTAAAATTTATTTTTTAAATTAGAATATATCACACGAATGATGAATGTGTGATGCAATGAATTTGTATAAAAATTTACTATTTATTTATATCTTTATATATATAAAGTGGCTATGAAACGGAAATTGTTGGTTTAACGATTTTGTTGTTTTCTGTTAACTTTTTTTACTTTCTCCATTAAGTCCGTTTGTTTTGTAAATGGATTAGATGTGAGGTCGGCTGAAAGGATAAGATGTAGGTCTTCCCTTTAATGTTTTTCACTTTTCCATCTTCTCTATCTTTCTGCATATTCTCATTCGCTTCTCTCTCCGAAACCAAAGCCCTTAGAGAGAGAGAGAATGCAAGGCTTCCGACTGTATTCATTCGGTTTGACGAAAACCACCTCCCCACGGTCGACGGCAGCTAGCTCGACAGAAACTCTGTTGGCTGGATTTCGTGTTGGTGCTTTTTGGTGGCTTGTGTTTCGAATTTGATTGTGTTTTGGGTTTGGATTTTCACAGTTTCTGCTAGACCTGTGTTTCGAGCATTTGGGTTCGTCTACATGGTTTTGGATTTTAGGGTTTTTGGGTTAAATTTCTTTGATTTTTTTAATCATTTAAAGCTTTATTTTCTTTATTTTTCAACATCTGAATCTAGGGTTATTGATATTTTGGTTTTTAGGGGTGCCAATTTTTGCCCCTGTTCTACCGAGTGTAGTGAGAGAAAAAATAAATCTGAGAGAGGAGTTTTTCGAAGCGAATGCCTGAAAAGAGGAGTTTTAATTGGATTGTGTTGAAGAGACAATTTGAGATTGTGAGAGGGATCATTTGTTGATTTTTTTTTTCTATGCGTGTTGAGAAAGATTTCTTGGTCAGTGAAACAATCTCATATCATTAATTTTTACTGCTGTTGGTTTTATGTGTGTTTGCTTTCTAATAATTGTTTTGTTTATATTTCAGTTTTGTCTTTCTGAGTTTGATTTTCTCTTTGGTTTGGATTCACTTTCATGAGTCAATCTGATGATTCTTTGGTTGAATTGCTTCAAAGTCTAGCAGACATGGATATAACAGTTCAAGCACTCAAGGTAAATTATGCTACCAGATGTTTCTTGGTATTTTTAAATTAATCTCTTTGAATTATAACGATTATCTAATATTTATTCATCTATTGTTATTTTGAATTATAAGAGACTGATATAGGAAGGCATGTGAATCGATTGCGAAAGCATTCATCAAGCGATATCCGAAGATTGGCGAAGCTATTAGTCAGGCTTTGAACAACCAAAATTTAAGAGAAATATGTACAAATGTTCTTATTTTTTTTGTTTCTAATCTTGCACATGATATATGTAATTTAATTTTTTTGCTTAGTTTTGAAAGTGCAGTCCGTGGTTTGTGGCAATTTACTGTCAAATTTCTATATAAATAACTCAGATTTTGCCAAATCAAGAAAAACAAGTTCCATCTTTTATCATCCCCAAAGCTTGATTTACCTGCTTACTGGCACAACTGATAATTTAACAACCACTTTAAATTGTTAGAAAAAATAGAGCATGTAGTTAGTCAAAGTAAAAGGTGATATAGTGCAATGCAATCCATTTGTGATCATGCAATGCAATAGCTCTTTCAGTCTTTCTGCTAAGAATCCTCGGTTGCTAAGGAGTGTTGAAGTTTTGCAGTTAAGGAAGCAAGGTTGTAGTATGGTCATGGCCTTGATGTTTTTTTACTCAGCATATGATTATGCCCTTGATGTTCAAGTTGGAATGATTTGTTTGTTAATGAAATTTCATATATTATATGATATGTTATGGAAGTAAGGTTTTGCAGATTCTTTAATAGGATTTGTGTGCCATATTACATGTAATGAATTTGCTCATGGTACGACTAATACGATATGCTTGTGTAAAATGTTTTATTATTTGATATCTATTTACTGATTATTCAACTCATTTATTTGCTTTTATGTTTTAGATGTTCCAACTCTTTTATGTTTCAATTAGATTTCCCATATGTGAGTAGATTCGCTTTTCAAAATTTTTATCCATAACTAAACTTAGAGCATCACTGTCCAGAACTATATAAGCTATTCCTAGGTGGCACATAAGTTGCAAACCCCTCAACATGGCAAGCAGCTCTATATCCTCTGCTTCATTCACAGGCAACCAAGGAAGTAATCCATGAACCACAAACCAAACTACATTCAAGAACCACAAGTTGTCTAAAGCTTTGGCTTGAGCAGTTATTGTATCAATGTTACTGAATAAGTTACTTAACAAAAAAAAAAAATGTTATCGAATAAGTTACTCCAACTTATTGTTTAAAATTATTTTTATTGAATATTGAGCTTGTCCATATGCATGATCCCTTTGTAAAGATAGATACATGGATATATGTATGCCTTCTTTGAAATCTTACAAATTCTTTCCTTTCTTTCTTGGTATTCCAGTATTCAGTCACAGCTGTTATGCCTCGGGCTTCTATTTTGGAAACGGAAGTAGCATGGTTGAACTCCATCAAAGCTGACTTAGTGGTACTTAAAGGCTTCTCTTATTTGTTTGTTAATTAGTGTTATCAGTTTTATAGGCATTTTCATCGTGTCAACTTGACCATTTTGCATGCTATGATCCAATTGCTGGGAATTTATATTAATTATAGACTTGAATAGAATGTCTTTGACAATTTTTTGTGCTTATACAAAAATAGGTCTCAGATGTTCCAGTTGCTTGTACAAAGTCAAGGCATATCACTTTCCCTCTCTTCCCCTATGTGTGAGTTTTCCTATAGCTATTTTCAGGTGAGTTCCCCTCTAAGGGCTCTAGCAGCTCTTTATATAGCTCTAGCAGCCTTCCAGATCTCATGCTGAATTGCCACTTTCTTCTCTTTTCTACTCATTCTTGCAGATCCAGATATAGCATCTGCTACTCCTGGGAAGAAAACCAGATTGCTCTCATAGTCACTTGGAGGCCCATAAATCTACTCAGACAAAAAAATAAAAATAAAAAAGACAGAATGAGTTGGCTGGTCAATAGGGTCATTTTCATAATTCAGAATAACAGTGGTGCATTGTTCCTTAAACTGCTTTCCTAAAAGTGAAGAGAATGCAAAATCAAGGTCCAAAGGGAAAGTTTCCTTCAAAGTTATTATGATACAGAACCTGACTCTTTTTTCTGATCTACACAGCCATCAGTTACAATTGGCTCCAATGAATCTATGAAAGGGAAAGCACTTACAAGATGCTTGAAGCCCATCTGCATCCAAGAACCCTTTTTCAACAAGCATCAGTCGATCATTCAATGCTCGCTTTTTCAACACCAAAGAATCACCTGTAGTTTTCTGCTTTTGCAGCATCTGCTCTTCAAAACAAGAAATGGGCTACAATTAATTTGTTTTAAACAAAAAATAAAAGCAGAAAAAAATTTTGAAAAAAAAAAGGGAAAAAGAAATAAGCATAGTGGAGATTTACATGGGGATTTTATTTAGCTTCACTAATATATGAATGTCCCAAAAAAGGTTTATTGATTTTACCTTCACTTCTTTAGCCGCAGATGGAAGTTCTTGAATTGATGTCGTCAGAGGATGTAGGGATACACTACCATTCAAAATGTTGCTTAAGATGTTTTTATACCCCTGCCCGTAAGAGGAAATTATAGTTCCTATAACATACTAAATATAGCTTCGAGTAATGTTCATACCTTTTACACTTGCTTGAACGACAGTGAAGCTATTAATCTAACTAGCAATTATGTTGTTGATCAGTGTCTATTGAACCTGGGAAATTAATGATGCTTCATGCTCTCCAACTTCCTGCTTCTCTCTTTTCAGTCCTACTTTTATGCTTAGTGATTCACATATTTTTTTGACAAGTTATAAGAAATTTTATTGACAAGTAAATAGGCATATACCAAAAAAAACACCTAAATACAAGTTAGGAACTAGAATGGACTAAAAGCAAATCATGAAAGTGATTTAAATCTATTTGTATTCTACTTTCCCTTTTCTTATATGTGTTTGTGTATATACATGTATTATTTTCTCAGCCCCTCTTGGATTCTCTAAAGAACCCATCACCATTTTTACTTCATACATATGCTACTTGGCATAGTCTCTTGCTGCTTTTTATACAATTTAATATATTTGTTTCTGCTCTTCGTAGGATTGATTATAGATATACTCTGTTTGGGTATATTTGCATCAAGCTATATTCTATATTTTTCATTATTTATAAATTACATAAATATTACGTCGTTATTTACTTAACCAAAAACATTATGTCCTTATTAAGGAAAAATTAATTTTCAACAAAAAATAATTAAATATAAATTAAGCAAACGTGCATTGCACGTTACTTTCACCTATATATATATATATATATATATATATATATATATATAAATGATGAAACGTTAAAAAAAAAAAAAAAAAACTAGCCAAGGACGGGGCCACGGCCAAGCTAATGTAACACAGCAATCCCTATATAAGACAACGTTGCGTAAGGTTCTCGTAACCCTAGCTTCTAGTGAGCCACCTTTCATTCTGTTACCTGTACTTGTATTTTCTTATTATTTTCTCTGATAAACCCTAGTTCCCAAATTCTACCTTATTCCCTCCATCGCCGTCAAGTTCATACGTGCGAGTCCTGGTCTTTCGTTCTTTCAAAATTTTCCAGTGTAAAACTCTCTGATGCTCTTTGTTCCGGAACCAATTCTGGTTTCTTTCAATCATTTTATGGTTCTTGGTTCCATGTTTTCATTTTCCTTTTCTCTCTCAAATTTCAGTTGCAGGAGGTTCTGAAGCTTCTTAACGATGTCGGACGACGAGAGGGAGGAGAAGGAGTTGGATCTCACTTCTCCTGAAGTCGTCACAAAATACAAGAGCGCCGCCGAGATCGTTAACAGTACCACCCTCTCTCTCCGTCTTTATATATATAACACACAAGAAATTATGGCTTATTTAGTTTATAGATTCTTCTATTTTGTTCTTTGATTGTCGTATACACTGATAAAAGATTTGGAAATCTGCAGAGGCTTTGCAGCTAGTTGTATCCGAATGCAAACCTAAGGTCAAGATTGTAGACATTTGCGAGAAGGCTGATTCGTACATCAGAGAGTGAGATTCTTTTCATTTTTCTGAAATGAAAAGTTTGTTAATTCACTGTGCTTTCGTTTTCAAGGTTGTAATCTTGCCTTCAGTAATTCTGTGTGTGATGATGTGGGTCCTGGTGTGTGTATAAAAATGAAGGCAAGCTGGCAACATGTACAAGAATGTTAAGAAGAAGATCGAGAGGGGCGTTGCTTTCCCAACTTGCATTTCTGTAAACAACACTGTCTGTCATTTTTCTCCGCTTGCCAGCGACGAGACTGTGTTTGAAGAGGGTGATATGTTAAAGATGTAAGCTTTCTTTCTTTCTCTATTTCTTTAAAAGAAATTATCTCAATAAAACATAATAGTTTAAACGTTGTGTACATGATGCTAAACACAACGAATTAGTTCTTGGACATTTCTCAGTACGATGGTTCTATTTTTCTGGATACAGTGATATCGGTTGCCATATAGATGGTTTTATTGCTGTGGTGGCACATACTCATGCTCTTCAGGAAGGTCCAGTTACTGGGAGGGCAGCTGATGTAATTGCTGCTGCTAACACTGCTGCAGAGGTTGCTTTGAGGCTTGTGAGGCCGGGAAGAAAGGTATCTATAAGTATAGTTTATCTATTGTACTCCTAGGATATGAAAGTTGACTAGAAGTTTTTTTATTTTTATGCCTATTTGGAATTTGAGATTGTTTATGAGTACAAGTTTTATTTATGTTCTTGTTGGTAATCATGTATAAAACTTATGCGCGCTTTCAAAATCTTACTCCGCATATGCTGAACAGATTCTGCTATGATGTTGATTTCTGAGTGCTCATATGAGTTGCGTTATCATAGAAGTTACTTAAAAAACTTCAAGTGAGGCTTTTGTCGTGCTTGTACTTTTGGTTCATCAATTTCTCTGCTTTTAGACACATTCTCGGGCTGTTTAATTCATCTCTTACTCTGCTTTTAGGCATGCTCAGGTTTTTTAATCTTCTATATGCACAAACAACATGCTTGTTGAGTCATGACAGAAGTTTTTAAGCAGTTATTGAAGAAGCTACCAATTGAAGGACAAAAGGAATCCTTAATGATAGTTTCATTTAATTTGTGGAACTTATAAAAAAAAAGTTTCATTTAATTTGTGGTACCTCCAAACATTTCTTTCCGTGATAGAGTTGAGAATTTATAAAATCTTTTGCATCACTTTATTTTTTCTCATCGTTGGCTAGCTCATTTCATATGTAGTATTATTCCATCCCAAATTTTTTTTTTTGGTTTAGTCATAAATTTCTCTCTCCCATTTTAAAATTGGAAATTGTTTGTTGTAGTTCTTGGTTTCCCCTAAATGATGAACTTCTGTAATAAGCCATGGATATACATCCAGATGAAGCTTTTGTCATAGTTACTCTGATTGGGGAATGCTATGCCTCATGACACTTGTGAAAACATCCATTTATTTTGGGATTGACTTCCTGGATTAGTTTTAGTCTCTCTGCCTTTTCATACGCTAGTACTCATTGCAGTTCTGATGGGTGGGGTCATATTTCCGGGATTTTGTCTCTAATGGTGGATCTGAAAGGCTCTGCCTTGGTGAGGTCTGTTCCACATCATAAAAAAAGGCTAGTACTCATTGAGCCTAAATGACAAACTTGTTGAATTGTCTTATGAAGTTTCCATTGTATTTGGGAAAATGCGGTCAAATTGACTTTTTTTAAGGTTCCCTTGTTTCTTAAAGTTCCCATTTGTGTGCATGAGAGAGAGAGAGAGAGAGAGAGCACAACTGGTTAAGATGGGAGTTATATTTTGTTTCACATGCAGTTATCATTTTGAATCAAAGCACAATTTCTCTACGATGATTTCAAAACATTAAAAACAAGGCAACTTTGCCGAGGTGATCAATGGTTTGTTGATTTCCTCTTTTCCCTGTTGCCTATATTGTGTCTTGGCCATGCTTGGGGTGCCTCTGGTGGAAACCTTTTTGTTGTCAAATTCTATTCCCCCATGTTGGCTAAATCGGTTCAAAATCATTAGGAAAACTTTGATTTGGGTATTGTAGGCCTTGTTTTGTTACACAAAAAGTTATCATTTCATAACTGAGAGAATCAAAGAAAAATAACTATAAGATGATGCCAAAACATTAAAAATTAAGGCAACTTTGCCGAGGTGATCAATGGCTTGTTGATTTCCTCTTTTCCCTGTTGCCTATATTGTGTCTGGCCATGCTTGGGGTGCTTCTGGTGGATGCCTTTTTGTTGTCAAATTCTATTCCCCCATGTTGGCTAAATCGGTTCAAAATCATTAGGACAACTTTGATTTGGGTATTGTAGGCCTTGTTTTGTTACACAAAAAGTTGTCATTTCATAACTGAAAGAATCAAAGCAAAATAACTATAAGATGATGCCAAAACATTAAAAATTAAGGCAACTTTGCCGTGGTGATTGATGGGTTATTGATTTCCACTTTTCCCTGTTGCCTATATTGCGTCTGGCCATGCTTGGGGTGCTTCTGTTGGACATCTTTTTGTCTTCAAATTCTATTCCCCCCATGTTGGCTAAAGCAGTCCAAAATCATTAGGACCTTTGATTTGGGTATAAATTTTGTTTTCTTTCACTTAGTTGATGTGGGATTTTACTTTTCCTCGGGGGCAATTTACTCTTTCCGAACTGAAAATTAATCGGATGTGTTGGTGACTTGGTGAGGATTCGAAGCTGTGAAGCAATGTTGTATTGTTTTCATTTAACCTCTGTATTTGAGGTTTTTTTAATCTTCTGTTTGGCATGATCTCTAGATGATGAATAATTATCATGGGCTACGGATAAACTCCAATGAAGCCTCCTTTATTGTCATAGTTACACTGATAGAGAATCATTTTTTGCCCATTTGATTTGCATAGTATTCTCTTCCTTTGTGAGTGATAATTTTCACTGGGATTTTATCAGCTTCTGGAAGCGCTATTGTGCAGCTTGTAATAGAAAATTTGTGATTGAAAAAAGCTAGTTGAATTATTTTCTTCCTTTTGATGCAATATTGAATTCAAGTCACTGAAAAAGTCTTGTTCACCCACCAGAATTGGTTCATTTTTTTCCTCTTAGAAGTGGTGGTCTATGGTTCTATTTTCAGAAAGGCTTATAGGACTAGGATCTTCATTACATGATCTAATCTTCCTATATGATGATTGCCTATGAATGCCAGCAAATGATGTCCAAGTGAGGCTCCTGACTGATCAGAATTCCTCTGATAGGGAAACATAATCAATTTTTGGGTTGACAGTCTTCCTGAATTACTACCTTGAACACTATTTGTCTAAAATCCCATCCTCTGCTATTGTGCAGCTTGTAATAGAAAAATTGTTATTGAAAAAGCTAGTTGAATTACTTTCTTCCTTTTGATGCAATATTGAATTCAAGTCACTGAAAAAGTCTTGTTTACACACCAGAATTGGTTCATTTTTTTCCCCTCAGAAGTGGGGGTCTAGGGTTCTATTTTCAGAAAGGCTTATAGGACTAGGATCTTCATTACATGATCTAATCTTCCTATATGATGATTGCCTATGAATGCCAGCAAATGATGTCCAAGTGAGGCTCCTGACTGATCAGAATTCCTCTGATAGGGAAACATAATCTATTTTTGGGTTGACAGTCTTACTGAATTACTACCTTGAACACTATTTGTCTAAAATCCCATCCTCTGCTAACGATCCAAGCTTTCAAAATCTGTGGTTAGGACTGTATATTTCTTTTTGTTAAATACCTCCACTTCGTTCGTGCTTGATGTTTTCATTGGTTTAGATAGAATAACATGTGTTTCCATTTACTTAGGATCTCCAGTGCTCATTTATAGATTAAGATGGGCAACTTTTTTGAGGATGTTAAAATATGCTGTTGTTATATAGATACTTGCATGGATATGTACGCTTATATTATATTGTTCATAACATAGGTACTTTATTAAGGGATACATTTTTTTGTTTGTCCGATCCATGAAAGGTTTAGTGCTTAATGTTTGATCGACACTTATTGGATTTAGTACTTGATGCTTATATAAAAATTTAATGGATGATATTAACTGATGGATGTATAGTACTTGTTGTTCTTCCGCCTTTTCTTTTGAGTAATTTAAATCTGGTGATTATTGTTAGTATGTTTTTACAAGTAAAGCAGACTTCCCATCTACTTCTCCTTTAATCAATTTGTTCATTAAATCTCTGATTCCTTGGCAGAACAAAGATGTAACTGATGCTATTCAGAAGGTTGCCGCTGCTTATGACTGCAAAATTGTTGAAGGTGTTCTTAGCCATCAACTGAAGCAGTTTGTTATAGATGGTAACAAGGTTGTACTGAGTGTATCTGCTCCTGATACACGAGTTGATGATGCAGAATTTGAGGAGAATGAAATTTATGCTATTGATATTGTAACAAGCACGGGTGAAGGGAAGGTGATTGTGGATATTAACCTAACTCTATTTAGATTCCATTAGTTGAACATTGAATGCTGCACAAGAAATTCGTAAGAGAAATTATATGTGCAGTTTTAGAATGTGCAAGTCCCGTATACTCTCTTTGGAAAAAAGTGAGCAAATTTGGGACCCACATGAAAAAATCTTTTTTTTCTTTAAAACAAAGTGGGTCTTGTTTTTTTCGAAGAAAGTGCTTGGGGCATGCACATCCTAGGACTGATCCAGCATTCTCAATTCATAACTATTGTAGAAATCACTTTATGTATCTATCTCTCTCAAATTTTAAGCTGTAAAGTTTGGATAAAAGTTTAAGGGGATATTTATCCAATCTAAAATGCCATTTTTGCCAACTTTTTTATATTTTAAGCTGTCAAATCTACTTTTATGGAACATGCAGCCTAAGCTCTTGGATGAGAAGCAGACAACTATTTATAAGAGAGCTGTTGACAGGAACTACCACTTGAAGATGAAAGCTTCTAGGTTTATTTTCAGTGAAATAAATCAGAAATTTCCTATCATGCCATTCACTGCTAGGTATGCTGTGCCTTCATAGAATATCTTTAACATTATCTTTGTCCTGTATTCTTCGACCTTTTTCATAGTGCATATGGAGTTTATTTCCAATAGGGCTCTGGAGGAGAAGAGAGCTCGGCTGGGTTTGGTGGAATGTGTTAATCATGAACTCTTACAGCCATATCCTGTTCTTCACGAGAAGCCTGGTAAGAAACTTCTATCTAGGTTGGAATGATTCAGAGTTGGTAATGAGATGATCTGATAATACTCCAATGGATTGTTGGTTTTGCAGATGATTTGGTTGCACACATCAAATTCACAGTTCTACTAATGCCAAATGGGTCAGATCGAGTTACATCTCATCCTCTGCAGGAGCTGCAGCCCACAAAGACAATAGATGATCCCGAAATCAAGTCCTGGTTAGCCTTGGGCACAAGGACAAAGAAGAAAGGTGGTGGAAAGAAGAAGAAAGGTACGCTGGAACATGACTGATCATCCATCCATCCATCTGTAGACTAGAACTTCATTAATTTTGAGCCATTCTTTGTGGATAAAATTTGGTGGATTGTTATTGGGATTTCTTGCGTGCTCCAGGTAAAAAAGGAGACAAAACTGAGGAGTCAACAGAAGCCGAGCCTATGGATACTGCTACAAATGGTGCTGCTTCCCAAGAATGAGTCTTTTTCACCCCTTTTCATTTTTCAACCACCCCCTCGTCAATTTTGGTACTTTGTCCGCTCCATTGTATCAGGTTGGATATGAGTTGGTCTATTATAGTGTTTAGACATGAATCCTACATGTGATTTCCTGCATATACGCCCTTCGTGTATCTTTTCAATTACTCTTAATTTCTTAGACAATTTGCACAGAATGTAGCTTCGGTCAGCACAACAAAAATGTTACGTCACTCAGTGAGTAGAAGTGATAATCGGAGGCTCAAAATGAATATTTGGTAATTCGGGTCCCCATTCTGTGGTGGGGATTACGTTGTGAACCTTAACTTAAGATGATAGACATTAAGGCCTCTCGATTTTGCAGAGGAGATGAGATAAAAGTGGAAAGTTGTATAAAATATTATTAAAATATATATTTTTAATATTATTTTTGTTTTGTAATTTTAAAAAATTAAATTTTTTATTTTATTTTGCGTGAAAATTTAAAAAAAATATAATGATTAGATAAGATGAGTTGAGAAGAATTATAAAAATAAAAAAGGCTTAATTATTTAAGATACCTTCTAACATGGGCAGTAAGGACAGTAATAGGGATGTGCAAGTATAGGAATTTGTTTAACATGGGCAATTTGTGCCCTATGGTAGTGGTAAGGATATTGGTCTTTACGATATGGTTATTCCAGATCCAAGGTTCAAACTTTTTTTACTTTCTTGGGTCATTGGAGGAATTTTTAGGATCAACAATCAAGAAACCATGTTCATATTTTTCAAAAGATATTATATCATTATTACTTATGTGTCGCTAGTATCAGTGTATTAATTTTTTGTCTGAAGAGGTTATAATTATAAAGCGATTTTATTAAAATAAATTCATAAATTCATATGGCTTTAATATGATTTTTACAATCTAACTTGCCACGTTAAGAAATGTTAACTTTGCATTTACTTTTATGGTTAAATATTTTGTTTGCCCAAAAATGCACCCTTGTGTTTTTAATAGCGAGCATGGTGGTCACACATTTATGCCATTTTTTAAAATGATTTGTATAGGCTTATGATGTGCAAATTTCAAGCATGTGCTTTGTAAAAAAAAAAAAAAGATTCACATTAAAAAATTATTTTTCATGACCAATCACGCTCTTTTCAAAGGTCCAACATAAGACTGGCACGTTTTAGAGCCTAGGCCTATGTGTAGCAACACTTGTGGACATATAAACCTTACACCAACAAATCTACAGCTTAGATTAAAAAAAATAAAAATCTAAAAATAAATCTAGAGATCTAAAATCTTTCAAATTCAAGCAAAAAATAACTACGCACTGAGGCCATGAGTCTGTAGAGACCCATAATTATGGATATGTGGAGCGGAATGGAGTAGAGGATGAAAAAGAAGAAGAGAAAAAGACGAGAAAAAAGAGTTGTGGCTGGAAGGGAAGAAACTACGATTGGAAGGGGGAAAAAAATAGGGGAAAGAGTAGAAATTTGGAATTTTATATTTATATATTTAAATGGTGGATGAGTGAAAATCTAACAGATTGGATATCTATCTACAACTTGTCTGTTTAGAGAAGAATAGCTTGAGCTACATGTTTGCACCTATACCTTAAGTGGGTTACCCACCCATGCCTTACTAGGACAGGTGGATTGCTAGGACGGGACTCGTCTAGATAACCCGCCCTCCTCATTGGACGAGCAATCTTCCACACTTAAAATAAAATGGAAACTTTCTAATTAGAAATACTTTTCATTCTAGATTTTGTCATCTGGCTTTGCTAGCCGGGACATGCACCTTGCTTGCCTGTCACCTCAGCCTGGGCCTCGCCCATCACAAGAGGGTAGTGCGGGCAGGCAGACAAATTAGGAGTTAAAAATAAAAAGTGGGGGCAAGTACTGAGTAGGGATCCCCACCTGCTTCCTCGCTTATATAACATATATAATAATATATATTGAAGATATTAGTTATTCAGAATACCCTCGCGTGACTCACTCTTTCTACTCTCTCTCTTCTCTCTCAACTCAATCTGTCTCTCGATGTCGTCCCAATCTCAGTTGTCATGGTTTTTGCCATTACCATCTCTTTGAAACCTCCCCTCCATTGCAAGTAGCTCAAATTTGAAATGGTTGAAATCCTAAATTATACATCTTAACCTCTTAGATTCTTATAGTTGTTTCTAAAATTGATGGAGGATGGGATTAGTGTTGTGATTCCATGAAGTTGGATTATGAATGCTATGAAATTGGATTGTGGTTTTTTGTTTAAGTTAATTTAGATTTTGGGATTTTAGATTGAAGCCCAAATCTAATTTAAGGATTTAATCTTAAACCATAAATTAAATTAGGGTTTAGGATTGGAAAGATTTGAATAAAATCAACGTTTTGTTATATGTTGCTATTGTTGTTGACTTGTGCTATAAAATTGATGAAATGATGTATAGATTGAAAAGTACTAATGAGACGGTATGGTTAGATCAAGTTGTGTTAAGGGATAAGAACACCCTTATGAGGTTGTTTGATGGGTATGCTTCATTTAAGAAGGTTCCATCATCCATCGTTTTGCCTATGAGAAAACGTAAATGAAATATGAGGTTTTGTAATTCATATGAATGAAATAATAATGTGCAGTTTGGATAGTGAGTTTAAATGAGATAAAAGTTAAATAAAATATTATTAAAATATTAATTTTTTAATATTATTATTGTTTTGAGATTTAAAAAAATTGAATTGTTTATTATATTTTATTTGAAAATGTTATAATGATAAGATGAGATGAAATGACATGAAATACTTCTTGTATCCAAACGGAAACTAATTTAGACGGCTAATTGGACTTGAAAATATACTTGTCGAAAATGTTACACTCATATGTAGTGTTTTGAAAATTTAGATTGAAACATGTCAAATATCTCCTCGTAGAAAAGATAGCTCGTACTATTTTAACCATCCTTATTTCTACAGTAACCCTAGAGTCCATATTTAGCATAGGAGGATGCATATTAGATCTTATTCAAGAGTTCATTATCTTCTACCACTATAGAGATTTTGATTTACATTCAGAACTAGATTAGAGGAAAGCCGATTGAGATTCGAAAGATGGTGAATGAACCAACTTGCATTTTCTTCCCTTCATTTTCTGGAAAAACTAAAAAGGAATTTCATTTCATTTGTTTGCACTCCTCTCAACTCACATCCGCCATCCTCTACACCCACCCGTATACAACACGTACAGCTTCGCAACCTATTTACAAAGTCTCATGTTGTCAAATTTGCACATACAAATGAATTTCAAAATACAACCTTAAACCAAAGCCCATCGCAAGCAACAGCAAAGAAAAGAAAGGATGTAGAACTCGCACATCCAATCCCAGAAGCTTCAATATCATCTGGAGGAACATATATATGTATATATAGCCTGTTAGATGAGCACAGTTCCCATATGTAACAATATAACAATCTGATCTATGTTGGAAAAGTGAAGTTTAAGGGTCCGCTCAAGTACTCAGATATTTTCTTCCTAAACACACTGAACCACAAAACACATTCAATTTTAAATTTTCAACTTTATCTCTAATCATCACATTTTTTTCAAACAAAATACAAAACTATAATACTTTTTCAAATTTCAAAACAAAAATCATATTAAAAAATTATATTGAAACAATTTTTTAACTTTATAATATTTTTATTCAACTTTTTCTCTCATTCTCCAAAATCCAATAAAATGTCTTAACATAAATCATTTCACTACTATTTATAGATAAACTGAGATATTCTAAGTCTCCAAACAGGTCCTAAATGAGCATGCATCAACAATCCCCTTCTAAGAAGACAATACCAGCTGGAGGAAGTATTGTTTTTTGTGTTTTGTTTGGGAATTTAAGAAAGTTATAATGATTGGATGAAAACGTTGAAAATTTTGAAATTGAAAATTATTTGTGTTTTAGTGATGTTTGAGAAGGCAATTATGAGAAATTTTGAAATGAGAAGGTTTGTGTTCCCAAACAAAGGCTAAATACCCAAATAGAAAAATAAGAAAAATTCTACTTATCATCCTCACACCACACACCACTTAATTTTTTTTTTCCTCTTACTAAATGTGTGTTGTATGGATGATGAATAGAAGAAATCAACTAATTTAGGAAGATTAAAAGAAAACAAAAATAAAAATAAGTGTGGTGTATGGGAATGATGAGTAGCAAAGCTCGAAAAATAAATGCGTTGGGTTGAAAAACTCACCATATCTCTGGATCTATGGAACAACAGAAGACTTGAAGAACCTCGGACAAAAAGGGCACCAATTGATAAGAACAATTGAGTGCTTCACGCACTATGGCATCTTCAATGCCTGTTTCAATTGTTCTAACGATGCTGGATGCATGCTACCAATGGCTGTATTAAAAGATTCTCCATGAAGAGTAGCACATGTTTGAAGATTTTCTCTGACTGAAGTCTCTAATGATATCTGATTTATTGGGTCAGAATACTTGATCTACAGAGGGAAGAACAAATCCATCAGGTAAAAAAAAAAAAAATTCCACAATATAAGTTTATTCATCTGAATTCAACACTTTCAGGTATGTCACCTGTCTTCTCCTTAGCTCTATACTCGGAATGCTTCCCTCACCATGGGACCTACTGGAGCTCAGATTCTCACCACTGCCATTCACAAGACTAGGAAATAAGGGCAAAGGATACAAATCAATTCTAGAATGACCACTACTTATCTCGATATAACAATATACCTGGACTCTTCCTCAGCCAAGTCATCGTTTCCACTCAAAATTACAGTTGTACATACACTGCATGAATAAAAAAGTATCATTACAAGGCTCATAATTTACCAAATACTCAGATTGCAAATGATTTTAAGAAATACTTAGATGAACCCATACGTCAGAATCTGATCGAGCATATCAAGGACTTGAGGCAGTCTCAACGTGAGAATTATCGAAAGGGCTAAGCCAAATGCCTTCTTTTGTATGGAAGATACATTGTCTACCTGGACCAAATAAAAAAAAATATATAATAAACAAATGAAACAAGAACTCAAAGCAGTCAGATTAAAGCTTGAGCTATTGTGTTATATAAATTTTATTAAAATCATTCTATTATAAACATTTTCCAATTCCAAGCATGTTGCTAAGAGACAGACCTCAGAAATTCCCAAAAAGCGTCAAGACAGTGCCTTAGATAATCTTGAAATTACAGTACTTTTTTATGTACATGAATGAAATGTGGTCCTTTTAGTTCTTAAAAATTATCCTCCTAAAGTCAAATTAGAGCAGGATGATATCATATAAGTCGAAAAGTATTATCTTTCCCCGTAAGGTCTAAGTAACTAAGTTAACTATACTTGGCAGGAAAAAAGAAGTGAAAGTTAACTGTAACAAATGTTGCAGTAAGTTTTCTTACTTCCCTTGGTTTGGGAAGTTGAAAAGTATCATCTTTCCCCATCAGGTCTAAGTTAACTGTACTTATCAGGGAAAAAAAAAAGGGAAAGTTTTCTTACTGTATCAAATGTTGCAGTAGTTTTCTTACTTCCCAAACCAAGGGAAGTTAGGAAATAAAATCATGTATCTATCTATGCTCAGTATAGATATAGCAATGCAACCTAGGTAGCAAACAAACACTTCAACCATCACCAAAAGTATCCTCATAATGGAAACGCAAGCTCTACTGACCTTGTCAAGCCAGACATCAACCAGACAAAGAAGTATATTGTCTTTGATTGTAATACCCGCCTTCTGGAGCAGTAAAAAAGTTGATTGTTCTGATGTTAACTGGGCAAGGAAATTGGTATTCATCACCAAAAGCCTTGCCAGGATGGCAGCAGAAGATGCTTTAACGGCTGTCTTAGAAGGATCACGATCATCTCCTCCTCTCAAACATACAGTAATCAATTTCTAGCAACATTAAACAAAAGGTGCGAACTCTATAAGAAATTTATTGATCGAAATCAGCATAATCACACAGGCATACAACCATACTTACTTGTAAAGTGCTGCTGATCAATGGAGGCACTTCTGCAGGGAAACACTGCAAAGTAACATAAACAAATAAAAAAGAGATTTGTTGAACAATTATTATCAATTAATGCTACAACCGTTCTAAAGCCTCACAGCTACACTGAGCACATGTTACGAACTTGGGAAAACAAATCAAATACATTTTGTTTTCTATAGTGCAATTCCCTTAATGTATCATGAAATGGAACCATTACCACATATTCTACTGAAAGTGAATAAAACATCATTCCATTAAATCCTAAAAGCTAGGATGCACAAAGACCGGCAAGGGGTTTGGATCCAGTAGAACTTTAGAAAAATTAGGATTTGATATGACAGGGACATGTTAATTAATTAAAATATACTTTTTATGTTTGAAGGAAAGGAATGAGCAGTGTTTTAACGAGGAGCGTACTTTGGAGCAACTTTGGAATTTTTTTGTGCACTCTTTGCTGTTTTGGTTTTCTGCTTTAGTGATTAACGGATCTTCCATTCATGATTTTCTGATGTTGCTTTCCGTTTCCTAGAGAATGTACTTAGGTGTTCTTTTTCATATACTTCATGTGTACATGGGCTTCACCTATACATTCGCTTCTAATAAAACTTCTTCTTACTTACAAAAAAAAAAAAAATTGATTGATAGAAAAATAAGCATCAAAAGGTTTAGAAGAAACACTAATTATTTTATAACTTTTTCTTTATATATTACAAAAATTTGTTTCCTTCGAACTGTCAGGCTGCATGGTAAGTTTATTAGAGGCAGTATTTTAAGGGGCAAAGAGTTCATCAATCATCTCGCAATACTAAACAAAAGAATATCAATGCCTTTCACACTACCTACAACCCGAAAAATCTACTTGCAAATATTAAATTAATGAACCTGTATTAGAGTATCAATGACTGGAAGAGTTGAAAGAATCCCTCTGTCATTGACATTTCCAACAATCAGATCAAGAATTCTAGCTACACTAGAAGCATGCATCTGTAGAAACTCAGTTCCACCCAAAATAATGTAATCCTCAATTACGGTGACAGCAACCTGAAAAAAACAAGGTTAAATACAATACAAACAACAGATTTTTAATTTTAAAAGTACAATACAAACAAGAATATAAAAGGACACTAAAACTGTAACAAGCACTTCAAAATATGAAAAAGACAAAATCAACAACCAAGTACAAAAATCCAAGCGTACATACTTGAAATTAGTGATACCTAGTCTTGGAGCCAAGAAACAATAAAGCAAACAGAAAAGGAGCACAAAAAGTGATACTGGTGTTAGCATGGTGTACCCTCTACATTAAACTAACAAAAATTATGATTCTTCTTCTTCTTCTTCTCTCTCTCTCTCTGAACAAATTACATAGCTAGGCAATACCTGACTTTTGACAAATAAGTTATTTGAAAGTAGGTATATGCCCTCATATCTATAAACAAACCTGGATTTCTCACCCAAATCAACTAGTCAGTTGTACCAGCTCCCTTAAATCACATCTCCATCCTAGTTTGAACATTTATTCATGCAATGGATTTGTTGCATCACCATGCCTTTATTGTTTGACAGGTTGCAGTTCAAAGTTGAAACCAGAGTTGTTGAAAGTCTTAGGAATGCTGAAGCACAAAACACTGCCTGGAGCCTAAGTATACAGTGGCAGCACGTGCCTAATTGAAGTAAACGCAGATTTCTTTTGAAGAATATATAATAACAAAGTATTCCAAAAATACAATAAAAAAGGTTGAAAAAGCAATAGAGTAATATATTGGCCTATTAACTTCATTTGTTAGAGTATCATGCAACATGACAATCAAGATCAACTAAGTACATACAATTTAAACATAACATTTTATACAGTTCTCTTGTGCTTTAGAACATCACAGTACCATTATATTAGATAGCCATTATACCAAAAAAGTACACGCTTGAGTCAGAATATACCCAAAAGGCAATGACCAAAGATGCGCAAGAATTGTAAGTATTGACTCTGTGCTAATATAAGCTGCAATCCTTTTTTTTTTAAATAATATAAGCTGCAATCCTTAAGTAATAATATCCTTATCATTAAGCATAGGACCATTATCATTGCCATCTAAAGATTTGTAATCCTCATTATCTTCCTTATCTACTTCCTCTAAATTAATGGTCTATACAAGCAGTAATAGTTAATACACACTCACACGTGCACACACATTTGCAAAAAACTGCAAAAGCATGCTTTTTGTGCCCTGCTCCTTAAAATAGCACCAAAAGCATTCTTTTTGTTTCATAAGTAAGAGGTAAATTTCATTGATACAAATGAAATAGGCATAGCCCGTATACACAAGAAGTATACAAAAGAATACCTAAATACACCAAAAGCATTCTTTAAGCGTTCTTTTGTACATGCACTTAGCTTTTGGTAAATGAAGCACTCCAGCCGTGATACTTTTTTTTTTTTGATCGGTACTCCAGCCATGATACTTAGAGCTCAAGCACGCTTTTACTAATATTGCTTGAAACAAAAAATATATTGTAAGACCGTAGATTGAGTATTAGAAGGTGGTTAATGGGATCCCACATTGCTTGGGAGAGAGAAGTTCTTTCCCTTTATAATGATTCTAAGAGACTCCAATTGAGACCTTGACTAGTCCTTTTGAAGTATAAGCCCAAATGTGACTTGGGCTTCCATTGGGCTGTTACATATAACAAATATAAAAGAGGGCAAAATCACACAGAAATTCTAATCCACCAGGGAGTAGTATGTGTAAATGATGAATATAACAGCACGATATCATGCTATCAGACATCCACTGGGTCCAACCTGCAAGTGATCAAAACTTCTTTCCATGATTTCCACAAGATATGGGAAACATGCCAATAGTTGAGGCACCAATGAAGGGGCATAAGAAAGTGTAGCTTCCCATAACTGCACAAGAACAACTGATTGAACTTAGCATGATATGCTACAATGGAAAGATAGCCAGTTAAATAACTAAGATCAACTGTCAGACTAACCAGCATGCTGTCCTCTAGAAGTTCATCTGGGCTATTTACATCAATTCCCTTCTGCAAAATGGGCAGTAGCATGTTGTAGCAAATGGGTGATTGACCACCAAGAGCAACCACAAAGTTCCGCAAAGCAATAAGAAGCTGAATCAGTAGCAAGCTTTCACCAGAAGATTCCTCCCAAACCTTTTTGAAATAACAAAAAAAAAGTGAATTCTAATAAGTGCAGAGCCCATTAAATTCAAATGAAACCAAAGTTTTTTTTTTTTTTTTTATAAGTAAAAGATAAATATTATATATATGAATGAAGTAGACATAGCCCTTGTACACAGGAAATATACAAAAGGACTCCTAAATATATTCTAAGAGCGATAAATTAAAGACAAGAAATTGTGAATATTATTCCCATGCAATACAATAACGGAAAACCAACACATTAAAGTGTGAAGAAAAAAATTCTTCAACTCGGCTATTGTGCATTCCTTATCTTCAAAACATCGCGCATTCCTTTCTGTCCAAATGCACCACATAATGCACAACGGAATCATCTTCCAAACTGCAGCCACTTGATGACAACCTTGCATCTTCCTCCAACAACCCAACAAATCCACCACCCTCATAGGCATAACCCAGGCAACATCAACCCTTTGAAATGTCTCATCCCACAACACCCTTGCTACCTCACAGTGTAGTAAAAGGTGGTCCACAGATTCTTCATTCTTTTTACACATGTAGCACCAATCCATCAGTACACATCCTCTCTTCCTCAAATTGTCCGTGGTCAATATCTTCCCAAGAGCGGCATTCCATACAAAAAAAGCTACTTTAGAAGGCACACGAGTCCTCCAGATATTCTTCCAGGGGAACGGAGTATGGTCTTGTGTTGTCAGAATGTTATAGTATGCCTTAACTGTGCATATCTTGTGCTCATAAGCCTTCCACCTCAAACTATCTCGCTATGCCATATGAGTCCCCATGGAATATAGTAGACTGAAGAAGTCTGAAACAATAGATAATTCCCAGTCATGAAAATCTCTATTAAAAAGAATGTTCCATTGGTGTGCACCATTAGAAAATGACCGCACATCCACCACAGAAGCCTTCATATTAACTACAATACGATATAGAGTTGGAAAAGCCCTTTCCAAAGCATAATCTCCACACCACACATCCCTCCAAAAACTGATACGATTGCCCTCACCAGCTACATAACAAATTTGATTTGCAAAACACGGCCACCCCTTCCTTATAAATTTCCATACACCCACCCCATACCCCCCTCTCACCTCATTAGAGCACCAACCAACCCCAGCTACACCATATCTAGCATCAATAATTTCCTTCCACAATGATCCCTCCTCCAAATGATATCTCCAAAGCCATTTCCCCAATAAAGCTTTATTAAAAATTCACAAGTTACACACTCCCAACCCACCCTTCTCAATTGAGGCACATACTATATTCCATCTAACCAGATGGAATTTCTTCTGCTCCCCCATGCCTCCCCATAAAAATGCCCTAAAAAGTTTCTCCATCCTATTCACCACCCCTATAGGCATAGGAAACAACAATAAAAAATATGTAGGGAGGTTAGTAAGAGTACTCTTGATGAGAGTGAGACGACCTCCTTTTGATAAATACACCATTTTCCAACCAGCCAACCTTTTCTCTACCTTCTCCACCACCCCATTCCATATAGTTCTACTCTTGAAAGTTGCTCCCAACGGAAGGCTCAAATATTTCATTGGAAAGAGGACACCTTACAATCCAACATACTTGCTAAATTGAGGATATTAGAAACCGCACCCACAGGAACCATCTTAGACTTACTCAGGTTCACCTTAAACCCTGACACTGCTTCAAAGCAAAGTAACAGTGCTCGTAGGGTTAGGATCTGGCTATTATTTGCTTCACAAAAGACTAAAGTATCATCTGCAAAAAGAAGACGTGAGATCATCTGACCACTAGAACCATTGCCTACCTGAAAGCCAGATAAGAAACCTCCCCCTACTGCAGCCTACATCATCCTACTTAAAGATTCCATAACTATAACAAATAAAAGAGGAGATAGAGGATCTCCCTGCCGCAAACCTCGCGAACTATCAAAAACACCAACAGGTGTGCCATTAACCAGAACTGAAAACCAGACGGTTGAAATGCAGTGACGCATCCATGAAATCCACCTAACCCCAAAGCCGCACCTCTCAAGCAGGTATAAGAGAAATTCCCAGTTCTCATGATCATATGCACTCTCCATGTCAAGCTTACAAAGCACACTTGAACCACCCTCCCTTGGTCTGTGGTCCAAACACTCATTTGCAATGAGTACCGAATCAAGAATTTGTCTCCCACGAATAAAAGCATTTTGGGACTTGGACATAATACGTTTCATCACCGGGCTAAGCCGGTTAGCAAGCACCTTCGAAATAACCTTATATACGCCACATGTTTCTTTGGGATGAGGGCAATGAAAGTCGCATTAAGAGATTTCTCAAACTTTTGAAAAGAGTGCAATTCACTAAAAACCTGCATAACCTCACCTTTCACAATATCCCAACAAGTTTGAAAGAAACCCATAGAAAAACCATCCAGACCAAGCGCTTTATCTTTAGCCATGCCTGAGATGACCTTGTAAACTTCTTCTTCAATGAAAGGTCTTTCCAGAACACTCGCACCCTGCGAGTCAATTGCCTCAAATGGCAATGCATCAAGCTTCGGCCTCCAAGAAGCCGGTTCTGTGAGAAGGGTCTCATAATAATGTACAATATGGTTTTCTAACTCAGGAGGGGAAGATATCAACTGAGAGCCTGATAGAAGTGACTCTATAGCATTGTTACATTGATGGGAATTAGCCACTTTGTGAAAGAACTTTGTACACCTATCACCTTCTTTCAACCAAAGGGCCCTAGACTTTTGACAACATGAAATTTCCTCTGACAACAAAACCCTCTCCAAATCTGCCATAACCCTGCCCTTCCTCTCTAACACATCTTCCGAGGTATCTCCCAATAATTCTTTACCCTCTAGCTCTTGCAGTTCCTCCAATAGAGTAGACTTCTAGTCGTCAATGTGGCCAAAAACTTCCAAATTTCACTTCTTCAAATCTTGTTTCAATGCCTTCAACTTGCCTGCAAGAATATAACTTGGAGTACCAATAAATTGATATGAAGACCACCAAGCACCCACCATCTTTACAAACCCATCCACTGTTAACCACATGTTTTCAAATTTAAAATAGCTGCTGCCCTTGTGTATACCCCCACAATCCAACAAGATAGGGAAATGATCTGAACTAACTCGAGCTAACCGTTTCTAACTTACTTTCGGATAGTGAGCTTCCCACGAAGGAGATACAAGGAATCTGTCCAATCTCAACCAAACCCGTCCATTTGACCAAGTGTACTCACCCCCCACCAAGAGGAGATCCATGAGGTCCAGAGAAAAAATGAACTCAGAGAATTCTTCCATGGCCCCCGACTATTGATAATGCCCTAATCGTTCGCTAGAAAAACGAGTAGTATTAAAAGCACCCCCCATGCACCAAAGCAGCTCACATAAGGAGTATAGGCCCGCCAACTCCTCCCACAGCATTCTCCTATCCCTGTCCACATTAGGACCATATGAGCCTGCAAATGTCCATTCCCATCCATCAGGCACATTTTTGAAAAGGGTTGCAACCGAGAACTCTCCAATACACTCCTCAATCGAACTCTTTTATCCCACATAAGTAACACTCCACTTGAGGCTCCCCAAGAGGCCAAATAAGTCCAACCCACATACGCGCACCTCCATAAACTTCTCACAATTTTCCTATCAATGAATCGCAACTTTGTTTCTTGAAAACACACTACATCACCCTTCCACATCTGCAATAATGACTTTATACGAAGGCATTTATTGCGATCATTGAGCTCCTGTACATTCCATGATAAAATCTTAGAATCTTAGGCTTCATAAGAAACCATCTTGCCCCTCCCTCTCGATCTATCCCTTCCGCCACTCCCTTCCTTCACATCATAATTAATAGAGCAAATTAGCTTTCTAAGTTCCCTATCCCGCTTTGAAGCTGACTTCGAATGACTAGCCTCAAGTGCTATGAGGAGAGCTTTAAATTGATCTTCGTAACCTCCAAATGAGATCCCAATAACAGCTTGGATCTCCTCTACTTTTTTGAAGACCAAATTTGACGAACTACTCCCATAATTAGAGCTGTGAGGAAGTGTACATAAAGGAGTAAGAATGGCCCCCTCCTCACTGATACTGGCAGAAGCACATATCGCCAATTCTGAGCCACACACTAACTCTGGTTCAACTCTTTCACTAGATTTTCGGGAGATCTGAAGTCTTCATACCCATCCCCAAACTTATTCCCCTCAAACAAACCCATCTCCAGCGATAGCATACCTGTCGGAGGCCTCAGTAACATAGGACCCTGCTCCCTCGAGTCTGACTGCCCAGGAAGCACTGTTGTGCCTCCTTCCACCACACCCGGCTGGTTCTATACCGTCACCAACGCCAACCCACCATCCTGCGATGGTTCAGCACAAGATTCCACAGTCGAAGGCCTCAGTAACCCAATCCCTTGCTCCGACGAGACTGACTGCACAGAAGGCACTGTCGTGCCTCCTTCCACCACACACGACTGATTCGACCCACAAGACAACAACGGAAACTCAAAATACCGAAGCCCTTTCTCTGCCGGCTCCTCTACCAACTCAACTACCTCGATAACGTCCTGTCAAGATGACTGAGCCGTCACACCAAGATGTTCGACAGCAGCCGGCGACACTATCTGTGCCGGAATATAGTCTGTCGAGGTGCTTATCGGCGTCGCAAGGTGGTGGCACACCTCTTGGACCGAAATATCAGCAGGCAACCGAGACGTTGCCTTCCAGACCTTCTTTGGGCCTACAACCTGGCCCGGCCCACTACCCTTCACTAGCCCAGCCTGCATCCCCTAACTAGGAACTAAGCTTAAGCCCATCTCCCTCTCCAATCCTTGGCCCAACATATTTGAGCCCAACGCCTGACCCATGCCCCTTCCTTCCCCTTAACGCTGCGTTTAAGTCCTAATATTTCTTCCAATAACAACCCTACTTTAACTTCCATATCGCCCAATACCCTTAACAGATATACTTCATTTGGCCCCAACAGCTTACTGTCATCTCCCTCACTCTTCTGCACTACCTCAGACACACTAGGAACCGCTCCACTCACTACACGTTGTCGTACCTTCTGCTTTTGAAGCACCTCACTGTACGTCCTAGAGGCATCTACCTTCAACAATGGAGCACCACCATCTCCCCTGAAAACCTCCGACTTGTCTGCCTGAGGAGACCATGGGATACTAACTCTGTTTCTCCCACTCAAACCAGGGGAATGAGTCGTGAGTTCCTTCAAGATATCACCAAATTTCCTCCACCCCTCCCCCTTCCTACCTTCTGGAACTACTATCATACCTCTCCTCTTTACATGCCCAAACTCCGAAAGGGAGAAAAAACAGTCATTGTGGTTGCTTCCCCTCTGCACCATTCACACAAAGTTTTCTATTCTACGTGTTCTAAGAAACTCAGCAGAGCCCAGCGACGCAGCACAATCCCTCACTGTAAAACCCAACCACCCCAAAGCTTCATGCTCCAAGGAAATGTATTTCACCACTCGACGACTACTCTCAGTGATTCTCCACCACCTATCATTCTCCTTTCTAAACACGAATAACTTCTGTTCAATGAAAACCTCTCTGTGCAGTCCCATCAGAAAACCAACGAATACACTAACACGCTAATCACCAAACTGAATTGTGCACCAAAGTGGACTACACACTGAAACCAAAGTTTAATACGATGAACAAGGTTACTGACCCATTGCTTAAATTTACTATGACAAACTCAATAATTCAACATCTCTATTGAGGTACAATAGGGAATAGTGAACCCAGCCAGAAACTCAGAATCATAACCCTTATATCTGTCATTAAGTGTGCACTTCGAGCATTAAGTGACTAAAGATATAAAAGTGACAATACCTTTTGAAAAAATTGAACCAAGTTGTCTGCAAATGGAATGACACCACTAACATGCGCAATAAGAACAGAAATCAAATTCAAAACCTGAACCTGAAATAAATGGAAGGATAACAAGAATGTCAGTTGTATTACCAGGAAAACATCATCAAAATTCGAGTTTCAAATTTCAATAATTTTAATAATTGTTTATAAGTTTTGAATATAAATAGTATTAGTATCCCACAGTCAATTTTGCCCTTGCAAAACCTTAACCACTGTTTGATATGAAAATTCAAAGATTTGTAGAACATTTGGACAGGAGCACTGCTCTGCAAACACGCAGATGCATTCTTGTATCAAAGAAAATAAAAATTATTGAACACCCAAATCTTCATAGTTTCACCACTTTAACTAAGGTGGACATGATCAAATTATGCAGAAGGTCAATAAAAAAAAAAAAAGGGAAACATCATTAATCTCAATGTACAAAGGGTCTTGCAGTGCTACACACAAAAGTGGTACAAAATCCCCATTTTACCTTTGAGTCAAACTCCTGAACTTCTTCAACCAACTTAAAGCACGAAACCCAACATACTGGAAGAAGATCAATAAATTCTCGTTCTGAAAAGTTTGCATCTTCAACATGTAAGCACAAAGATCGACAGGCTGCCAGCTTTACAAGGAATGCAGAACTTCAATAGGTGAAAGAGGATATAAAGATACAGATTCAGGAGGCAGGAATTTGTCGCAACCATTCAGAAAGAGCAGGAGAGTAAATGCACACAAGAAAATGAACCAATGGGGCATACCCTGACAGAAAGGTTTTTGTCTTGAAACAATTTGATCAAAGCACAGTATACTGGTCTTTTTGTGTCGTCTTTAATCTGTCAAAATTGCAACAATCAGAAACCCATCATCAAATACCATCTCTCAAATTATTTTTTGAAGTATCAGAGACTCAATTTAAATTGTGATTTAAGTACGCAAAAAGAAAAAAAAAAACGGAGAGAGAAGAAAAAGGCTGTCAAAACCAAAAAAAGCACTATTTGCTATCATAGGATTGAATTTCCACGACAAATCTCAATTCAGCTGGATGGAGCATCATAGTTTCATTGACCATTGCAAGACTCAAAAAAAGGAGCATCGTAGTATCCAATAGCACCATAAGAGAACCCTATCTCTCATTTCTGGCATATCTTACAGGAGGAACAGGCTTAGAACTTCAGCCCAGGGCACGAGTATCCTTGCAGAGGACATATGCTAGTAATTGATGTAACAGATCAAAAAAATGAGAGTATAATGTTTATCAGGACTTCCAATTTTTTCCCTTCATATTAATTACTTTTTTCTACCTCGGTTTCATCACTTGGAGAAATAGATTTATTTTCCACCTCGATAATGATAATAATAATGATCATCATCATCATCATCATCATATTATTATTATTTAAGGATAGAATGGGCAGTATATTAGTATATTATTATTATTGTTTCTAACATAAAAGTTAGAAACAACCGCCTTGGACTCTACAAGGAGGTCAATATTGCATCTTTGTATGTTTCAGACTATTTTGTGTTGCATCACCAGATTCACCACATAGAGGGGAATTCCATGCAAGCACGAACCCTCTTGACAAAATTGCAAGTGTAAAAATCACTACTACTAATGTACTACACAGCATGGAAATTATGCTACCTCAGAAACCCACTGTCCCAATATAAGCGCAACTTTCCGATGGATGATATACATATTTGGATGATCATTTGAGAGTTCTAGGGATAATGCTCCATTATACCTGCAATCGATAGTTTCAGGGAAAAAGTCACAATTCCATGATTTCCAAATAGACTATAAAAGTGAGGCTAAATGAAAGAGCCTATTTGGTAATGTGAATACAATGCTATCTAATAACCTCATAGTACGGTGACAGATAACTATAAAAACTGCAATCAATCTTCCAATCAGAAGATATTGACCAAAGCTCTTAAATGAAAATATAATCTTCTTCCTTGTACAAACAGTAAATAGTAAAGCAAAATGTAACTCCATAACAGGAGTCACAGTAAACTACACCACCAAGTTTTAATACTTCCGAACCACATTTTGTTCTTTTTAAGCTACACTGGCAGCTAGAGGTGCCTCCACAAATCTCCCTCCTGCTTCCAGTCATTATTGCATCAACTGAAGTACAGCAAGAAACATGGTACCAAGTGATCACAGACGGAAGTCATTTTATTTTATTTTTATTAGCACCGGGTGTTCGGGAACAGCGTCCCGACTAATCCCGGGGGTGCAAAAGCTCTCGACAAAGAGTTTCCCGCAAGTGCACCTCAGGTAATTCAAGGAAAAAATCCTCTAGTCCAATGGCCCCTAGAGATTGTTTGCACTCAATAGGATTCGAACCTTGGACCTTGGAGGGAGCATAAAGAAGTCTTTATTTTTTTTAAGTAAAGAGAGATTTTATTCAAACTACCAGAAAAATGGCGAAGCCCAAACACACAGGACACATGCATGAGAAAACACCTAGTTAGAGCCAGAAATATATCCAAGGAAATCGAGGAAACTGATCCCATTAAAGGCTAATCCAATAGCCCATAGAAAAAAAGTATTAAATTAGAGACTTCTATGTTGTTCCAGGGCACAAACAACAGTCATTTGAAATGCTGCATCAGTTCAAATAATTTCAAAGTTTGGATAGGTTATGCAAGATATAATAATTGCCAAACACCATATATATAGCGGGGAGTGGACACACCAATCTTTGAAGCTCAGGTAGTTTGAGAGCTCATAATAAACATAAGCAGCAGCACCATAAGTAGCATCCTTTAGAAGCAAACCTGGCGTGATCTCAGTCACCGAAGTCGGACAACCCTTCATTGCCTCTTGAAGAAGGGAAACCACAACAGGACCAAGTAGCTAAAGCCAAAAATAAAGATCACAAGAGCACACATACTTCTTATCCAAAATAATTGAAGTGCTTAAGCCCTAAAAAACAACACAAGATGTTATAAAAGGTAATCTGAAAAAAAAAAAAAAGAATGCCACCTACTTGGCTATGTTTTTCAAACAATACAATGTATAAAGCTTCAGCACACGGCCTCAATTTTTCAGTCCACTGAACCATATCCTGCTCATGGTGAAAAGATTCAGGGTTCTGGTACAACTCCTCCAAATCACTTGCATTCAGAACGAAGTACCTATCGAGTCATCAATACACAGTTTTTGAGCAACAATTATCTGAAAAGCACACACAAATAACCAGAGGGACCCAAATATTTTATACTTTTTTCTGCATAAAATTCTTGTGGAATAATAGCACCCAAGATTTACCACCAGACGACAAATCCTAGTACAGTTATTTATTTAAAAATTAATTCACCATACCACCATGATTACAATCAAATGGGTGCACTAGCTCACTACATGAATTTCAGAAGCCATACAACTTGTCTTCCAAAGATTTTTTCAATAGATAAATGCTTGATCTTTGGTGGAATAATTGATTCATGACATCAAGCAGTATGGCTTGTTAAAATTGCATTTTCTCCCCTCATAAGGCCCCTTCCTTTATGTGCTCAACAGCCCAAAAATGGATTGGAATTTATCAAGCAAAATACTCTGTAGGCAAACCAATATGTCAGTCAGAAGTCACAGTGTGAATACCTTCTTATCAATACATTACATAGAAGAACTATCCCTTCATCAGGCAAAACTGAAGTCAAAACACCACCAACAGCATTCGAAATGTTTTTCTTGATCTGCTCTTGTGTAATCCCATTTTCATCCATCACCCGACCAGTGAGACTACGCTTGTATTCTTTACATTCCAGTACACACTTCACCATCACCATACATTGAATCAAGAATTGCTCAAATGACAACAAATCTGGCCCAGGCTCTGTTATCTTGTTTAAGCAGAACTCCATAACAGGAAGGAGCACACATTTATCCCCAAATGAAAAAGGATGCCTTCCCTGTAGTACTACTAAGACCTTCATCAATTTAGTGCATGCCCTCTTTGTGAAGTCCCAAAATTTAGGATGCATCTTCTGAAAAGATGAATCTGCAAAATAAAGAACATATGTAACAAAAAAATCTAAGGAAAAAAAAATTGCAATCACCCAAGAGAGGGGGGGCATTGAGATGGATTTAGTTTTCTTTCTCAAAAGGTTTGGAAACAAGATGGCCAAAAATTATACGGGAAAAATGAAACCTCCCCTTGCAAATGAAATGGAAAGATTTCATCCACAGCATATATAATACACTGCTTGTGTGCAGCCGTACACATTAGATTCATAACTTTCCCTCGACCCTTGGTTTTTGGGATGGGCAAAGATGCCAAAACCATTTGGTACAGGCCATTTACAGGTCACATCCTACGTCATTGAACAGTTCTAAATGACTGAATGAGGGAATTGTACAAACCACAAATGAACTCAAATGCTATATCGAACTTTCAGGCATCATTTCATGCGAGGCCAACACTGAAGAAGCTTTTTCAAAGTAAAGATGCTTAATACTCCATAGCGGGTAGTAATTTAATATGCTGGATACTGATTCATATTTCAATTCATTTTTTTATAAGTAAATGAAGATTTTATTAAAAGCTGAATACTAAATCATAAACAATTATGGAAGTTTTTGGTAACTTCTAAAAAATGACAGCGATTAATCGTAGCTTATAATAAGTCAATTGTTCATATTTAAGATCAGTACACATCTTGGGAGAAGTTCAGACAACAAAGAGCTAAAGATCCATGTATAAGTGAGAGAGAGCTTATTAAGCTCCGGACAGGCCATATGTAGTGGCATACATGAAAGTAGATCCCTTTTTATTCGATAAGAAACATACAATAAAGTATATATAGTTTGCTAAACCTTTATCAATCATTCTCCCAAGTGCTCGTCTCCATTATCATTAAGTCCAAGAAGATTAATCATAAAGGGCAATCAACCCTAATTTGAGATGTCAAATTTTTCACCAAATTAGAAGGCTCAATATGTGCCACATATATAAAAGTAAGGGTCTCCGTAAGTTTGCATTTGTTAAAGTTATTATTAGTTATGTGAGGCATAAATCAATTGCTAATTATGGCAACATGTAAGAAAGAGGGGGGGGGGGGGGAGGGGAGGGGGGGGAGAGAGAGAGATCTCACAGTATGGAAGAAAGGACTGAATCGCATTCAAGAGAACAGGAGAGACCTCCTTGACTGGCCGGACTTCCTAAAAGATAGAGCTAAGTCAGTAAAAACACTCCCTTTACTTCATCGGGAAAAGAAGGGACAGGTTAGGTGCACCAAATCCTGAAATAAAAAATAAGTAAATAAAATTCACAAGGGAAATATAACCTACCTGTACACATTTTGCATCACTTGGAAACCCTGAAATTATAAGCTGTCGTATAGTCTTTAAGCACAACAACCACCTCTCGCATATTAGATAAAGTTCATCATGATAATGGTTTGGATCAGTTGAATTATAGTTTTGAGAGAGGGTAGAGAAACCATTTAATATGGTCTGCACATCTCTCTGCCAAACATGCCAGCTATAATCAAAGAAATGGGTTGATATCTGTAAAACAAAGTACATAAGCATGATCAGCCCCCAAAAAAACAAGGTTATGTAGATTTCATTTCTATATAGGTTACGAAAGAGTAATTACTTGTCCTTCTATTACCGTAGAATAGGTGCATAAACTGAGCTACACAATGAAACTTTTTTGGCTTCTGTGGGGGAGAAATCTTATGATAATGGAAAATAGAAAAAGAATCTGCAGTATTAAGAAAGTACAGCAGCCTATACCTCTGCAAAGGTCTTTTGGTCTGAAGTAAGACGTTTACTGGACAATTCCTTCAAGGTACGAAAAATAGTCATAAAAATCCGGTGGGAAGTAAGAACATCAGCTGATTGAAGCTGATGTGCCAAAACAGAAAAGAGCTCTGGCCTGGATAAGTTATTGAATTGACAGATCAGAACAGATGGTCAGCTTCATGAACATTCAAAATAACTGATGGGAAGATAATGTGCATATCAACAACTATAATAGCTGCCACCTATGCTTAAGAAAAATTTAACACATATTGCTGCAGCTGACCACAGAGGAAAAAGAACATACCGATAGAAAAACAGCACCTTTATATAAGAACCAAAATAAGACAAGTTTTCACTTTTGGATGAAGCCAAAGTTCATCCATGCAGTTTGGATCATGGTCAACTTACCACCCTGTGATTTAGAAACAGTTATTCTGCTCCCATGAAGTTTATTTGGTTATGTTTTATTGTGGGAATAGATGGATCATGCACATGAAAGGCACAGTTTCAGGAGGCACAACTGGAATAGCTATCATAATGACAAAATGTAAACAGAAATAACTCGGGATGACTAGGTTACACTTTCTAAATGAGACACAATAATTATAAGTGAGCCACAATGCAATGAGGCAAAGTGTCAAATCCTTATTTATCTTTTTACCAATGTAAGGAAAGACGTCACTACTTACTACTAATAAAATATCTGTCCTGATGATTAATTTATCTTACAATAAGTTAAAAGGTTTTCTACCCAAGAACGCATCCCTAAAAACAAATGCTCATCCCAGCCATGCATCTGTGTTGGCTACACACAAGTCTTCAAGACCAGGCTCTTACACTTTAGGAAAGTACAAATAACCATGCTTGGGAATTTCATAAACATTCTATCTTTTTTTTTTTTTATGATGGGGGAACCACCCCACGGCAGAGCCCTTAGGACTCACCCATGGAACCTAAACCCCCGGGGAGACTAGCACAACAACCCACCGCCATGACCTCCCACTTAAATCACAGTTTGATCCCAAGGGGAATCGTACCTGTGACATGAGGCTCATGCACACAAGTTCGCCCTTACCATATGGGCTACCCACGGGTGGGTTCATAAACATTCTATGTTAGAGCAGCCTTTACGATTCCAAAAAATTTGAGAATATTAAAGGAGAAATAGGTCAAAATGTGTACCATTCTTTGGGGTAATCAATGCGAGCGATTTTGGATATGAGCACAGCCAACATTAGAGCAATCTGTGTAGGGACAAACATGGTAAGTACAGGGAATTAGTAAATCTAATCACAAATAGAGAAGTTTGCTGAGGCATTTTAGTGTGTGTGGGTGTGTGGGTATTGTGTGGGGGTGTGTGTGTGGGTGAGAGAGAGAGAGAGAATATTTATCTTCGACATCAAGTGTACTAGAGATAATATGAAGACGGATCTTAGTTTCTCAAACTGCTGATTGGCAAAGTCATTATCATAGTCATGTAATAAGGCTCTTTTGGGCGTCCCACAAGGATTTAATTGCCCCCATTTGTTTTGCATTGGATTCTATGTGTTGAGTTTATCACCTTCAATGGACCACTTCTACAATGGCCATTGACTTTTTTTATAATAGTCAAAGATTTTATAAAAGAACACAAAAGTTGTGGCACATGTACAAAGAACACTTACAAGATGAACACCTAATAAGAAGTATAAATATATATATATATAGAAGATAAGCATGAGAACTCAACCCGTTAATATCATAACAGTTGTCGAAAGAAACAAGGAGTGACGAAAAAAATTTTAGGCCCCGTTTGGATTCAGAAAGTGTTTCATCTCATCTCATCTCATCATTACAACTTTTCTAAATTCCCACACAAAATATAATAAACAAATCAACTTTTTCAAAACCCAAAACAATAATAATATTAAAAAATAATATTCTAACAATATTTTTTTCAACTTTCATTTTTCATCTAAAACCATCTCATCTCATCTCTGAATCCAAACCAGCCCTTAAGCTCCTCTTGCCTGCATATAATAATCAAAATTCTATAATAGGCACATGGGGACATCTTCAACAATGCTGCAATTTATGGGTTGCCGTAAAACCCTTTCCAACTAACAAAAAGATCTACTATCCTCCTTGGCATAACCCAAACCAGCCCAACTCTACCAAAAAAACAGTTCCACGAGGCTTTGGCAGTCACAGTGGTCTACTGATTCTCTATTCTTTTTGCACATACACTACAAATACGTCACAATCATCAGTAAGTGCACTTAAGTGCATAAGCCACCTAGAGCCTAGGCACAAGAACATGCCTAAACTAAGTAAAGCGCGCATTTTTTAAAAATGATAAAAAAGAAAAAAGGCAATATAATAATACATATATATAGCATATTAACTCTTATTACAGTATTATGCAAAATGACAACTAAGTGATCAACTAATTATATAAAATCCAAACATAAAAATGTATATACTTCTTCGGGCTTTCAAAATATACACAACCATGATATTTGATAGCCATAACCAAAATAAAGTATATAGTTGAATAAAAAATTCAAAATACATCTAAAAGGCAATGCCCAAAACAACGCAATGTTGGAGTATACTAAAAATGTATACAATGCAATCCTAGAGTATATAATCATCTGGACTATTTTATTAACCCATTTGTTAGATATTTATTACTTTTGATGTCGGGCTATAGAGATACGTGCTTAAGGATTGAAAGAAACTTATTTTTTCACTAAATGTAACAAAGCACGCTTTTTGCGCTTCAAGCTCACCACTAAAAGTGCAAAAAAGCATGCTTAAATAGCACTTTTCGAAATGTGCTTCTCTTTTAGTAAGCAAAGCGCTTAACCCTTGGGGCTTTGCGCTTAAGAGTGCTTTTGACAACACTGGTCACAACAAAATGAAGTTTCCTTAGATCATCCATGGTGAGAATCTTCTCTAAAGAGGATTTCCTAACAAAAAAAGAAATGTGCCTGCAGAGGTGCCTTAAACTACCAAATACTCCTCCAAGGAAAAGAGTCACTATCTTGAGGCATATGGACCTGATAGAAAAAAAGAACAGAGAACTTCCCTAGGGATCCAAAGAGTCTTTTATGCACCTCAAAAGAGCATATATGTAGAGCACCAAATGTTGTCATTATTTATGCATATGCTTTGAACTTGATATGATAGTCCAAGTTGGCTTTCTAGATGGATTGATGTTTGATTGTGTACGTTAGCATATAAGTCAATACCTATAATTCTTGAGCTTCTTTGGTCATGGGCTTCTTAGTATATTTTGATTCAACCATATAATTTGGTTGGAAAATTCTATACACCACACTATCATCCCACTTTCATCCCATTATGTAAGATGTGGCACATTTATCACCATTCTTTATCATCCAATGGTGATAAATGTGCCACATCTTACATAATGGGATAAAAGTGGGATGAAAGTGTGATATATAGCATTGCTCATTTTGATTTGATTCAAGCCATCAAATATCATTGATGTTTATATTTAGTAAAGCACAAGGGAAGTATATAAAATGTTAAGTTTATGTAATTAGTTAATTACTTGATTTTCACATTGCAGAATACTCTAACAAATTGAGTTGAATAGCATACCATCTTGCTTTTAAAGGTTTATATTGTATTTAAGGATTTTTTGTTATTATATATATCATCTTTAAAAATGTGCACTTTAACTCAATTAGGCATGCATTTACGTTTTGCACCTAGGCTCTAGACGATGTTTGGGCTTAAGTGCGCCTAACACTTTTACCTACGTTGAGAGCTCGATTGAACAAGAACAACTTTCAGAGTCACAAACTTCCCTCAAATAGAAAAGCACACGCTGACCCAGTTTATTAGGAGAAATTCAAACTCTTTACCTAGCCAGCTCCATGAGAAACTTTGAAGTGGCTTCTCTATTATATTGGTCACACTGGTAGGAGCAAAAACAATGACAAGAAACGTATAGGAAACTTGGAGAGAGCATTCTTGATCAAAATGATCCTACAACGTTTAGATAGATGCATCCTCTTCCAACTAGCCGATCGGTGCTCAATCTTCTGCAATACCCCATAGGGCCATACTAAGTGAAAAGTATAGGTAGTATATGGGATCCCATATTGCTAGGGATGAAAAAATTCTTGCTCTTTATAATGATTCCAATGGGGCTCCAATTGTACCATTGATCAATCCTTTTGGAGTACAGACATGGATGTAGCTTGGGTCTTCCCTTGGGGTTTACAAATGGTATTGAAGCTTATCCCAACAAGGAGTGTGGGACTTAAGCCATGCCACCTATGATGGAATAACTCAACGAGGACGTTGGGAATGTGATACCTCTTACTAAGCAAGGAGTGTAGGTGGTGTATGGGCTCCCACATTGCTTGGGAGGTAAAAGTTCTTGCTCTTTATAATAATTCCAATGGGGCTCCAACTATACCATTGACTAGTCATTTTGGAGCATGGGCCTAGTGTGGCTTTGGCCTTCCCTTGAAGCATTACACCTTCTATCATACCATCCCAAATACCCTGCATGCCAATATGCTACCTAAACCATCCACATTAGATACATTACCCATAGGAACTAGCTCTAACTTGGCCAAACCAAGTTTTGGCCTAAAAATCATTTTTTGATTGGTAAACAATATTTTATTAGGATAGGCAAGAGCTGAAGTACACGGGATAGTTTTGACCTGAAATCATAAGCATTATTCATATGAACTTAAAATCAGTAGCATTCTAATAAATCATAAAAAGCTATTTCAAATAATAGATTATGGAAGGGGTACGAACCATTCGAGAAAAATGTACAACATATTCCATGAATCCAAATGATTTCCATAAAACAACAAACATTGGCCTATATGTTGTTCTAATCTAAGAAATACATTGCCATAGTTCAGTTACACACACACACACACACACATATAGATTTCAGAATATACCTAAAAACACAAAAAAAGCAGGAAATGTAGGCATGAGAACGAGAACTGGAACAACCTGATAATTCTCCTCTCTCAAGTGCGACAACAGTTTTTGTCTCAGGTGTATTTTCTCCTCGCTGCTGATTCCCCTGCATAGAAATGAATAGAAATCATTTCCACATTACAATCCTTCCTACAGCAGAAAAGTACATGTTTCATACACAACTAAATAAATATAGCAGTAAGAGACACAAAGCAGCACCGTCATCATTACATTCCAGTGTATCAATTATGACTCTTCAAAAAACTATTTCTCAATTTCAGTCTTGGACGGCAAGCACATTTACACGTTTCCCACTGAAATAGACTTAACAAGAAACGTAAACAGATACACCAATCCTTGCATTCCACCACATCATATGGCACTTTTGAAGACAATCTATAAACAACAATTTCGGTGCCTACCGCAATAAGCATTGTTAGTACATGACCTTTCGACGCTATTGCACAAACCGTCGAAATATAACACTTTCAAAATGATGAAAATGGAAAATAAAAGATGGATGACTTACGAAGAATCGCGTTTATTCCTCCAGTACCGATTAACACTATTCTTGAAGTACACCGAAGCCATCAACCGGATATCCACCTGAGATACTAAATCCTTTGCCATAATTACTTCCTGCATTTACATAGATAATACAAACGCAAATTTGAAGCATTGAGCTCGGTCTTAACGAATATAACGAAACAAAAACCATAAAAGAACCCTAGAACGGAAGATTGAAAGGGCTAAGAGTACCAAGAGACAAGAGCAGAAGCCAGGCCTGCTCTCTGACTGAGAGAGCGCCGCCTCGGCCGGTTTGCGGACGCTCTCTTCGCCGCTCATTGAATTAGTGAGCAACGAGTACATCGCCGGTACGTCAGAGGCCGAGAGCGCCATCGCTGTCCGTGCGAATCGAGCCGGGTTGGAAAATGGTGATCCGAATCGAGTAACCTCGGAAACAATAGGAAAGGGTTTTGTTATGCTAATGTATCTAAAAAATGGCTTTATTAGAATATAGAGGTTTGCACAGGAATTCCAGAAGGGGAAAACGGCGATGGAAGTGTTATCGTCCAGGCCAAGAAACGGAAGTGAAAAAAGTGATTGGGACGCTGGTCGTCGTGGTGGTCATTTGCCGACTTTATATGCCTGCTCCAAAGCTGGTCGCAAAGCAAGCCTTAACGTCTGGCCAAAGTTCCACGCCGATGCCTCGAGTTATTAAGGCCTCGTTTATGTTAACATCCGTTAATAATGGTAAAATATTGCTGAAAAACAGTGAAATAATTTGTTTTATATAATTTTAAAAAATAATAATAAATTGAAAAAAATTATAAAATTAAAATACTTTTAGAATATAATTTTTTTATATTATTTTTATTTTAAAATTTGAAAAATTAAAAAATATTTATATTTAAGTGGTCTAAGCTGTCTACGTGAGAGAGGTAAATGTATAACTATAATTTTATTATATTCAATCACCATATAATCTTATTTGAAGTTTTTTTTATCCGTGAATAAAATTCTTTAGATACTAACGACAAGTATACAGTACAATAAATAATTTTATTTGAGAAATTTACACAAATAATAATAAATATTTAAACAATACTATAAATCATGTTATTCTCTCTCAGACTCTCACCTAGAATGATTTATCTTATTTTAAATAATTTCTTTATCAACCACTTAAACGACACTTGCTTAAAATCTAACAAAACATCAAGTATGATTGGGAATGATAAATATTAAAATAAAGAAGAATATTATTTTAAATATTTATCTCTTTCACTTAAAATTTTAAAAATTAAAGTTGTTAATTTTTAATACAATGCACGAACTTGACTGATAATTATTGTTAAAAAAAGCTATTAACCTCGGAGGGCATTGATATTGGATTGGGCAAAGTAATAGCCAATTTTAGTTAAAATAACTGACTTTTACAACTTGGCCTAATCTATAATGAAATACACCCCATACTGAGCCATTTTTTTCATCTATATTATTAAAGTATCATGTCATTAATCAAAATCCTTGAAGAGAGAGAGAGAGAGAGTGAGTGAGTGAGAGGAAGTAAAATTAAAAATTTGAAGATATATATGTTGAGTTACTGTATTTAAAAATCAAAATATTTAGGGGTGTTTGGAGAATGAGATGAAATGATAATTTTGTAAATAGTAGTAAGATGGTGTATGAATAGCAGTGAGATAATTTGAATTAAATATTTATTGAGTTTTGAAAAAGGAGAAAAAAATTGAATAAAAAAGTTATAAAGTTAAATATTGTTATAATACTATTTTTTAATATTATTTTTATTTTGATATTTGAAAAAATTGAATTATTATTTTTTATTTAAAAGTTTAGAAAAGTTGTAATGATTATTTTGATAAAGTTATAATGATTAATTTGAAAGTATTTATATTTGAATAATGTTTGAGAAGGAAATGAGATGGGATAAAATGAGAGCAACCCCAATACTATGAACAAAATTTAATATTTCAAGCAAACTAAAATTTAATATTTCAGCTATATTATTTTCTATTTTATTTTATTTCATATAATATTTTGATAGAGAAAATTTAAATTCTTTACTAGAAAAACAATATTTACTTTTAAACATATTAAAACATAGGAGAAGATAAATAAAATATTTTTATTTGTAGTCATCGTTAATATTCTCTAAATTTTTTGTGAAGATTTTAATCATAATTTTAATTTTGACGTTTGCTTAAACCTTGTGTATACGTGTTTTAATTAAAACTTTATATATAAACTTTTTTGTTGTTACGATTTTTGGGAAAATGAATATTTTTTTAGTTTTGAATTTAGTTTTTATTTCCTGCTCTTTGATCACTTTTTCTTATTATCATTTTGTCAGTTGTGTTCCTAAAAATATTCAATTAAGTTATTTACCAACTTGAAATACAACTACATTTGAACTTATCTCAATCCAATCATTAATGAGATTCACAATTTTTTCAATTTTTCATAAAAAAATTAAACTCATTTCAACTGACTTCATACATTTAAATACATATCTCAACTTATTTATATTCAAACACATCTCAATCGAATCTACAAAATATTACTATTCATAGATCAACTCAATTCATCTCAACATCTAAATGTAATTAATTCCTCCAAAATTATAATCTAACTTTATCCCTACATACAACTTTTATTGCATATTGACTAAATGAAATCTTTGGTTGCAATAGCAAATGGTTAAGCCAAAAACAAATGTAAAATTTAGTTTCTTTCCCTCTCTCTCCGGGCGATAAAAATCTCACTTCACTACTTAGGTTTTTCTTTCTGTTCATTGGTCAAAGGGGGTTGGAACTTTGGCCCTTCGCCAAACCTGTTATACAGTTACTTTCCTTGTTTTCCTTTAGTTTTCCATCCATAGCACCGAAATATGTCAATCTGCTATCTTCCGGCCTCCTTAGACCAACACATGCCCCCCACCAAATTCTCCAGCTGCAGATCTACTGGAAGGCAAAAGAAAACATTTCAAAAGTGCAGCGCGTATGGCCTTTGAGAGCCTGATATTGCCATGCGCAGCACCCTTGGGATCAGTGGCATTAGATCTTCTAGATCCAACTTATATTTTCACTCCTAGTGTGGCGTGTGAGCTGCACGCGCCTCCACATCCAATGACGGTCTTTCGCCGAAAATTCAACACAGTTTTCAGTTACTACTATCTTATATTCCCGCTTTTCCTAACCAATGATCAAGTTAAAGTGATCGTGAAAATCTCATTCAGCCAGTCCATACCAATAAAATGCAGCACACAACTCTCTATTATGGCTTCTAAACACAATTTTATAGTTTATTTATCAAATTGTGTAAAAACCATTTCAAGTGGCTTCTCCACACGAGAAATGGGTATTTTAATTTCATGTCTTCCTTTTTAATTTTTGATAATTTTACTCATATAAATTGACAATTTTATTAGTGGGCCCTTTTTGTCATAATTAAATTAGCAGTATTTTTTACTACTGTATTTAATTTGAAGAAAATTATAATTTAATATTATATTATTTCTCTTTTAAAATTTATAATTATTTAGATGAAATATATTTAATAAAAAAATTCACATTTGACTGGATAGCTACTACACAGTACTTAAAAACTTTTAATATAATTTACTACTATACATTATTTAGAAAATCCAAAACTTAGTTTATCCTTAACTTATAATTTTTTATTTATTTTTATAATTCATATATAATTCATTTTCAAAGTTTAGTATATTTCTTTATAAAAAATTTTAAATGATTAAAAGAATTTATCCTTCACTTATAATTATCCCTTTTTTTTTTATAATTCATATATAACTCATTTTCAAAGTTTAGCATATTCACTTATAATTCTTTTTTTTTTTTTACTCACTTTAGTATTTATTATATCAATTTGTTGATAATATTTGTAAAAAAATGAAATTGAATTATTTATTCTAACCTAATAATATTTCACCCGTCCAAACTTATAATATGGCTTCCCTGTCTTCATCGCTTATCACTATGACTCATCGCTTATCACTATGATTACGAGCCATTAACCCACGCAATGCCCGAATTGTTGCGCATGAGGGAGAGATTTAGAGAAAGACAGGATTTTATAGTGGAGAAATGATTTATTTGACAAAATAATATAAAGTTGAAATAGAGCATTTAGGTGGAGACTTGAATTGGTTTATATCTTTATATGTAATAAAAGAATGAAATTTAAAAATTACAACAGTTCATAATATTACTTTTAAAATGATTACCGCTTTATAAACATAACACTTCAAGTTTAATGGATAGAATGTCCACTTTTATGGGTAGAATGCTACATTGGAGTCATATGACTCTGCTTAAAATATAAAATAATCTAAATGTTGAATTAGTGTTTTTAGGTGGAGTTTTGAATCGATTTATATATTTATATCTAAGAAAAAAAAATAAAACTTAAAAATTATAATGATTCAAAATGAAATATTACTTTTAAAAGAATTACCACTTTATAAATATAACACTTTAAATTTAATAGGTAGAATACCTATTTTTATGAGTAGAATACCATGTCAAAATTACATGACTCTACTTTTATATATTGTAATAGATTTCTGCATGAACCAGCATGACTACATTACTAGTCAAATTGACGTATGTCTTTTCCGTCCTTTTGTCGTTTACATCCTTGAACAAAAATGAGGCAAATAAAAAGAGAATGATAAAACAATAACTACTTTACTATTTTTCTACCATCTTAGAATAAGATAATATTTTTAAAAATATATATTTAATTTTGATTTTGATTTGATGTATTTAATTTATATAAAAATATTATTTTATTAGTAAGTTCTAAATGAATGGTAGAGGAGTTGTCACTTAATCACTTCTCAAATAAAAAAAATTCGGCTTACCTCTAGTGCATCAATAACAGGACATCTCCTGTTCTAATAACTAAGCATTGACACGTGTATTCTCTTCCAACAGACTGTAAAAATTCAAATTAGGATTATGTTTGAATGTTGAGTTGAGCTGATCTGATATGAGTTCTTTATAAATAGTAGTGAATTGAGATGGTATAGTGAGTTTTGTAAAGTCCACCTAAAATGAGTTTAGATGTGTTTGGATGTTTGGTTGGCTTAGCCAAATGCTAATGCAAGTCTAAACTTTAGCTAGATGTGAGAAAAAACCTCCACATTGGACTAGCCAATGGTCCGAAACTCAACATTGAACTATAATAATTCCTGGGTGCTCTCCAAACTTGGCAAGTTACTGTTCACGCTGAATAAGTGTATTTTATTATTTCATCTACCTCCCGTTCTCTCTTTCCCTTGTTTTTTTTTTTAATACGAAAGCTGCCCATTTCCCTCGTTCTTTCCTTTCTTCATCCCGAAAGCTCCTCAGCACAAGATACCTCGCAAGCTCTTCTTCAACCCTCAAGCCCCCTTCTCTCCGTCGATCATCCACGTTGCCATCGTCTTCTAGCTCAAACGGTAATCTCTCTTCCTCGCTCCTCTCTCCCTCTTCTTTGTGTAGGCTTTCCTCTCCCTTTTCTCTTTCTATTTTCTCCCATTTTCTCTTAATCGAGTAATTGAATCGCCGTGTGTTTTGCTTTGTAAGGACCATTGATGCATTGAACCCTTTCCTTGCCTGTGAATCGTTGTCCAAAAGGTTGTGCAATTTCCTTCAAGATCTGTCATAAGAAAATCATGATTTGGGTAACTGGTTTGCTACATATCATTTTGAGTATGAAATTAGCTAAACTTCCATTCACAAATCATTCTAGTATTGCGTATTTGAATATTGTGATAGTGTTGCATATTTGGGTATTGCGATGAGTATTGCGTATTTGGGTATTGCTATGAGTATGTATGTTCATGCATATTTGGGTATTGCGATGGTGGACTGTATATTATCTTTTGTACTAGAAACTAAACTGAAATTTTTAGTTTTATGGAATGTGTTGGTATCTTGTGGACTGTGTTAGTATTTTTATGTATTATGTTGGTATTTATGTGGATTGTTTTGGTATTTTGTGGATTGTTCTTGAACTTTTATGTACAAAAGCATGAATAAAACAGGCATGTAACTAATATAGAATTATAGGAAAATTAACTTGTCCTGTTGGAAAAAATACAAACTTTTCTCTTTAAATATTGAATGTAAACCTACAACCTTTGCTAAAAGAAAAGATTCCTTGCCTGTTCTATGTTGTATTCAAACTCTTTATTTGTAAAATTTAGTAATAAATCTCTTGATATATACTTTAGATAGTGCATGACTGTTGTTTCACGTGCAAAATTTTATACAAATTGGGCTGATATTGGTAGTTTAGCAAAGTAATCATTCCAAAGGCATTGATGGCCTTCGAATGAATCACGTCTGATGAACCTACGATGTTGAGGATTACGACGAGATAAGGAAGATACTCCCTCGGATATCATTGCAATTGCTTGCATCATATCCAACTCATGATCAGAATAATTATCATATTCAATATGATCAATATTTGAAGAGGGATCCATAGCAAATTGAGAGAAGAAAAATAGAAGAATTGGAAGAAGAAAGTTTGATTTTTGATGAATATAGTTAAAGGACTGGTCTATTTATAGAGTTTGATCATCAACTATTAGTTACAACTAAAAAAGTTGGTAGAAGAAGAAAGGTTAACAAAAATTAGTTTATTAGTTTCAAAAATTGTAGATGGTGATTGGTTGGTACAATAAGTTGTGAGAACTTGTATTTGTTAGTCTTTTAGAATTATAAATGTGATTGTTGGGTAGAAGAAGAAGAGTTTGTTGAAGTATTTGTTAGTTTAAAGATATCTAGTTGTGATTATTGGGTGGAAGAGAAGTTGGCATCATGTGTTTGTTAGCTTCACAAAATTTTAATTTGATCCTTAACTATTAGCTACAACTAAAAAAGTCGACAAAAATTAGTTTATTAGTTTCAAGAATTGTAGATGGTGATTGGTTGGTACTAGAAGTTGTGAGAACTTGTATTTCTTCTTTTATAATTATAGATGTGATTGTTGGGTAGAAAAATAAGAGTTTGTGAAAATATTTGTTAATTTAAAAATATCTAGTTGTGATTTTTGGGTGGAAGAAAAGTTGGCATTATGTGTTTGTTGGCTTCATAAAATTCTAATTTGATCCTTAACTATTAGTTACAACTAAAAAAGTTGGTAAAAGAATAAGGATTGACAAAAATTAGTTTGTTGGTTTCAAGAATTGTTGTATAAATTTTTTTGTTGTCAAATATTATTAAAATATATAATATTATATTATTATTTTGACTTTAAAATGACTAGTCCAATATGGACTCACTAGACAAAATTTGAGATTCTAGCCAAATTTTGGACTTAGCAATGGCCAATGCTCTTAGATATATTTATGGAAAGTTGTAAAATATATGAGTCCCACTATTAGAAGTCAATCTTCACCTGACATGTTATGTCACAGCCGGAACAACCCTGTAAGCAAAAAAAAAATGTGGTTGCAACCATCAGTTTCCTTTCATTTTTTTTTACATAGCAATAAAACCGGCGCAGATGTTTACATACCAATTCGGTTTCCTTTATTTTTTTTTTTCATATTACTATTTCCCTTTTTCTTTTTCTTTTTCTTTTTCATATTACTATTTTCACTAATCCGCTACCGTAATGGGTTAAAATGTGTCAGCAACAATACTGTTGCTTCGATTGTGGCTGGCAATGGTCGAAAAATCATCCAAAAAATGAGAGACGGGTCCGGCCTTTGGATGAACCCCAGCTTGGCTTCAATTTCAATAAAAAAATTTTGTCAATTCTTCAGGGTCTGATTTGTGGGTTTTGAGATTGGGAAAGGAGACAAGAATTGAGGAGAAAGAGAAACCGAGGGATAGAAAGACGGAATAATAGAAAGGGAATCTGATGTTTGTCAATTGTGAGGTCCTACGATGAGTTCAAAATTAGACTACACTCAATAAATGTAAAACGTGTGTTTGGATATTAAGGGTAGGGTGACAATATGTAACACGACCCATTAACCCAACATGAATACGACACAATAATAACATGTTTGGGTTTAGTTTTAATGAGTTCAGGTCAAAACGAATTGACCTGTTAAGACATGATTGCTTAACGGGTCAACCCATTTTGACCAGTTAAGAAATTTAAAATTACATTTATACCTAATGCAATATCCGGGCGTGTGCAAACTTGAGCAAACATAAGGCTCTATACAGCTAATGCATAAGGGATAACCTTCATTTTTTTCTTTTCAATATTGTTTTTTGAGCAATGGAGAAAACTTAACCTGTCACCTTTTGCAATGGACGCATCCCTAAATGCACAATTTTGCATGCCAAACCTACTGAGTATTTTCTTGACATACGCCTTGTATGATAGGCCAACTGTACCACGTGATCTATCACGATGAATCTGAATGTCTAACACATAAGATGCCTCACCAAGATCTTTCAATTCAAAGTGTTTTGAAAGAAATTTCTTGGTTTCCTGTAACAAACCTATGTCACTACTTGCTAGTAGAATGTCATCGACATATAACACCAAAATTATAAATTTGCTCCTACTGATCTTATGATAAATACATTAATCTACAATATTTTCCTTAAAACCAAAAGAGGAAACTACTCGATCAAACTTTCGATACCATTGGCAAGATGTCTGCTTTAAATCATACATGAATTTCTTTAATTTGCAAACCAAATGACTTGATTTTTTGGTCTCAAAACCCTCTGGTTGCATCATATATATTGTTTCCTTAATATCACTATTAAGAAAAACAACCTTTACATATATCTGATGAAGCTCTCAATCATAATGAGCTACAAGTTCCATAATGATTCTAAAAGAATCTTTCGATGAAACTGGAGAGAAAGTTTTTTTTATAGTCAATACATTCCTTTTGAGTAAAGCTTTTTGCAACTAAACATGCTTTATACCTTTTGGCATTACCTTTAGAGTCTCGCTTGGTTTTGAAGATCCATTTACAGCCAATTGATTTAATACCGTCAAGCAATTCGACAAGGTCGGAAACATCATTTTCCTTCATAGACTTTAGCTCATCTAGTATTGTATCAAACTCATGTTCTTGGAGATAAAGAATGTAATCATCTACACTTGCCAATCTTTTCTCCCTATTTGATCTTCTTAATGACACTTTTATTGAGGCTGCTCAGGTTCTTTTGTATTAGTTAGAGTCAACTCAGAAATGATCTGATGATCCGCATCCGCATCCTATACTAATACAAGTGTGACCATTTCATCACCCTCAGTATTTGTCAGAGATATTTCAATATGTTCCTCTTCAAATACAATATTTCTGAGTTGTGAACTCTCACTATCCTGAATATGCTCAATGAATTTGGCATTACTTGTCTCAATAATGGTATTACTTGAAAGGCAATAAAACTTGAAACCCTTCAATCTCTCATAATATCCAATAAAGATGCAACCAATTGTTCTAGAGTCTAGTTTCTTTTCATTTGGCTTATAGGGCTGACAACCCCAAACATGTAAATGCCTAATACTATGCCTCTTTCCAGTCCATAACTCATAAGGGGTTTTTGCTACTACTTTACTATGTACTTGATTGAGATGTAAGTTGCGGTCTTTAAGGCCTCTCCCCATAACGATTATGGTAAAGAAGAATGAGATATCATACTTCTAACCATGTCTTTTAGGGTCCAATTTCATCTCTCAGTTACACCATTTTGATGTGGAGTCCCTGGCATGGTGTATTGAGGAATGATGCCATATTCTTCTAAGTACCTTACAAAAGGCTCAAGACGTTGTTCACGTGATCCGTCATATCTACCATAGTATTCACCACCATAGTCAGATCTAACGGCCTTAATTTTCTTATCAAGCTGATTTTCAACTTCAGCTTTATAAGCCTTAAAAACATTGAGCGCTTGTATTTTTTATGTATTAAAAATAGATACTCATAACGAGAATAATCATCTATAAAGATGATAAAATATTGTTGACCATTCCAAGATGCCGTAGGGAATGAACTATAAATATTAGTATGTATCACTTCTAAAATGCCTGAACTTCTGTTGGTACCTATTTTCCTTATATTTGTTTGCTTTCCTTTTATACATTCAATGTAGATTTTAAAATCTGAAAAATCAAGAGGATCAAGAATTTCAATTGACACAAGTCTTTCAATTCTCTCTTTCGAGATATGTCCCAACCGTTTGTGCCACAATACAGAGGAATTCTCATTGATCAATCTCCTCTTTGTTCCACAACTATTTACAAGCAAGGTTTTGTTTGTCTTTAAGCGTGAGGCATCCAAGTTCAACAAATAAAGATTATCAATCAAAGAGTCAGTATCGACAACATTTGAATTTCGGAAAATACTAAATTTCTCATTTCTAAATGAACAAGAAAACCAAATTTGTCCAAACAATAAACAGAAATTAAATTCCGTCTAAATGACGGCACATAGAAAGTCTCATCTAAATCCAAATAAAAACTAGACTACAATTTTAATTTATAGACTCCAATTGCCTCAACTTTAACTTTTTAGCCATCCCCCAAATAAATAAAATTTTCTGCATCACTTGGTTTTCGGTATTTTAGGTAACCCTGCATAGTAACACTTATGTGAATAGTAGCTCTTGAATCTATCCACCAAGTGTTAGGTGGTACAATAGCCAAATCTATTTATGTGCAAACAAAGATAGAAAAATCACCTTTTTTATAAGTCATTTTTTATACTGGAAACGATTCTTCCTCAAATGGCCATCCTTTTTGCAAAAGTAACAGGTAGAAACCTTATCATGTTCTTGTTGCAATTGATTGTGAAGTTCTAGCATCCACTGTTACCTTAACTTTATCATTCCTTTTTCTTTTCTTGGCGCCTTGATTTCTATGAGGGAAAACTGTCATGTGAGCACTTTCTATCATTTCCTATTTCAATTTCTCTTCCTCTTGCACATAGTGAGCAATGAGATGAGATAAGATGCAAATTATAATGAATGTGATCTCCGTTTGAGTATTATAATTAATTTTGAAAGGACCAAATTGTGCAAGAAGAGAAATCAGAATGCGATGCACAAGAATTTTATCAGAAAATTCTAACTTTAGTATTCTCAATTTAGTAACAAGATTAGAAATTTCCATAATATACTCCCTTATGTTCTCTTTGCCATTATATTGCATTGAGATAAGTTTGCTAAGAAGCGTACTTGTCTCTACTTTTTTCGATGCAAAAAATTGGTCTACTATTTGGCTTAGGTACTTTTTGACATTTTCCTCTTCAGGCATTGCACCTCGAATAGAATCAAGAATATAATGCTTCATTATCATAAGACTCATGCGATTAGAGCACTCTCATTTTTCATAAGCTGTCATCTGCTTAGTAAAACTCTGATAAGTAGGTTTGGAAGGCTCATCAACCCGTAGATCATAGTCTAAGGGCTCGTTTGGATGATGAACTCAACTAAGATGAGTTCATTTTTAGACTGACTTCGACATCCAAACAGCACAATTGATTCTTTGAAATGCAGTTCAAATGTGAATATAGTAACTAGGTCCCACACTTTTCAGATTTCAGCTTTTTTCTTGTACCTATCTGACAACCCACGTCTAGCATTAATTGTATGTCCTTATCCCACTTTTTTTTGTTTTTTTTATTTATTTCTTGTTCTCCCTCACGAGCGAAAAAGCTCTCCTGTTAGTTTTTTTTATTTTTATTTGGTACTCTCTCTCCACTAGTTGGCTGCAAGTGCAGTCCTTCATTTGATTTTTTTTTTTTTTATATTCTTTTGCTTGCAGGTTTGGCGGCAGAAGTAGGAGTAAATTTGTCTGATGAACAGTATTAATTAATGATAAGATTTATTTTTTCACAACTTTTCATAAATATATCTAAACTCATCTCAAAATCCAAACACAATAAAAACTCATTTTAATGGACCCCACCAAACTCATTCAACAATCTCAACTCACTACTATTCATAAAAAACTCAACTCAGTTCAACTCAGTTTAACATCCAAACGCAACCTAAATCTATACACCCAAGAACAATAGTAACACGCTTTTTCCATTTTGTAAAATTTGATCCAATAAGGACTATAATGTTATTCAAATTGGCAGATATCGATGATGTATTTACTATAAGAAAAAAAAAAGAAACTCACAATAAAAAAAACATCCTATTAATCTTGAAATATAAATAAACAAACCATAATTTTTGTCATGCAAACTTTAATCCAATTGAACAACAAAATCAATTAGATAATATGACAAAAATTAAATTAAAAAAAATATGGTTTTATAATAGTGGGCCCTTATGAGGTTCCTAGTGCATCATTGCAATCAAGTCTTTGGACAATAATTACAACATGCAAGCGGTCCTCTCCCAATAAGGCTGTTATCGTGAATAATACAAAATTAGCTGGCCAAACAAGCATTCCTTTGGGCCGACTATTTTTTTTTTGGCTAATCCAAAATTATTTATACAACCTAACCAAACAATAGTCTTCCTTTGGACCGACTATTGAATGCATAGGCTTATCTTAAAAGAAAAATATGCAATTCACAAATAATTACCTTATACCATCTATGATCCGACCAAATAACAACCTTCCTTTAGACCGATTGTCATTCACATGGATATAGATGTAACTTGATGCAACTCATTAAAGTTTTATATGACTAAGGAGAAAACTTTTATGACAATGACCACTTAGGTGACATATCATTTTAATTTCTCCAAGTCACATGTATGAATTGCTATTACATATCTTTTTAAAAAATATTTTTTAATTAATTAATTATTTTTTTAAAAAAATATTATTATTATAATATGTCAAATCTTGGTCAAACAAAGTGGGTCAAATCGGGTGGTCATCGGGTCAACGGAATAGGTCAAACGTGTTGGTCAACCAGTCAAATAATAACAATTGCCTTAGACATGGGTCTAATGCTTGGGCCAGTTCAATACATAAAACCCAATTCACTTTATTTTCACCACCAGATTGGACCCATGAATTGGACCAACCAAACCGAGCCCAAGACTTGTTTTAGAAATCAGATCCAATTCACATCAAAATTCCACCCGAATTCCTTAACCTTATGACCTAGTCCCTGTGGTAGAAAAAGACTCTAGCGTCGCTACTGTTCCAGTGACCATTCTAGCCATCAGTCTGGTCAAACTAGACCATTTTTCGGCAGATCTTGGTAAGGGGACACCGATGAGGACATTTCCGACGTCCTCCATATCTCCGAAAAAAAACTGAGAATACAAAAATAAAACAAATACTTTTGGCCATCAAAATATAATGATTTTTTACACTTCTAGTGGGCTACACACTGGCGATGGCCACAGAAACTCAAATAGAAAAAAAAAATTTCTTGTCACCCAAAAAACTCCAAAACTAAAAGTATTCGAACTGTATCCGTGAAAAAAAAAGAATTGAAAAATACAAAAAATATATTTCACAAATACAACCTTGTTTCGGCACAAATCTGACAAGTTGGCTCTGATACCATTTGTTAGATTTTAAATAAAATCTGAAAAATACCAAAATTTCTTGTCAAACCCATATAAAAATATAATAAAGAGTGCATACTTGTAGCCATTGGATAGAATAGCGCAGCAGTATGATTTTCCACGTCCAATATTCACTTTTTAGTAAAAACTCACAATGAGAGGATGTGTAAAATAGAAAGTAAATATGGAGTGGGGACCATAACTTTATATAATACCCAGAATTTAAGTTTTGCCCATTATAAAACAATGGAATTACATAGGTCCTTAATGGGTCTTTACACATGAATTGGATCCTTGCCACTTTATGCTCATGGGCTGACTAAAATCATGGGTTTCAAGAGATGTGTTGGCCCAATTATATCACTTTATTGATCACATTTATTTGGCCTTACAAAGATTATCCAAACTTTATGTTAGGCAATTATACAATGTGAACTTCCTAATCTATATAGGTCCATTAATTTAAATAATGCTAACAAGCCAACTCGAAGAAGAGTGACCGAGATGATAACGAATTATAAACTCTACAATCTCATGGGCTTGAATTGTCCTTAAAAGGCTCCAAAATATTAAGCATCATTTTTCCAATGGGAGGAGTCTAGGTCTTTATTTTTTTCCTTGCAGTATAGGAACATGTAGGCTGTAGCCAAGACTGTAATATCATTTGACTTAGATAGAGCCTTTCTAGGCTTGATTATCAAGTTCAACTAACTCAGCCATATAAAAACCCTTAAAATAATGAAATAAAAGGATTTAAGAACAATATAGTGAAGAAGTATCTATAGTGGACACTCATTCCTTTTCTCTTGGGGGTTATGAAGCCACTTCAAGCCTTAATGGCTGACTCTTAATGGCCAGCCAAAGGTTACACTCAGATGGACTATTTACATAGCCTCTCTCCCATTTGGATGAGAACTTGTAGCACAAAATAGAAAGTTCTCTCTAATATAGTTCTCTCTAGTACCAACATTAGGTTGTGGAATATGTGAGTGTTGCTTTGATCTTACCACGTAGCACACTCCACCATCGATGCATGAAGATTTTGGATGAACAACGATGATGAAAAATCTATAGAACAACCGCACTAGATTCAAGATATTTTCAAAAAGGTAATATCACTTTTATTGTGTATTTTGATTTAGTATTTCTAACACATTCCTATCTTGATGTGAGTTTCAAGCTAGCCATAATTCTCGAAGATTTAAGCAAGATGTTAATTGTGCAAGTAGTTGTAATTGTGCAAGAATTAAGTAGGTCTCAAAGTGGACTCTAGATGATGAAATCAACATAATTTGATGGTGAAGATCCTTTATTATGAATTCTCAAATACAATATTTAGTTATATTTATTCATATATGATTGAAAAAAGTACTACTCGGTTTATAAACAACAAGTGTTAGGGGCAAAATTGACTGGGTCCAACCCATTATAAACCTATCACTAATGATAAGGGAAGAGATAAATCCAAGATATAATGTAGTGAATAGATAAACCAAAAGCAGTTGGTTCAGACTCCTAAAAAGAATACTTCACAAGGCAAGTTGGACTCAATCACTTAAAAGAAGAAAATAGATCTTTATAAAAGAATGATATCTCTACAAATGAAGGGAACTGTCCACAAGCTCTTTACGTACAGAGTCCACCACACATAGCGATTCCACCAGATCTCTCAAGGGAGGCATCGTCTCCTGAAATCTAGATTTTCTCCATTGTATTGAGCGATATGTGAGGCTATGAGAGATTGTCAAATCATTTATTATAGTAAATTTTGCCCCTAAACAACATGTGGATGTAAGCTTTTATGTCAAACCACGTAAATCTTTGTGTTTCTATTTATTTATTTTTATTTGGTTATTTATTATTATTTTATGAATGAACGTGAAGAGCACTGTATCGACGCCTGAATCACCATTATGGGCTGAGAATAATTCCTTCCTCCCTTCCGGTCTATTATGTTTTGATTGAAGTTTTTTTCTTAAAAATTTCTAAAATTGCTAACAATATTTTTATTTAGAAGTTGAGTTTTTCAGGTTTTGTGAAAATAATGGAATCCTTGCCAAATATGTTTGATAGGATCTTAGAGATATATTTTTATTACGCTTTGTAAAAGTAGTGGAACTATTTTAAAGTATATATGTGTGTTTTGAATTTTTTTGAAACTTGCTTTGGATTATTAATATTATATATAATAAGTGGGGATAGTCATGAATAGTATTTTTGTCGTCCTCCATGCGTTTTTATCTTTTTTTGGGTATTTTGTCTGTTCTATCTTTTTATATTCTCCTTTTGTGTCCGTTTACATAAGGATAATTTAGTTTTTTCACTATAGCAGTGTCAGAGGAATTGCAGATTTTATATGAACATGTGTTTGAATCTATATGAAAAAAACACAAGCAATAAAGATAGACCAAAAAGGGAAAAAAAATTCAAGAGCACTGAGATCTAGACATGATCTCTTGAAATATAGGAAGATCTGTCCAGATCTATAGAGAAAACAAGAGTGAAATGTCCATATTTGCAAAGTTCAGAATAGAAACAAAAAAAAAAAAAAACATTAGATTTGCAAAAAAAAAGAAAGAAAAGGAAATATATAAAATAACAGGTCTGAAGAAAAAATCCCTCAGATCTATATGGTGAAGCGTATAGATATTTTTACATTTATAAACGTAAAGAATACAAATAGAAAAAAAAAATATTTAAGCATAGAGAATGGGAAGTAATGCATGCGATGTTCATCATCTCTGTTGAACGAAGAAAACTATAGATCTAAAACAAAGATCTGAAATCACACCCATAAACTCAAAAAAACAATCTGCAAACTATATGTTCATATAAAAAAAATTCCAGATGAATCAAGAAACAGAGAGCACATATGAGAATCTATAAGTTAGAGTAAAAAAATCCTACCCATATACATTAAATTAAACCAAACTCAAAAAAATCTTTAAAATATATTTTCAGACCTTAAATAGTCTAAAAAAAAACGATTTGCAAGATGGCGATGAGGGTGAAGACTGCATGACTCAGTAACGAAAAGAGAAAGAGAGATACATGGAAGAGAGAGTATTAGAAGAGAAGGAGACGAGACGTGAAATGACGTTTTAGGTGAGCTTTTTGAAAAATGGATGAGCTTGTCGACGGAAGAAGAGAAAATAGAGAGAGAGAGGGAGGAAAAAATGAGAGTTAATAGTTATGAGAGAAAGAGAAATGGACTGATGGTAGGATGTTTTTTTTTTTTTGGATAATTTCAAGAGAGAAGAAGGAAAAAGTTTTTAGAATTGGGTGAAGTTACTATGCCGTCCAGTTTTTTATTATTATTCATTTTTATATATTTTTAATATTTTTTAATATTTTAAAAAATAAAAAAATACATCAATATATTTAAAATTACTTCCTTAATCACTAAAAAAAAAAATTTGACCACCGGTCAAACATAGAGAACATACAAGCATTTTCCTTTAAAATTTTGTATTTTGATCAAACGATCTCTTGTGAAATTAAGGGATATTTTGGCTTTTATTCTTCAGTGAAAAAGAGAGAACTTTAGAAGTGAGCCATGTAAAAAAATTCTCCCAAATAAATCCAAGTTGATAACTATTCATAAAATTCTTGAAAAAAAATAAAATCAATCTATAGTTGTTTATATAATTTTTTTCCAATCTCTTAATTTTTTTTCAAAAATTAAAATTTCTTTGTTAAAAGATATTATTCTAATTATGAATTATTTATTTTTTTATATATAAGAAATTCGGAATTTTTTATTCTAATTATAAATTAGAATAATTTTGATTATTATAATAGATAATTATATGTATTAAAAATATGGTAGATATTTTTTTTTTCTAGTTTATTAGTTTCGTAAACTTGAATATTTTGTCCTCCAATATTTTTAAGTCCAATTACTGTACATCTATTGACTTTTTGTTCATTAATGTTATGAATTTGAAATTCAAATAGAAAGGCTGACTCGGTCTCAAATGTGCTTCCAAGTGTAGAAGTGTCAAGTTGTATCAAGGATAAATCCAGGATCGTATTCCACAGGGACAAAGGATTATCAAAGCATCTGTGAGATTTTAGTGTAAAAATTATCTTGACTAAAAGAGATGAAAAGAAAAAAATGCAATGTGTGAAAGTTGAATTAAACTTGTAAGAAACAATAAAACAAACACTTGAGATGCAATTTTCGCCCATTTCTGATTTGAAGTTGGATTTACCTCTAGTTTCATTTTCTCTCAATCATCTTCTCATTCCAAGAGATTATGATCGGTTAATTAAACAATAAGCACACTTTTCAATATAATCAAGGTAATTGACGAATTGTATAACAAATATAAAGTGAAAGAAAGCCATCAAAATCTTGTTACGAGTTCAAGCATCAATCGTGCCTTTACGTCTACGACTGATCAAGTTCAAGTACATAGCATTTTAACCCTTTCGCAAGATGAAATACAATCTATCAATTTAATCACTTAAAATTTCATACCTTGAAGTAAATCCAACCCAAAACAGTCATGGGTTACTCATTGAATCTCAAGCTAAAAATCTAGCCTATCATTTCTAAATTAGTGAACTGCTCTAAAATGATGAACCCTAACATTTGGAATTACCGTATAAATAAAATTGCAGAAGAAAATTAACGATGCTCAATGATAACATGTACTGAAACGAGAAGTGAAAATAAAGAAGATGCAATGTAAATAAAATGATAGGCGAAACGTGAGACTGAAATTAAATTAAAAATAAGGTGAAAGTGCTGAACGAATGAAAACCAAACAATAATAAAATAAAACTGCAGAACGAAACGAGTCCCAAAAGTCTGTAAACCGAAACAATAAAATCAAACTGAAGAAGAGATAATCTGCTGTACGAAACGAGAGAGCATAAAAACCTTTCGGCCAAAACCAAGAGGTAGAGGACCGCCGAACGTAAACGAAAAAAAATAAAAGTCTGCAATCGAAAATGCTTCACGAGCCAACTAAGAGAACCGAAAGAAAAAAAAATAAAAACTACCAAGGGCTCAGAAAATAAAACTAAGGAAAAAAAAAAACCCCCGCTCCCCTTGAAAGTATGATATATATCCCCTCTCCCACGTAAAGATGCAACAAAATAAAATAAAATCTAAAACGCCCCTCTGTTCCTCCGCTGCCAACTGAAGAATAAGTTAAAGTTTTTCCAACCGACTTTTTCCGCATGCTTCTCCTGCTGAGTGCGTGAATCTGCTACTCGCCCCTCTCTCCAACGTGCCTTCAACCCGCAGCAGAAAAAAATATGCAGCAAATGAGTTCCTATTTTTTTACTTCGGGAATGCCCATGTGAATATCTGCTGATGTGTGTGAGATTGCCAACCGACTAGAAAAAAATAGACCCCGCGTGCATCTTGTGAGGCCAGCTACTGTTTCCAGCTCCTGCTGCTGTTCCCGTAGATGCTCTGCTGCATCGTGTGACATGCTGCTGCTGTGTTTTTTGCTCCTGCCATCCGAAAATAATTTAAACTGCTTGAGGCCACGATCTGCAGCTGCTTGCTGCTCTTCTCCTTGAGGTCAGCTGCTGCCCACGTGAAAGCCATCTAACCCAGTGAAACCGAGGCTTCTTCTGCTGCTGGGTGTGCTCCACGTGAGTCTGTTGCTGCATCTTGTGAGGCCAGCTGCTGCTGTGTCGAATGAAAAATAACCAGGCGTGCATCTGTTGCACCAACATGATCCTTCTGCTATGTGTTTGCTGGTGCCTGCTGTGTGTTTGCTGGTGCGTGAGTCTTCCTTCCGAGATGCTCTTTCTTTTCTTTTGCTTTTCTTTCCTTTTGTTTATTTTATCTTCTTGTTTGCCACACCCACCAGCTCTTGTTCCCCATTAGTGCTCTTCTTATTTATTCTATTATTTGTTCTTCCTTTCTTTTCTTTCTTCACTTTTTTTTTCTGCTCCAGTGGTCTGCGTGAACTCATTTGTCCGTGCGTTGCTCGTGCGAGTTCCACCAAGCCATCAACATTGCTCGTGCGTGAGTTCCTTCAGTCCGTGAGTGAGTGTTGAGGCCGAACACCTTCACTTCTCATTTCAAAAATGCCTCACATCAATTCTTTTCCAAAGATGCCCCTACAGCAATTAAGATTAAGTATTCACAATGAGGGGTAAAATTGAGATATTAATTCTAATGTGATTTTAAAAGCTGCATTATCCATCATTTTAAGTGAAAAATATCAGAATTTATCAATGAGTCAAGTACTAGAAATTACTGCATAATTAAGTGCTTCATTCAGTTTTTGGTTGAACAATTTATTCAATTTAGCAACTTAATAATGCAGTTTTTGACACTTAATCAAAGGCGTGAAAGCCAAGTTTGCACATGGGCTATCAGAACTCTTAAGCCTTCGAAAAGTAGTAAAATTGCTTTCCACAGTGCATAGATGAGTTTTTAAAATGGAGCCCGTCCAGGCCGGATGAGGTGTAATTGGAGAATGTTCACCCTTCAATAGAAGGGTAACACGTAGGTATAGTAAATTTATAATAGATGCGAAATACAAAAACACATTTCAAAAATAACTCAATCGGTTCTATTCTCTCTCTTTCTCCACTCTTTTTCAATCTCTCTCTCAAAAGTAGACACAGTGCACTTGCCTAGTCACAAATAGGGATAAAGGATTCCGCTAGGAACAGAGAAATTAATCAAATATAGCAAGCCACTACCAATGCTCTAATAAATCAAGATCGAGATCACTGTCCCGTGAACGTACTGAGGAAAACACTTTTTTCAAATAAGTTTTTTCAAGGAAAAATCTTCCCAGACAAACAAAAACGAAGAACTAACCATAAAATAGAAAATAAATTGAGAAAAGTCCCTAATATGAAATTTTGAAAAAAATGACTAAACAACCTCCAAAAAATAAGCAAATGCATTCAAACCCTAAATCTATAAAATTACATTTCAAAAATCCGAAGAAAATTGGAAAAAGACATTATAAAAAACAAACAAAATTTTTTCTTACGAGTTCAAGGCCTGAGAGCCTTGACATTGGCTATAGAAGAAGAGGAAGAAGAAGCAGCAGCCACGCATTGGAGGGTGAAGTGGAAGAGGGAGAGAGAGAGAGAGAGAGAGAGAGAGAGGGGCTGAGGGGGGAAATGTGAGAAAACCCAAAGAAGAATAGAGTGCGATGCAGTTCACCGTAAATTTGATAGAATTATGAAGTGGCACCTGTCATTGGAGGGTGTAAAATGTCCAAAGACACCACATCCTGTTTTAGGATAAACTCTTTTTAAAAAGGAGAATGCTACAGCCCTGCTGGGAGCTCCCATTGGGACGTAGCATTATTTTTTTTAAAGTTATTTTTTATATAAACTTTTTAATATTTTTAAAAAATAAAATAAATTTAGGATATCATTAAAAAATACTTCTTTAATTAGAAAGTAAAAAAAAAACATTAAAAAATATTTCTTTAATCACGAAGTAAAATAAAAAATCATAAAAAATAATTTTTTATTTGATTTCGTGATTAAAAAAATATTTTTTAATAATATTATAAATTTTTTATTTTTGTAAAATATTTAAAAAAATTTATATAAAAAAGCTTAAAAAATAAAAATAAAAAAACACTTGCTAGATCCAGCGGAGCTCCAGATCCCTTGCATTATTCTTTAAAACTCAAGTAACGTGCATTTGGATATAAAGGATATTTCCGAAAATTTATCTTACAAATATGTGCAGTCGGTGTACATGGTAAAAAAAAAAATATTAAGGTTGGCAATTTACTGAAAACAATAGAGGCAAATATGGAAAGTAAATAAAAAAGAAAGGCTATTTGAGAAAAGAAATAAGTTTACAAATATATACTGTCGGTACAGACCTAACAAGTAGCTCTCTTTACTGGGCAAACTTCCTTAGAGCACTAGTATTGGCTTGGCTAAATGCATCTCCAAACTTTAGCCAATATCACCCCTTTTTACATTTGCCTATTCTATTTACATTTAATCCTCACATTGGATTAGCCATTTACCCTCTATATAATAATAAAATATTATTAAATTAATAATTTTTTTATTTAATTTATTTGTATCACATTTTATAATTCTACCAATTGAATATTAATAATAATTATATTCTAATTAAATTAATATTAAAAAATTAATATTTTTAAAATTCATTTAATGTTAATAATATAAAATATTAATTAAATTCATCTAAATTTCTTAATTACAAACCAAATAGTATTTTAATTGAAGTGAGAAATTAATATTTTAATGTTTGATGAAACAATAGTGGTTCTCCATCTTTGGCCAATCACTATAGCAAAAGTCCATTTTATTTTAGATTTGGCCAATCCAATGTGGAGTGTTTCTAGTACATATTATCTAAATTTTAGCCAATCTTTAACTTTGGCCAAGCCAATGCTAGTGCCCTTAGACGTTTCATTCCTGCTAGTATATATACATGTATATATATATATATATATATATATATATATATATTTATATATTGAATTGAGGCAACTGATTGCAAGGATTTTGTTAGAAAGAAAATTTGTGTCTTTAAAAGATGTACATATTGAGGGTAAAGAAATACAATCATATTATTTATAAGTTGCGTTAAATACACTACTTACAATAAAATTTATCATTATAAAATATTTAAAACAAAAATATTTTTTATACAACCTGTCAATAATCAGATTGAAAACTAAAATCTTTAGAAAAATGTGCTAAAATATTTCTATAATTATTTCAAAATCAAACATAATATATAAAATATAGTCTATTCTTAAATCGGTGTGTAGAGTATACCATTCACATTAAGTAATGGTAAGATTTAAATTGTAAATTTAAAATTTTATAATTTATCTTCAAAATTAAATTATAACATCTACAAAATTTACTAGTGTGACACGCAAGCTCAATAATAGAGTTTTTACATATATATACACACATACATATTTATAGAAAAATGCTAACTATATTTAAGAAAACTTACAAAAAAGTTACTTCTCTACGTGTTAGCTATTGATATGTTAAAAATTATGAAATTCGATAAAAAAAAAATTGACAAAATGAATCTTATAGATAAAATTATAAGTAAAATTATAACTACATCTAACATTGTCATACATAAATGTTTTCTTTACGTTAAAATAAAAAACTGAACTATTAGTAAGGCTGTAAAACAAAATCGAAAAACTGGTGAACCGAATTGAATTGGTGGGTTTTAACTAGTTTTGAACTGGTCTAGTTTGGTACCGATTTCTATTAAGTAAAATCGGTTGAAAACTGATCCGGTTCAGGTTTTATTTTTAGAACATTGATTCGAACCGAATCGGATGATACATATATATTATTCTTAATTTATTATATTATATGCTAAATTGCTAATTAATATAACATAAAATTTAAAAATCTTATTATTCATGTATATTAATCTTTTAATATAAAATTAATATAACATTTGATATAACATAAAATTAATCTTATAAATCTTAATATAACATTTGATAATGATATAGCATAAATTAATCTTATAATTTTTAATATAACATTTGAATTTTGATATAACATGTAAAATTTAATTTTATACTATAAAAAATATTTAATTTAAAATGAGAAATATGGATCAATTATTTACTAAAATTTTGTTGAAGTATGATTTTGTTTATCTGTAAAATTAAAAAAATTGGGCCGGACAAAACCTAAATAAAAAATTCAAAAATTTCGATTTTGATAATGGATATATCAACTTTTAAATTTTTAAAATTAGTATATACTAATTTAAGTTTAAAAAATATCTAAAAACTCGTAGGGAATAATCAGCCAGTGGTTTGGACTTGGACATGAGATATTATTACGTGGGGACAGAGCCACACCCACATGTAGCCGATAATAGTAATTGAGGAGTCCATTTCACTTTCTTTTTTTTTTTTGAAAGTTTTTCTTTCATGCATTTTTTTAATATTTTCTTTATAAAAATCATAACATTATTAAAAAAATATTTACTTATTCACCTAGTTAAAAAAAAAAAAAAAATGCCAGAAACCATATCGAAATGCTTTGTCCCTTGACTCCTTTGACTGGACACACTGCATTTTCCTATTACGTGGACCCAACTTCAACGCCCCTCAAAATCTGATTGGCTAGCTCGCGTGGGATCATACCTGATTGCCACGTACACCTAACTGCCTAAACCCCCGAACCATCTGGATTTCCCTCGAACCTATATAATGGGACCCTCCTTTTCAATCTACCCTATTGCGTTTCAAAATTCAACGTTCAAGTTTCAGCCCTATTCTCGTATACTGATACATACTCAAATTTCCGACGAGTCGCGCACTCTCACCCCGGAATATTTCGGTCCGCAAGTCACAATTCGTATCCCATTATGGATACCCGTTTTTCGTTGTGGATTATTCTCTCGGTTTCGCTATTCGTTTTAATCTTAGAAGCGAAAACCATCGACCCCTACAAGGTAAGGATGTCGATCTGGATTTCAAGTTCGTGTTTCTCCGGTCCTGGTTTTTTCCCTAAATTTCTTGGTAGCTTCCTAGAATCATGTTAGTTAAACTTGGTTTTTGTATTTTGGTCTTTTAAGCATAATTTTTTGCTCTTGGTAGATTTATAGAACAATCGAAGAAGTATATCACTTTTCTGGTGCCTCAATTGCCATGAGATAGAAAAGTAGGAGTATATTGATACAAATGTAGGTAAAATCAGGGAAATAACAAAAGGGTAGTTATCGGTTGAAGTGGCATTTTGTCATAATTTTTGGCTCACTGGCGCATGCGTATCAAGTTTTGCTGTAATTTTAAATGTTTCCAAGTATTTTTTTAACTTGTAAACTAGATTTTATTGATCTAGAGCAATGCCTAAGCGTCTTAGTTTAGTGATATAAGGAATTCATGATAAGTCATGCCACGAAAATAAATTACAGTCGACCAATGGAGTACCGTATTGAAAAGTAAGTTTCTAAACTCATCCACTGACGCTCTTGATCTTCAAAATTTCTTTCATTACTCTCCCTCCAAATACACCACCATAAAGATATTGGAATCATCTTCCATATTCTGAGAGTTGCCCCTAATGCCTTTCCAATAAGCTAACAGGTCGACTTCCCTTATTGGCATCACCCAAGCTAATCCCATCCGAGCAAAGATTTCATTCCACAATGTCATGGCAATCTCACAACACCAATCTATAACTATGATGCGATGTTTCCTTAAGTTATCTAGAGTGAGGATTTTTCCCAAGGAAGCCATCCATACAAAAAATGTTTCTTTTAGGGGTGTCTTTGTCTTCCAAATACTCGTTCATGGGAATGGATTTGTATTGTACGTTGTCATGGATTGAGAGAAAGAGCAGATTGTGAACTTCCCTATCTTAGCGGGGGCTCTAAAAAATCGTCTTCAACTCCTCCCAACAAATGGGTGGAGTACACAGGTCATAGAACTCTGAAAAAGCGTTGATTTCTCAATCTTGTGCATCTTTGAGAATGTAACATTCCATTGGGGAATAGGTTCGCAATCGAGACTTATTTCATTCTTGCTTTACCATAAACTTGTGGATAAGTTTCCTTGAGTGCTACTCATTTATCTAAAAAAAGTTTTCTTGAGTGCCCTATCACCACACCATACATCGTGCCAAAATTTAATTTTGGATCCATCAACTACTGGAAAGCTTATATTTCTTGAATATTTATTTTTTATTGAATTTTGTGTTGATTTGGTATTTTAAAAAAAGGGTTACAATATTATCATTTCATACGTGTTTGACAAGCAAACTCGAAGGGGTTGGCCCAAGTGGTGAAGGCTTTGGTCTTGGGGTATCACTCCCTTCAAGGTCCAAGGTTTGACACCTTAGGGGTGCAAACAATCCTTTGGAGCCACACCTCATAGTGAAAAGCCAGCGATTTTCAGTGTAGGGAAATTTTCAAGGGTGCTGTGCATGGAACTGGGGTTTACTCTGCAGGAGTGGGTCCGAAGGGCCCTACCTTGGAGAGATTCCTTGACATAAAAAAAAAAAAAAAAAATCTTGAATATTTGTCCCAACTTCTTCTTATATGCTTCCATAGCCCCACTCCATAAGGCCCACTCACCTCATTGGAACACCGTCCTCTCCATGGTTTCCTATGCTTCAATTTGATAACAATTCTCCACAAGGCACTCCGTTTATTATGGCATCTCCATAGCCATTTGTAAGGCAAGCCTTTTTGAAAGACTGCAAGTTCCAAATGCCCAATCTTCTAACTACTTAAAGTTGGTTAAATTGATAGAATAGAACTTATGGTAAAAAAACCCATTTAAATTAGTTTGATGCACTTGATACCAATGATAACATAACATGTACCTGGGAGATTAAACAAAAAAAAAAACAATAAAAAAGATGTCTCGAAAATAAAGGAATTGTATAAAAATAGACTATCAAGTTCCAAGTACGGTTCCTGCTTCTTGTTCGCTTTCATTCTTTACTGCTTAGGCTGGCACTAAGTTTCTTTCTTTTTTATATGGATTTTATTTCTTATCAGATTCTTGGGGTTGAGCGAAATGCAAGCCAACGTGAAATTCAGAAAGCTTTCCACAAGTATGTTTTCCTTTTAATTCTTGTAGCTTGTTATGGAGATTTTCCTTTTTTACATTTGATTTCTATTCAATGAAAAGGGTCGGTTGGCTATTTCCAAAAAAAAATAAAAAATATTACTGTTCAGTGATTAACCATGTCTTTTTGATGTAATTACGAGTATCAAGAATATTAAATATTATTTAGTGCAGCAATGGCATGAAAAAATGACTTATGAGATTGAAAGAAAGCATGTGTAGGGATGCGTTATTACTGTCTTTTTTTGTTTTTTGGAGAGAGAGGGGGGGGGGGATTGGTCAGTATGCCTCTAAATGATTGTCCTGCCAGTCAATAGTCATGTCTGGCAATGAAAGTGTAGTTTAAGGATTATGGTGAGCACTTTGGTGGACAACGTTACTTGGAAGAGCACAAACCATATTTTACGGAGTATTACCTTGATAAGCAGTGTTAATTACTAGAACAGGTTAAACTTTTCCCCGCATTTCCTATATATCAATGAGAACTTATTTGTCATCCACTTGAAATGCGTTTCTGAGTTTTGCGAAGAATATAGGTTAGCTTTAATACCCTGAAGTATATAGTTGGTATGAAATAATCCACTTAGAATTGCATCATTTGAAATTGTGTGACTAGGACTTTGCCTCGTCTGGGTTAAATACATGAGTATTGTTGTGTTTGTGTGCATGATTGCAATACCATACCATACCGTAACATATAACCGTACACACACATCCACCATGCCATACATGAATATGCAGTTATGTTGTAGGTTTCCTATCTCTCATGGTTGGTCCTTTTTTTTCCCTTCTTCTAGGCTTTCTCTTCAATATCATCCAGACAAGAATAAAGATAAGGGCGCGCAAGAGAAGTTTGCTGAAATTAATAATGGTATGATGATTTCTTATTCATTTCTCCTTGTCGGTAGAGGTATCTATTTACTAAATAGTTTTAATAATTTTATTCTCATACCCCTTGTATTGCTTTCAGTTCATAGAACATTTGGATTTGGAGATGAGTAACCTTGTTGTCATCATTTGATTATTTCAGATCGTTTTTATGTTTAAATCAATGATTATAAGCAAGTGGCTACAATGTCAAGTCATTGTGGTTCTGGTTCTAAATATCTTGTATTAATCATTGTTTATGTATTAGATGAACAATTCTTTTGCGTTTTGCTTTTGGGTCTATCTTAATGACCATTCGTGTTGACTTTTACCTTGTTTTCATCAGCTTACGAAATTTTATCTGATGAAGAAAAGAGAAAAAACTATGATATGTATGGGGATGAGAAGGGTAGTCCTGGATTTGATGCTGGCTACTCTGGGGACAATGGTGGATATACTTATTTCAAGAGTGGTGGACCAGGTCATGATCGGTTTAATTTCAGACCTGGTGAATGGCAGAGTACAGATGGCCAGGGAGGTTCCAAGTCATTCTCCTTTTCTTTTGGTGGCTCTGGTGGTCCAGGATCATTTGATTTCGGTATTAATGATATTTTTGCCAGCTTTTTTGGTGGTGAAAGCCAAGGTGGGGGTCGGTTTGGTGGTTTTGGTGGTTCAACTGGCTCTCAGTCTACCACTAGGAGTTCCCCAAAGAGCATTAGGACCATCAATTCACAGGCCTTTCAGAAAGAAATAGCTGACCAGGGGATCACATGGCTTTTGTTATCTTACACACCTACGTTGAAGGAGAATCAACACATTGAATCAATCATAGAGGAGGTTGCCAGTTCACTTGGAGGAGCTTTAAAGGTAGTTTTGTGTTTTCATGTATTGTTTATAAGTGCTCTATCAATTGAATTTCATCTGATCATGTGTATGATTGTGTTGTTCACTCTGACAGGTTGGAAGTATAAATTGTGACACTGAATTGTCTTTCTGTAAGGACCTTGGCATATATCCCCGCAGAGCAGCCAGGGTGTTTGTGTATTCTTATATAGCAAGTGACAGGGGTTCCTTGGTGGAGTACAGTGGTGATTTGGCTGTGAAGAGTTTGAAATCTTTTTGCCAAGAACACTTGCCAAGATTTTCAAAAAGAGTTGACCTGAGTCATTTTGAATTTTCCTCTGCGACGGTTGAAAAATTGCCTAGGGTCATGCTTCTTTCTACAAAAAAAGATACACCTGTTATTTGGCGAGTTCTCAGTGGGTTGTATCGTAAACGGTTTGTCCTCTATAATTCAGAGGTATGTTATTGCTGCCATTGGCTTGCTAAATAATATCCTTTGTCGAGCTTTCAGTTAAGAAGGAGATACTGTTGATTTGGACTGGCTTTGTGCTAGTCTGGCCTGTAATCACAATGAATTGGATAGACGTCTGGTGTCTAAATCTATTGGAAAAGAAACAGGAGACTATACATTTCGAAGGATGGCGGCTGTTTTTTCACTTGCATATACTTAGGTTGAATGCTATTATATTGAAACCATTGATTAGGCTTTGCAAGGTTAACTTCCATAGCAAAGTAACTCTTTGCCTTATAATGAAAAAGATGCTTAGGTTGTTTACATACATGACGAACAAGAAAAAAATTAAGAGAATACCATGTAATTTTTATTGTGTCTGTGTAGGTTCGTGATGTTACTGATCCAGCTGTGAAAAGGTTAGGAGTCGATGCACTTCCTGCTATAGTTGGTTGGCTATCAAATGGGGAGAAGCATATTCTTAAAACAGGGATCTCTGTGAAAGATCTGAAATCTGCAGTTCATGATCTTAGTAATTTACTTGATAGTTTTGAGAAAAAGAACAAGAAGGCAGGAGCCAAGAAAGCACAAACTGCTACAGTAGAGAAACATATACCTCTGCTTACAGGGTCAAGTTTTGATGCTCTATGTGGTGAGTCAACTCCGGTTTGCATTATTGGTGCTTACAGATCTTCCAGAGCAAGGGAAAAGCTGGAATCAATCCTATCCATGGTTAGTATAATTTCATATCCTAGGATACTTTTCTCAACTGGGTGTAGGAATCGTATTCTCATTTTGATTGGAGAGGGAACTTACTAGCCATCCATTTTCCTTGTCAGGATTGAAAAGTTCCATTTTTTAAGATTGTAACGTGGCTTATTTAACGAATGTTTGTGTTTTCAGGTGTCTCAGAAATCACTATCAAGGCGGCGAATTTCAGCCTTTGGCTCGAGCGATTCCATTTCCTACACCCTCTTAGATGCCACAAAGCAGGCAGCATTCCTGAATGCATTTGACAAAGGAGGATTTAAATCAGCAGATAAGCTGTTAGTGGCCTACAAACCACGGAAGAGGAAGTTCGCAGCTTTTGTTGGTGAAATGACGACAGAAGAAGTAGAGGGGTTTATCAGCTCTGTACTTAATGGGGACATACAGTTTAAGGAGACACGACAGAAACCAATCCTCAAGTGAGAGAGCGAATTTTAACAAGCCAGCCTGGACCTTCTGGTTTCTGGTTTCATGTACATAGCAGAGTGATAGCGTCATTAACATTAGTACAGCAAATATACAAAATCAAGGGGGCTATAGCAATTATTAGCGAAGAAATCTTGGTTCTGATTTAACCTCGACATGCCACCTGTACTCGTCACTTGAGTAGACTAGAGAGTTGCCTCTATAATCATGTAAAAGCGCTGCTCCAAGAGGTTTGGGAAATCCTATATTTATTTAAAATTTTGAAATGAGGAAGGAAATAATCTAAAAATTTAGTGTATAAAAATAATTCAAATGAAAATCGATCATTATATGGTTTCTGTTTTGTTTGAAACGGATAACAATTTGAAAAGGGGTTGTTGGAAAGGTTAAATCCAAGTCGCTTTCTTATAGCATTGTTATTGAATTAGTAAAATGTCTTTTCATTTTTAAATTTAATAAATATTATCTATATTTATTCCACATTGAATTAGTTAAATTGTTTTCATCCAAATTATAATTTACAGTAAATATATTCTTTTTTTTAAATATGAAATGAATTATAACAAGTTTAAAAGTATTTTTTGAGATTATTATATTATAGATATGATATTTTTATTCATATAAAATTTTATCATATATATTCATATGAGATTATTATATTATAGATTGTTGGATTGTGAAAATGAAAATGAATATGATTGTTGAAGGTTATTGAAGATTATGAAAATAAAATAAAAATTAATTAAAAATATATAATTAATAAAAAATAATAATATTTTATTATTATAGAGAGTGTAATGACTAATCTAATGTAGATTTTAAATTTTGAATGGATTAATTAAAAATAAAAAGTTACAAATTAATTAAAATTTGAAGAATAGAATGATCAATCTAATACTAATTCTTATAAATCAATTCAGAGAAAAAGATATTAAAGTGTATCTATTATATTAAAATAAAAGCAATGGCATATAGTCTAATGCAACGAGGTAATTACCTCGGATCCACCTAAATTTGCAATGATGATATGGTGCCGACGCATTGACTTCTTTTATTTAAAAAAGAAAAAATTTAATTTAATCATTAAGAAAATATTTTAAAAATACTTTTTTTAAAAAAGAAAGAAAGTAGAATACAGGACAATGTGTTAGGCCTAGCATGTGACCCTTGGCACAAAAAGTTGCCATTTTTGTTTTCTTTTGGGAGGGGATCCAGTTGTCAGTAGGAGAACAATGGTGGGCGTGAAAGTCGAGTAAACTTTCTTCCGTTTTCTGTCATGATTGACGCCAGATTTCTTGAGTCAGATGGACACGTTATTATTTAATTCTAAGCCTAATTTGATTTCGCTTGAGATTAAAATTAAAAATTAAATAATATAATATTAAAATATTTTTTTAATATTATTTTTATTTTAAAATTTTAAAAAATTAATTTTTTTATTTTATTTTATATAATAATTTAAAAAAAATTATAATAATTAAATGAAATGAATTTAATAATTTCTTAAAAAAAAACCGAGACCTAAGTCTAACCAAGGAAATAACTAGTAATGCAGATTTATTGAATCAGATTTCTTAAGAATCGGAGGAGAACCATTTTACATCAAAATCTCCCCAATCAAGGAAAACCAAAACTTAACTTGAAAAGGCAAATTGATCCCTCAAGTCGTGTGCTTTTATATTTTATCTTTATTTTTTACGTGATTTTTAACATATTGAATATTTAAACGCGTGAAGAATTATATAATAAAACAATAAAGGGGTTGTTGTATTGTAAAGAAAGATTAGGAGCACAATCTTAATTCTTATCCTTCTCCTTTATCGCTTTATTTGACTGGTTATTCTTTGAGCGTGATAATATCGTTAAGATACTTGTTTAAAAAGAAACGCATTCTTTAACATAAAAGCCTTGACTTGACTTTAAGAATTATTTAGATATCAAAATCATTTCACCTCATCTTATTTTTTTTCATTTCATCTCATTATTATAATTTTTTAAAATTTTTATATAAAATATAATAAATAATTTAATTTTTTTAAATTTTAAAATAATAATAATATTCTAATAATATTTTATTCAAACTCATTTAAAATTATTTTATTTCATTTTATCCGATCTAACTATTAAAACGAATCCTAAATAATAATAAAAAAAGCACAAATTATATTCCCTATTTCCAAATTCCAGCGACTCTTGTTCTCTCTCTCTCTCTGTGGCTTAAGTGCTTCAGTGAATTTCGGTAGTTCCAAAATCCTCGCTCACGGTTTTTGTCAACAAGACAGGTCGTCACTCGCCCACATTTTGCAAACCTTAAAAAAAGGTGTGTAAGATCATTTGCAATGTGTAAAAAAAGGGGAAACTTTTGGAATAGTACGTAAGATCTATTATAATTATATAAAAACCTAATGATGTTTATTATATAACTTATAATAATATGTTTAGTGGGTAAATAGAACTTTTGTCGAGTAATAAGATCCACCATGGCTGTCCTGTCCACTTTTCTTCAAAACAAGAGGTCTACCCCTAAATCGCCCCTAGTATCCGCCACATCCGCCCTTATAAATTTCCTTTAGCACTCTTCCCATCCACCATTCCTCCGAGAAGAGAAACTTTTTCACCCACAAAAACCAAAAGAAACAAAAAAACCGTTACTCTCTCAGTCGATCTCTTTGTGGAAGTGTCTCAGAGAGCTACTAAGTATCCGTGATTCCGTTCACTTAACAGAGTGATCGCATCTTCAATGGACACCAAGATCGGAGCGGTTGACGCGTGTAAGCCAGCTTGCAGCGACGTGGGCAGCCTACCGTCAAACTTTGCCGTATCGACCATCCATGACTCCGTCCCCTCCACCTTCGTCAACTCGTCCGAGGCCACTCTGGGCGGCCACATCGCCCGCCGGCTCGTCCAAATCGGCGTGACTGACGTGTTCACCGTCCCTGGTGACTTCAACCTGACGCTCCTTGATCACCTCATTGCCGAGCCTGGCCTCACCAATATCGGCTGCTGCAACGAGCTCAACGCCGGATACGCCGCTGACGGATACGCCCGCTCGCGTGGCGTCGGCGCCTGCGTCGTCACCTTCACTGTCGGTGGGCTCAGCGTCCTCAATGCGATCGCCGGCGCGTACAGTGAGAACTTGCCGGTCATTTGCATAGTAGGTGGTCCCAACTCCAATGACTACGGGACAAACCGGATTCTTCACCACACTATTGGCTTGCCTGACTTTAGCCAAGAGCTCAGATGCTTTCAGGCTGTCACTTGCTATCAGGTAATTGGCTTTTCATTTAATTATGTGTTTTGGTATTAAAAAAATAAAAAATTTGGTCAAGTAATTTGGTTAAAGTTATGATTTTTTGTTAAAAATTTTGTTTCGATGAATGGACTGACGTGTTTTTCTGCTGGGTTTACTTAGGCTGTGGTGAACAATTTGGAAGATGCACATGAGCTGATCGATACAGCCATTTCAACTTCTTTAAAAGAAAGCAAGCCTGTTTACATTAGCATAAGCTGCAACTTGGCTGGGATTCCTCATCCAACTTTCAGCCGTGAACCTGTTCCATTTTCACTTTCTCCCAAGTAAGTTTTGGGCTTTCCGTTGATTTCTAAACTAAAGTATTAGACCTTTCAGTATGAGATTTATTGGTGCTCTGTTTTTCATGTTATATTTTGTGATACAGATGGAGTAATAAGATGGGTTTGGAGGCTGCAGTGGAGGCAGCCGCGGAGTTCTTGAATAAGGCCGTGAAACCTGTTTTGCTGGGCGGTCCTAAACTGCGAGTTGCAAAGGCATGCGATGCCTTTGTTGAGCTCGCCGATGCTTGCGGTTATTCCTTTGCGGTGATGCCATCAGGGAAAGGGCTTGTGCCGGAGGACCACCCCCATTTCATTGGGACTTACTGGGGTGCTGTGAGCACTGCATTCTGCGCGGAGATTGTGGAGTCCGCGGATGCTTACTTATTTGCTGGACCTATTTTCAACGACTATAGCTCCGTTGGATATTCGCTCCTTCTGAAGAAGGAGAAGGCAATCATCGTGCAGCCGGAGCGGGTAATGGTTGGGAATGGGCCTTCATTTGGGTGTGTTTTAATGAAGGACTTCCTCGGAGCACTCGCTAAGCGGCTCAAGCGAAACTCTACATCTTATGACAATTATCATAGGATCTATGTCCCCGAGGGGCATCCTCTGAAGGCTGTACCGAGAGAACCTTTGAGGGTTAATGTTTTGTTCCAGCATATACAAAAGATGCTATCTAGTGAGACTGCTGTGATTGCTGAGACCGGAGACTCATGGTTTAACTGTCAGAAACTGAAGTTGCCACGAGGTTGCGGGTAAGTGGTGGAGACCATATCTCGTTTTATGTTTGTTTCCGGGTTGGAGTTGCTAAAAAATTTGAAAACTGGCTTGCTTGCAGGTATGAGTTCCAAATGCAATATGGATCAATCGGTTGGTCAGTTGGTGCAACTCTTGGGTATGCACAGGCTGTGCCAGAGAAGCGAGTGATTGCTTGCATTGGTGATGGAAGCTTTCAGGTATGTCTTGTTTGGGCCGTTTTTTTATGTAGGCAAGAACCCTGTGGTAACTGGTGTGTGGAACACCACATGCAAAGTTTTTAGTTTCTGTTTTTTTTTTTTTTTGGCATAATTTTGATGTGTCACTCTACAAATCACCATTTAGAATTAACATTGACATTGATTTTCTTTGGCTCGAACTTGATTTCTGGAATCTTTATGTGTTTGTATACATGTTGTGACTGCTTCACAGGTCACTGCACAAGATGTGTCAACAATGATTCGATGTGGGCAGAGGACCATCATCTTCCTGATAAATAATGGTGGATACACCATTGAAGTTGAAATCCATGATGGTCCTTACAACGTCATTAAGAACTGGAACTACACAGGGTTGATTGATGCAATACACAATGGCGAAGGCAAGTGCTGGACAACCAAGGTGAGTTTTTTTTACATATGTACAAATGCTTCAATGCTAAAAAGAGGGGAAACAGTAAACACTGATGTTTCTATACGTCTGTTCCTTTTTAGATCCATTGTGAGGAGGAACTGATTGAAGCAATAGAGACGGCAACGGGGGCCAAGAAGGACTGCTTGTGCTTCCTTGAGGTGATTGTTCACAAGGATGATACCAGCAAAGAGCTGCTTGAATGGGGTTCGAGGGTCTCTGCTGCCAATAGCCGTCCACCCAACCCGCAGTAAACTATACTCGCATCTACGAAATACTATGATCAATTAAAACAGATTGAGCCTTTTTTTTGTTACCACATTAAATAGGAAGTATAAGGTTTGTTTCCTGAACGGTCTGGCTGTTGAACTTGAGATTTCGATGTTTTCTATATTATATTCATCCTGAATTTGATTTTGTAAGGAAAAATCTGTATCCTTCATGATTCTATTCCATTTTGTGGATGAGATTCTCTTTGTGGGTTAGGCCGGTAGATAGAGGGGTAGTTAATGAACGTTTTGCACGATGTTGTTTTGGTCTACGTTTTGAAATGCTGATCATGTGGGAGTGAGGACCCGCCACAGCGGTGGCACTCGCCAATGTGCTAAAAAATATCCATCTTAGGCGCATAGAAGTTTCAAGCTTTATTGTCCAAATTCAATAATGCACTGGGTGGGGTCTTCATGATTTCGACTTGGAAAGAAACCTTCAACGCAAACGTAAAAATTGTGACTCTCCTTCCCTGTTGAGCAGATTTTTGTTCCTTTGAGGGTACTGCATATAAAGTGGCTCATGATGAAAGTAATATTGTCCTCATAGGAACAAAAACATTTAATGGGATCTTTGTGTTGGGTGGGTTCCTCCTTGTGAATCCCATTTAAGCGGCCGCTTAGTGGCAATTTTGTAATTTCTGAAATTAGGGTTTAGGCTTCTATATAAGTGTGTGCCATGTGTGTTCAGTGGGTGAGAGAAAAGAAATACAAAAAGAGGGAGTTGCACCCGTTCATATGGAAGCTTGAAAATTTGTTTTTTCTCACTTCCATTAGAGTTTTGAAGAATCATTTGAGGTCTGATTTTAATAAAATTTTAGTACGATATTTCCGATAATGAGAGCTTCGTTTTGACTTGCACTGATTGTTGAAATTTCTCTCCAGTTATTTAAAACAGATACCCACTTGTTGCTCAGGTTGATATCAACATGTATTGTGATGATTATGTGTTGAAACAAAAAGTACAGATATTTGAGCCTATTAATTTGGTTGGTAGTAAAAAGAAAACTGACGATGAATGAAAGATAGAGAAGTAGATATTTAGTCTTTGAATGAAATTAGAAAGCCTTTATGCATGAAAGATTGTAAAAAATAAAGCCTTTGTGATAAGAAGGCTTGTGAATTTAAAATAAAGGGATGGACAAACTGTTGTAGAGCATCTGAATAATTTTAAGAATTGTTGAATGAGTTGTTATCATTAAGCTTCTCTTGGATGATGAGGTTTAAGCTTTACTTTTGTTGAGTTACTTGCCAGGCAGTTGGAGAACTTTGGTTGTCTCTTAGTAATTTAGCTCCCAATAGTGTGATGATTACGAGTATGGTAAAAGACAACGTGTTCAATGAAGAGGTAAGAAAGAAAGAGCACAATATTTCTTTTCATTCAGAGCCACTTGTTACAAAAAAGTGAGGGAAGAATAGAAAACCTCATGGTTATAACAATTGTGAACAAACAGTGTAGAAAGTTTAAAAAGAAACAACTAAAAGAAAATTGTGAAGAACAAAAAGAAGAAAAAGAAACTGCCGGTTGCATCTAATGTTGATGTGTTCATTGTTTGCGATTATACTTGTGCTAATGTCGCGTGTCAAGACTCTACTTGGATAATTGATACAACAGCTTCTTTTCATATTACGCTACACATAAATTCCTTCTCTTCCTATATTAATGGTAATTTTGGTTGGGTTAGGATGATAATAAAGTAAATTGTCAAATTGTGAGTATATGAGATGTGCAATTGGAAATCAACATAGGGTGCAAATTGTTTCTCAAATATGTTAATCATGTTTGTGATATGTACTTTAATTTGATTTTAATAGAAAAATTAGATGATGAATGCTACCATGATCACCTTGGAGGTGAAAAGTGGAAATTTAGTAAGGGTTCTCTTATTCTAACTAAGAGAAGGAAGATCAACACTCTTTACAAGACAAATACAAAGTTGATCAATGGAAATATTATTGCTGCTGAGAATGAAATCTACACTGAGTTATGACATAAGAGACTTTGCCACATTAGTGAGAAGGTTCTTCAAATTCTTGCAAAGAAGCAACTCCTATCCAATATCAAATGTACACAACTAATGCCCTATATTCATTATCTTAGGGGAAAGCAACAGAGAATTTATTTTCATAAATTTCCTCCATCTAGAAGGGATAATATTCTTGACTTATTTTACACTGATGTTTGCACTATGAATGCCAAAAGTCTTAGTAATACATTTTATTATGTTACTTTTATTGATGACCACTCTAGAAAAGTATGGGCTTTTCTATTGAAAACTAAAGACTAAGTGCTAGATTGCTAAATGTATTCAAGGTTCTACATGTGAAAGTTGAAAGAGAAACCAAAAGACATGTAAAATGTATTTGGGCAGATAATAGTCGTGAGTGTAGACTGTAGAGGACTATTTGAAAAGTATTACATAAGTCATGACATGAGGCCTTGGAAAATAATTCTCAAGATACCAAAATAGAATGGTGTAGTAGAAAGGATGAACAAAATAATTTGTTAAAGAAATGCAAAATGCCTAATTCCTTTTAAACTAAGGCAATGAGGATAATAATTGACTTGGTCAGCATTTCTCATTCGGTTCCTTTGGATGGTGGAATTTTTGAAAGGTATGGACAAGGAAAGATATTTCTTTTAGGGTTTTGCTATTCATCCTCCTCATACTCCACACTCCACATTTTTTAATATTTTTTAATATTTTTTTAAATTTTTTTTTGAATTTATTTTTTTTAAACTATTTATAATTTTTTATTTACTATTCATATAAAAATATATTTGATTAAAAAAATTAAAAAAAAATTAAAAAAAAGATGGAGTGTGGAGTGTGATGTGAATAGTAGGAGGTTGAGTATAATTTTTGTTTCTTTTAAGCATTTAAGGGTGGTGGCTGCAGGACTTTTGTTCATATTTCCAAAGACGAGAGGTTCAAACTTGATAGCAAATTCAAGCAGTGCATCTTTCTGGGTTAATATGAAGAGTTTAATTTTATCTCATTTTATTTTATTTTTAAATATCATTCAAATACAAATATTTTTAAACTAATTATTAGAAAATTTTCAAACTAATCATTATAACTTTTACAAATTTTCAAACAAAAAATAAAAAATAATTCAACTTTTTCAAATCTAAAAACAAAAATTATATTTTAAAAATAATTTAACTTTATAGTCTTTTTTATTCAATTTTTTCTCTTATTTCTCAAAACCCAATAAATACTTAACTCAAACTATCTCACTATTATTTACAAAATTCTCATTTCATTCTTCAAGTATCTCTTAGGTGCAGTACTCGACAAATCGGTAGTTAAATATATAAACCAAAAAATATTATGTCATTAAATTAGCATATATATTTTGACCCTGTATACATAAGTAAAATATTTAAAACACCGTCAATGTCAACATCTTCATTTCTAAAATTTGGTTAATTGAACATCTTGATCTTTTCTAATTTGCTCACCCTCTAGTTAATTTGTTTATATATTAGCGATGAAAAATCTCATAAAACCCTATCAAGTGGAGAGATGGACTAAGAGCTTTTTATATTGTGTGCCAAAGTAATTCTGGTTACCAAGAGAAATAATTTTTAAGCTCTTTAACTTCCTTAAAAATATAATAAATTCCATGAACCAATTGGTTATAAAACTAGAAAGGGATAAATTGAAAAGGCATTTGGTAAGAAAACTAAAAGACTCTTCAATGCAAATTAACCACAAATTTAATTGGAAATATAATTATTTATTTATTTTATAATTTTAACTTTAGTTCATCTTATGTACTTTTTATTTAATGATTAGGTATACATGAACAGAAGTAGATCATGATTTGGCTAAATATGAATAAAGCTCCCTCTAGAGAACATAAACTGATAAAAGTATTTAAAAAAAAAAAAAAATTGGACAGAGAACTTGAGAGTTAGGCTCATTTGGATAGAAACTGTTTTATTTCATCTCATGATTATAATTTTTTTAAAATTTTAAATAAAATATAATAAATAATTTAACTTTTTTAAATTTTTAAATAATAATAATATTAAAAAATAATATTTTATTTAACAATATTCTTAAGTGGATTGGATCGAGAATCAAAGTCTTTTTTCCTTTCGGTAAATGACTGCCAGCAATAAAAATTTAAAATTGTATTAAGAAAAGATAAAATTTACAAGGAACAAGGAATGTGATTACGTGACTCAATTTGAATAATTAAACCTCATTTTTCGAAAACTAAATAGGTTATAGATTAGAGTACTCATTTTTTGGTTATTATAAATTAGACTCATTAATATCACGAATAAACCTCTCATATCTTTGGTTATTCTAAATGTGCATTATATATTTTAATCTCTATATCAAGCAATATATTAATATATATTTTTTTGTATCTAGCTAGAATCATTTTTATAATATTTGTAGAATAAAAATATACTAAAATGTACATTCTGGAAAAATAAAAAATAATTATTATTATTTCAATGTTGATTTGCCCTCCCAAAATAAACTCCTAGATCCGCCGGGCACAGCTCACACATGCTATTTCCCAGTGTCGTTCCGCTGACCAAGACTCCTTTCCACGAGTAAACCCGGCCACCGTAGCGCTCTAATCGGGGCATTGATGCGTTCAATTTTTCTATGTTCTTTTTACATTCCATGAAGAAACATTTCAGAAGAATATCTTTTATGAATTATTCATCATTCTTTTTTCATCTATTACTGATGTGGTGAGATCTGCTACTGTTATCATTCGGCCACTCGTCACGGCCTTTTGGTCAATGCCATGGACTCTGTAATCTAAAGGCTGGGAAGAAAAAAAAAAATTCAAAAATCCAATTTAATACCGACTCCAGCAAAACGAAATTAGAATCGATTTTTTTTTTCATGTTACAATTGGAGTCGGAGGTGTCACCGAACCGACTCCAACTCCGCTCTAATCCGACTCTGACTCCGAATCCGACTATAATATTGTACATATATTATAAAAATATATATTTATCTATATATTGATTATATATACTAATATAGTTATATAACTAGAATTTATATATTTAAATTCAACAATATACTAATATGAGCTAATCCTTATAAAATAATAAAGTTATACTATAATATAAATAGACTAAATTGATTACTAATAGTTAAGTACATATAAACTTTATAGTATTACTACTATGTAATACTAATGTATAATAATACTAGTATAATAACATGTAGTTAAACGCTATAATACAAGTCTATAATAAGAATAAGATCGACTAGTGTATAGAATAGTATAATTGGTTTGTAACATGTAATACTGTAGTATAATAACATGTAATTGTTAATAATAAATACTATAGTACAAATATAAATTCTAACAATTCTACTTAAACACTATAGTGCAAGTCTATTTATAATAATGTATAATAATAATATAGTACTTGTAATACTAATGTATAATAACACTAGTATATATGTAAAAAAAAAATAACACTCGTATAACAAATTCTATTTAAACACTATAGTAAAATTCTATTTACATAATAATTTTTAATAATTAATACTAACAAGTAAATTGAGTGATGACATTTTTTTATAAAAACCATAAATAGAATAATAACATATAATTAGGCCCTATGGTATGATAAAAACTAACAATTATCGTATAATTAGACACTATAATATTTACTAATAATCAATACTAACAATTATAAAAACTATAAAGAAAAAAACTATAATAAAGACTAAAATTAAAATTAAATTTAGAATTTAAACAAATAGAATTTAGTTTAATATTTAGAAAAAACAAAGTCTAAAACAGGATTTTAGCCCTTTAAGAAAAAACAAATTGAGTTTAGAAGCCCACAACGAAGCAACCTAGCCCACATTCAAGCAAAACCTTTGGTGTAAGTCTCTACCCAGCCCGCCTCACTTACCCTCCCACTTGGGGGTGAAAAAAAACCCGGTCAACTGGTGAATGGTGGATTCGTTAATTTTTTTCAAAACGTGTCAAAATAGGTCGGTTTTATTTTTTTATTTTTTAATACCGGATTAGACCGGTTCATATATAAATATATATATATATATAAATTTTATATAATTTATAATTTATATAATTATATTATATTATATTATATTATTATTGTTATTTTATATATTGTTATTATTATATTGTTATTTTACTGTCATTTCATTTTATGGAATATTATTTTGCTCCTGGTGTTGGTTATCGAGATCTATATAATTTAAAGTGTATGGATTATAATCTGAGATTTGAATTACAAATACATATGGATCATATAAAAGGACTTAGAGAAAAAATTTCATTAATGAAGCAAGATAAAGAATCAATGATTACTAACTACTAATTATATAAAAGAAGAATACATTTATTAGAACACTGGGAAAAACATCTTAAATTCTTAATAAACGAAATTAAAAGTATAAAGTATTATTTAAGTATCCTTGCATTGTAAAAAAAAAAAGAGTAAAAATCACTGATACAGATAAAGATAACCCATAGAAAAAGAAAATGAAGTATATTGGGAGGCTTGTGTTGGTAAGCTATTAAATCCGTTGGTTAGCCTATTTATGCTGAAAACCTTTTAAGGGTGGTTCCGGTGGTGTTCCCTCAAGCTCTTAATCTACTTATTTCTCTTTGGATATAAGAAATATTTATTCTGCTCAATGAATTTGAACTCTTTATTTAAACCTAATGAATCTACTACTAGTATCCCTATAGAAACTGATAATATTAATCAAGAATATTACAGTATAATAGATATAGAAAGAAATTTACAAGATTGGACGATTCCTAATGTTCCAAAAAATCAGATATAAGTATTCTACTTTCTCTTCTAAATTATCATTTCTTACTAATTATACAATTAAAACAGTAGAAAAAACTATTAGTTTAAATAATGAGTATGAATTATTACAATTATTAACAAGAGAAGCTATCAGACATCACAAAGAACATAAATACTCTTTTATGCATATTGGATTAGTACAAGTTGCTATAAAATCACTCCCTAGAAATGGATTAAACACCTCAGTATTACTCTGTCTAAGAGATGGAAGACACTTAAATTTTCATGATTCATTATTTGAGATGGTAGAATCAAGCTTATTCCAAGGTCCAATTTATTTTAATTGTTATCAAAATTACTCTGTTTCATTATTTGATCCTAATACATGCTTTAGTATTAAATATTAAAACGAATGGTTATAGAATGATGGAAGGGTCACATCCTCTAACAGTAGTATATAGGATTCATTATAAACTAATGAAAACAACATTAAAACCACAAGCTCCTATTACCAGTCCAAAAGGCTATACATTATTATTACAATCCAGTACACAAAATTCTAGCATACAAATTCTCAGACAAATTAACTGGAATCAAATTACTCTTCCTAATGAATGACAATTAGAAAACATTACTCCATTACCTAGAGTAGAAAATAATTCTAAGGACGATCTTGAGTATATAGATCAAAGAACAGACGGAACAGTCTAAATAGCTTTTCAACTTTTTAGAAGATCTTTTCTCATTATTCTTCCCCAACACCTTCTAGTTATCGTACACCTCGATCTGTTCTTACATCAAAATTTCAAAATTTTGATAACAGATCCCAGAGTATAGATACACAAGTTAGGGAAATTATTTCCAGAAATATTATTGATACACCAGTTTATACTGTCAATCATCCTGCTAGTCATCCAGATAGGGCATCCACCTCTTATAATCCTGAAAATGAACCTTCTTCTCCAACATATTCTCAAGTGATTTGAGACGATGCCCAGATATACACCCTTAATAAGGAATAATTTAAAATTAATAAGAAATATCTCAAACAAGATTATATGAAAGAAGAAAATAGTCATAAAAGATTAATATTTTTCTCAACTTTTACAAAAATAGAAAGAGATTATATTCAAGAAAAATATTAACCGTATTTAGAAGAAATACAAATTAATATACATTTCTTTACATGGTTCGAAATTTATAAATCAAACCAATTATCAACCATAAACAGAACTACTAACCAATGGATTAAAGAAGAAAACAATCAAATTGTTTATGAAAAATACCCTCCATTTGAAACTATTAAATTCAATCAAAGAAATACCAAAATACTGGCCTCACCAATAAAAAAAACATAATAGTTCAATAGAAGCTAAAAACATTGATAACATAATCCAACAAAATAATTACATCAATTTATATTTAAAAACCATGAGCAAACAATTAGAAAGAATTGAAATCCAAATATCTCCTGTCAATTCTACTATAAAAGAAGCAAAAGAAAACCCTCTATTAATTCCCCATGAAATTTCATCTCATTTAAAAACTATTTTTTCTAAAAACAAAAATAATCTATTAGAACAAATCTCTAACAAATTAGAAAAATTAATTATTAATAATACTGCATCTATTTCAAAACTACCTCATATTAATGTATTAAGTAAAACAGATTCTCCCGAAATATCTGATTCTGAAATAAGCAATATTGAAAATCAATTTAAAAATTTAGACTTACAAATAAATAATATTATAGGAGATCATACTAATGAATATACAGCCAGAAATTCTAAAAAATATGTCTCTATTACTCGTAATTGGTATCCGAGGCCTACCTCTTCAGATATGCAATTCGAGGAACAGGAACATATAGTAAGATCCGATTTTGCATCAGATGTATTGTATGAATGAAATATAGACAGACTATCTGAGTATGAAATATTCAACAATTTCCAAGAAATGATTATGGTAGCTAATGTCTATAAAAGTAATAGAAAAACTGACTACCAAGTAGCACATATTATTGTCACAGGATTTACTGGCCAACTAAAAGGCTGGTGGGATCATTATCTTTCAAATGAACAAAAGACACAAATATTAACTGCTTACAAACATGATGAAAATATGCAAGTTATTAAAATAGAAAATTGATTTCCATTAGAAGATGTTGTAAATACATTAATATATGTATTAACCAAACACTTTGTTGGTGATCCTGTCCAATTCAAAGAAAGAACTAGTGATTTATTGATTAATCTAAAATGTCCTCAATTATTTGATTTTCGTTGGTATAAAAATGTATTTCTAACTAAAGTTATGATCAGAAATGATTGCCAACAACCATACTGGAAGGAAAAATTCATAACCGGACTTCCATATTACTTCGCTCAAAAGGTACGTGAATCATTAATAAGATCAGATGGTACTATTGATTTTCATAGTCTTACATATGGTGATATAATAACTACTATTAATAGAACTGGTTTAACTATGTGTAATGATTTAAGATTAAAAAAGCAAATGGAAAAAGAAAATAAATTTTGCTAGAAAAGAATTAGGCACCTTTTGTGAACAGTTTGGTTACACTCCATTATTAGCCCCTTCAAGAAGACACAAAAAGGGAAAAAGAATTTATAGGAATTATACTAACAAAAAACGAAAATATAAAAAACTTTATAAAAGAATAAAAGACAAACAGATATATAATAAACCAATAAAACCTCTAAAAAAGACTAATAAAAAGAAAAAACAGATTGTTTGTTATAAATGTGAAAAAGTTGGGCATTATAAATCACATTGCAATGTTAAACAACAGATTAATGAATTAGATGCACCTGAAACATTAAAAGAAAATTTATTAAATATTTTTATAATACATTCAAGTGAAGAAGAGGAAAGCTCTTCTGAAGAATAAATTTATCAATTAAAAGAATCAAGTCTTTCAGAACAATCTTCTGAAAGCAAATCCGAAAAAGATGAGATACAAGTTTGTAATTATTTAGATAAAAATATTGTTTCTGTAATAAAATTATTAATGTACTTTCAAGACAAGAGAATATTATATTAGAATTAATAGATAAAATAAAAAATCCACAAGATAGAAAAGATTATTTAGAAAAGCTAAAAAATACTTTTAATAATCAAATTATTTCAATAACCTCTTCAACTCCCTATAATTTCTCAGAGATAGTAGGAAAATTTAAAACAAAAAAATAAAAAATCATATTACAAGACCTACAACAAGAAATAAATGAGATAAAACAAGAAATTAAAAATTTAAAAACATCCAATCTTAAATTAGAAGTTTCAAATGAACAATTACTACAAGAAATTATATTATTAAAAATAGATAAAAACAACTTAAATAATTCTCAAAATAAAGAACAAGGAGAGTGTTCAACATGTTATTAAAGATGAAACAGATAATTTCATTAATATCCTTAATAAAATAAATTTTCAAAAATGGTATACTGAAGTAACGGTCTCAATTAATCAGAAATTTTCTTTTACTACAATTGTTCTACTAGACACAGAAGCAGATTTAAATTGTATACAAGAAGGATTAATACCTTCTAAATATTTTAAAAAAACCAAGGAAACATTATCTCAAGCTAATGGAACAAAATTAAACATAAATTATAAATTATCTAATGCACATATTTGTAATAATGGAATTTGTTTTAAAACAACATTTATTCTGATAAAAAATATTAATACCAAAGTAATATTAGGAAATCCATTCCTTACATTATTCTACCATTTCTTTGTAATAGAGGAAAGAATTTCTACTAAAATATTTGGACAAGAAGTCCAATTTAAATTTATATTTCCTCCTGTATCAAAGGAAATTAACTCTTTAAAAGAAGTTTCATTAATCAAAGAGATTAATTTTTTAACAAAAAACAGAATTAAAAGAAAATAAAAACAGATAAGTTTTTTAAAACAATAATTAAAATATAAAAGAATTGAAAAACAATTAAAAGATCTATTATTAACTCAAAAAATTGATAATTTTAAGATTATGATTGAAAAAGAAGTATGCTCTAACCTACCTAATGCTTTTTGGAATAGAAAACAACATATAGTTGAATTATTTTATGAGAAAGACTTTTCTGAGAAAAATATTCCAACTAAAGCTAGACCAATTCAAATGAATAATGAATTATTAGAATTTTACAAAAAGAAAATTAATGATTTATTAACAAAAGGATTAATTAAGAAAAGTAAATCACCTTAGAGTTGTGCTGCCTTTTATGTTAAAAAACAGACAGAATTAGAAAGATGAGTTCCTCAATTAGTTATTAATTATAAACTTTTAAATAAAATATTACAATGGATTAGGTATCCGATCTCTAATAAGAAAGATTTATTATCTAGACTCTATGACTTTACAGTATTTTCAAAATTTGATATGAAAAGTGGATTCTGGAAAATTCAAATTGTTGAAAAAGATCGATATAAAACAGCTTTTACAATCCCATTTAGACATTATAAATGGAATGTTATGCCATTTGGATTAAAAAATGCTCATAGTGAATTTCAAAATATTATGAACGAAATATTTACTTCCTTTACTCATTTTTCAATAGTCTATATAGATGATGTATTAATATTCTCCTCATCTATTGAACAACACTGGAAGTACTTAAATACTTTTGTCCAAATTATTAAACAGAATGGATTAGTTGTTTCATCACCAAAAATAAAACTATTTCAAAACAAAATTAGGTTCTTTGGACATGACATTTATCACGGAACTATTACTCCAATTAGTAGAGCAATAGAGTTTGCTGATAAATTTTCAGATGAAATAAAAGATAAGCAAAATTACAAAAATTTCTGGTAAGTCTCAATTATGTTGCAGATTTTTACCAATCTCTTAGGCCATTATGCAAACCATTATTTAAGAGATTAAAAAAGAATTCACCACCATGGACAGAAAAACATACAAATATTATAAAACAAATTAAAACACGTTAAAAAATTACCATGTTTGGGACTCCCATCTCCTCATACTTTAAAAATTGTTGAAACAGATAATTTTGATCTTGGTTATGGAGGACTTATGAAACAAACATTATCAGACAATTATGAACAGATTGTTCGATTTCATTCAGGATGTTGGAATCCTGCCCAAAAGAATTATAGCACCATTAAAAAAGAGATTTTAGCTATTGTATTATGTATTTCTAAATTTCAAGATGATTTGTTAAATCAAAATTTTTTACTTAGGATAAATTGTAAATCAACCAAGGAAGTTTTGATTAAAGATGTGAAAAACTTGGCTGCTAAGCAAATATTTGCTGGATGGCAATCTATATTAAGCAAATCCTTACTATCTGGATGACTGACAGTATAAACTGGTGTATCAATAATATTTTTGAGAATAATTTTCCTAACTTGTGTATCTATACTCTGGGATCTGTTGTCAAAATTTTGAGATTTTGATGTAAGAACAGATTGAGGTGTATGATAACTAGAAGGTGTTAGGGAAGAATAATGAGAAAAAGATCTTCTAAAAGGTTGAAAAGCTATTTGGACTGTTCCGTCTGTTCTTTGATCTATATACTCAAGATTGTCCTTAGAATGATTTTCTACTCTAGGTAATGGAGTAATGTTTTCTAATTGTCATTCATTAGGAAGAGTAATTTGATTCCAGTTAATTTATCTGGAAATTTGTATGCTAGAATTTTGTATACTGGATTGTAATAATAATGAATATCATTTTGGACTGGTAATAAGAGCTTGTGGTTCTAATGTTGTTTTCATTAGTTTATAATGAATCCTATATACTACTGTTAGAGGATGTGACCCTTTCATAATTCTATAACCATTTGTTTTAATATTTAATACTAAAGCATGTAGTATATTAGGATCAAATAATGAAATAGAGTAATTTGGATAACAATTAAAATAAACTGGATTTTGGAATAAGTTTGATTCTACCATCCCAAATAATGAATCATGAAAATTTAAGTGTCTTCCATCTCTTAGACAGAGTAATACTGAGGTGTTTAATCCATTTCTAGTGAGTGGTTTTATAGCAACTTGTACTAATCCAATATGCATGAAAGAGTATTTCTGTTTTTTGTGATGTTTGATAGCTTCTCTTGTTAATAATTGTAATGATTCATACTCATTATTTAAACTAATAATTTTTTCTTCTGTTTTAATTGTATAATTAGTAAGGAATGATAATTTAGAAGAGAAAGTAGAATACCTATATATATAATTTTTTGGAACATTAGGAATCGTCCAATCTTGTGAATTTCTTTCTATATCTATTATACTGTAATCTTCTTGATTCATTAGATTTAAATAAAGAGTTCAAATTCATTGAGACAGAATAAAGATTTCCTATATCCAAAGAGAAATAAGTAAATTAAGAGTTTGAAGGAGGCCAATAATTTTACATATATATACTAAATTACTAATTAATATAACATTAAATTTTAAAATTCAATTATTCATTTATAATAATAATTTCATAACGCAAAATTAATATAACATTTAATATAACACAAAATTAATCTTATAAATCTTAATATAACATTTGATATAACATTATCATTAAAAGTTTTAATTTTATAACATAGAATTTTAATATTAAATATGAACATTTGATTATATGTTATTAATATAAACTATAATATATATATATATATATATATATATATATATATATATGTTAAAGATAAATACATTTTAGAGCATAATAAATTCTAATATATATATTTTTATAAATATATTTCTATATATTTGATCATATAGACTTATATAAAAAGTGTATGTAACCATCACATTATCACCAACATATATGTAACCAAACATATTATTATTATTATATATAATCAAATATATAAATAAGTTAGACAAAACATATAATTATTAGTATATTATCACTAACATATATAATCAAATATATATCACTATACAATACAATTATATATATTTATTAATAACAACACTAATATTATTAGTAATATACTATATATCACTGTAGTATTGTTATACTAACTGTGTAATTCACTAATACTATATTAAAACCGAAAAAATAAGATCGAAATTGATAAAATATAAAATACCGATTTAAGAGTGTAATGATACGGCCGTACTCGCACTTCAGTTTCTCACGTTCTCATATTCTCTTAGAAAAACCCAAAACCCTTCAGAGCTGCGAAGGCCCTCTCCCACCCACCCAGCCCGTCGCCTCTCTCTTTCTTCTCCCGCCGTGCGGCCGTCCATCGACTCCCCCTCACCGTCCGACCTCACTGAGTCCCTTACTCTCATCTACGTCACTCACTCTCATCGAGTCATCGACGTCGGTCCCATCACCGTGGTCCGTAAGTGCCTCTTCTGTTCACTGTTGATTTTAATTTCTTGGTTGATTTTTTTGTCTGCTGATTTCCAGATTATTTTGGTTGATTTTTGGTATGCTTATTTCCAGATTTTTTGGTTGATTCTGTAACTTTCTGGGTTGATTTTTTGGCGTCTGCTAGGGTTTCTAACTTTAGTGAAAAAAATGAACTGGGATCCGACTATGCTGTAACTGTAAGGGTTTCTAACTTCTGTGAAGCACATGCAGATTATGGTACACAAAACTACGAATGTATAGTCAAAATTTTTTCGATATATAGTCAGTTCCGTCAAGCTTGAAGAATACTTCTGCTTTTTTATCCAATAATCGCTGGTTACTGTATGGATGTCATATCCTCTTGGGCTGTTATGGTTATCTGCTATTAATCTGTTTGGCTGCCTAGAAGATTTCACACGTGAACGGAGAAAGTTTGGGACTGCTGTGTTTAGGCTCTTCTTCTTCTTCTTTTTTTTTTTTTAATAATAATTGGACCTATCGGTTTTAGATTTTACAGATGCATATTTGAAATTAGACTTCTCGTTTTCCTATTACTTTCCTGTATTTTCTGAGACACAAACTGAGGAACTTATTCGTCGGCCTTTTTTTTCACGGTTTTTTCTCTTCCTACCTGATCATGAAGTTGGTGATTTGGGTTACACATTAAGGTGAGATTTGGATAGTGAGTTTTGAAATGAAAGTTGAATAAAATATTGTTAGAATATTATTTTTTAATATTATTATTGTTTTGAGATTTGAAAAAGTTAAATTGTTTATTATATTTTGTGGGAATTTTCTAGTGAGCCGCTTTCCAAACCGCGTCTCTTAACCGGATCATTCTCCGGTTATTAGAGTTGTGCTCCAGGTTCGCTTTTTTTTTTTTTATAAGTAGGTTCGCTTTTATTAGTCCTCTTTATATTTTTGCCTGTAAATTTTCTTTTCGGCCTGGTTACTCAGTTTTAATATGGTTTAATCTTCTGGGAATTTGCTTCAATCATTTGAAACCCGGTAAAATTGCCAAGAAAGAGGGAAAAAAAAACACCTCCTCTTAGCTGAAGCAAATTTGTGTCTGACTCTTAAGCTTTGATTTTGGTTCCAAGTTTACTCTCTTTCTTTTGGTTTAATAATTTCCGTGAGTTTTCTTTGGTTTAACAAGTGTTCTTCGAATTTGATGGAACTGACTATATTGAAATTTTTTTTGTTTGGCTGCCTGTGATTTGAGATTTTATTAATTGGTTTTAAGTTGTAATTGGGCTCGTGTGATTGGTCTCTATTTCTTAAGTTGCCGTCCTGCTCTATTGAACAATCATTGTTGGATAAATGCGAAGCCACTAATAGAATATTCAATCCTGAGTACTTCTGGAATTATTTGCTTTTAATTCCTGTGCTAACTCTTTGCTTTAGTTTGTTGGGGAAACCCAGCGCCTCCTGTTGTATATATCTTTTATTAAGGCTGTGTTTGTGTCAGCCAAACTTATTTTCTGGGAAAAGATATTCATTTCTTGACCTGTTTGAGTAGGGGAAAAGGAGAGGTCAACGGAAAAGGATCCTTCGACATCGATCATCTTCATACTTTGTTTTCTTCATTGCCCCAACATCAAAGGTAACTATTTTCCTGCAAACAGACAACAACCATTAACTCAAACTTTATACAAGGGTCGGTTTAAGTTTATCATCGATGGATTTTTTCTGTTTGAATTATCATATAAGACAGCCACTTGTATCTGTTATGGTTGATGTTGTTTTGTGCATTTCTAAGTTTAATGTTTTCTTATGTTATATCATATCAGCCATGGCTGAAGAATCAGGTATGTTTATGGTTCCCCAAACAGTCGGAAGCGTTCTTTGTTGCAGATGTGGCATTCCAATGGCACCAAATGCTGCCAATATGTGCGTGAAGTGTCTGCGCTCCGAAGTCGACATCACGGAAGGTCTTCAGAAGCATGTAATCATAATTCATTGCCCCGAGTGTGACAGCTACTTGCAGCCACCAAGAACTTGGCTCAAAGCCCAATTGGAATCGAAGGAGCTGTTGACGTTCTGCGTAAAGAGGCTGAAGAATTTGAATAAAGTAAGATTGGTGCATGCAGAGTTCATTTGGACAGAACCCCATTCCAAGAGGATCAAGGTTAGATTGAAAGTTCAGAAAGAGGTTCTTAATGGAGCAATACTTGAACAATCGTATGTGGTCGAGTATGTTCAGCAAGAACATATGTGTGAACCCTGTTCAAGGATTCAGGCCAATCCGGACCAGTGGGTTGCAGCTGTGCAACTGCGCCAACATGTTTCTCACAGGCGTACTTTCTTTTACTTGGAGCAGCTGATTCTGAAGCACAATGCTGCTGCCTCTGCCATAAAGATCATGCAGATGGATCAAGGGATCGACTTCTTTTTCTCGAACCGGAGTCATGGTATGAAGTTTGTGGAGTTCGTTGGTAAAGTTGCTCCAGTTAGGAGTCGCAATGACAAACAGCTTGTTTCCCATGATACTAAGAGCAATAACTACAATTACAAGTACACTTTCTCTGTTGAAATCTGCCCGATATGTCGTGAGGATTTGATCTGTTTGCCTCCAAAGGTCGCTGCTAGTTTGGGAAATATAGGTCCTCTTGTGATTTGCACCAAAGTCACCAACAGCATTGCTTTGCTTGATCCTTTCACCTTAAGGATCTGTTTCTTGGATGCTGATCAGTATTGGAGGGTGCCATTCAAATCTCTATCCACTAGCAGGCAGCTAGTGGAGTATATAGTGTTAGATGTGGAGATTGTTTCTTCTGAAGTTAAGGTTGGTGGCTCCAAGTATTTCTTAGCTGATGCACAAGTGGCCCGTGTATCAGATTTTGGGAAAAATGATACAATTTTCTCCATCAGAACACATCTGGGCCATCTTTTGAACCCTGGGGATTATGCTCTTGGTTACGACTTATATGGAGCTAACAGTAATGATGGTGAGCTAGAGAAGCACAAGGGTCTGATCCTCCCAGAGGCAATTCTGATAAAGAAGAGCTATGAAGAGAAGCGCCAGAAGAAGCGCGGGAAGCCTCGTGCATGGAAGCTTAAATCCCTTGACATGGAAGTTGATGATAGGAAGGGTAGAGCTGAGCAAGAGAAGATGAACACTGAGTATGAACAGTTCTTGAAAGATCTGGAGGAGAACCCTGAAATGAGGTTCAATATATCATTGTACCGTAATAGAGATTACCAGCCATCAGAGATGACATCTGTGGCTGATGGAGATGACTTGCCTTCTGTTCCACTGGAAGAGTTGCTTGCTGATCTCGAACTAAGTGAAGAGGAGGGTGGGAGTGATAGGATGATGGAGTGATGAGAAGCTTTTGTTCTTAAAACGTATTTTCCTTACTCTGAGCTTCTATCGTACAAGTAAATAAATTATATTTTTACACAAGATGGTCTTTTTCCGTTTGTTCCCTTCTCTATTTTAATGGCCGTTATGTTTTAATGTTGTAAGTTGAGTTATTCCTTATAGTCGTGTTTTTGGATGGTTGGATGTGATGGAAGTATGAATGCAATGATTTCAATGAAATAAACCATACCAATTGGCTCTTTATAGAAGTTTACTTGTACATGAAGTACGTCAATATTTTGTGGGTCAATTCATCCATATTTCTCATGAAACTATAGAAAGATCATATCATATCTTATTGTCGACCTACACAAGATATTAGGAAGAGTGCCTTATCACAAATTCTGTACTTCTTAACTCTTCATAGTTCTTTTTACTTAACAAAAATTCTGAAAAATGTATGTAGATTTTGTTTTCAAACCCAATTTATTCAATTTGTAGGAAGTGAAGGAAATGTAAATGCACAACATTTTAGAGCCAATTGTACTCGTTATTTGGTAACCATTATTTCTTATCTTATCAGTTAAAAATTTAGCTATCAAGTTCTTCGACCCAATTACAACTCCCAAAAGAATCATAGACTCATGACAGGTAAAATCTCCTAATTGAAGTTAGACAATTAATTTGAGATGAGTATGCTCCAAGTTTCATTAAAAAATGACAATAATATGATCATGGGTTAATGATTAGTATGTTTCTATGAATGGATAAATCATAAAAATAACTTGTGTAGAAAGTAAATATTTATAACGGGAACTCGTGAGACATTTTCTTGAAAGGTCTAAAGTCCGGTACACTTGGCCATCACAACACCATCAAATGGACTCTTCAGAAGTTAAACATTAATCCCAAGCGACACAATTACTGATGAATCATCACTTAACATTCTAGCTGGGAGACTCACTTGATATTATGTTGAAAGAAATTTTTTTTTTATCAGTTACTATTCATTACTCTACACCTCACATCTTATGAAAAACACCTCCATAATTTATTAAAAACACTCATACACCCTGTAAAAAAATAAGTGAAGTGTGATTGCGAATAATAACTGATGAGTAGAATTCCTTCATGATGAAAATGTTGAAACATAATCTCACATCAACTCCTTTTAAAGGCCATGGAGAATATCCAAGTTATTCCTTTCAAGCGTAGGGTTTTTGTCCTTTCAAATGTCATATAAAATACATTTGAACTTTAAATTGTAACTGTTTCCACAATTCTAACTTCCAACATGTCCGTACAAAGCAATGCATATGCGAATTCATGTCCAAAACCCAAATTTACAGAGGTAAGCATTGTACAGAGCCTCTAAAGACAACCCTTGAAAAGATGGGAGGTGGTTGTATTATTAGAGTGCTGCTACACTCACCGCACTCAGCTATTGTTGGGATCTATCATTAGTTATAGGATGTGTTTTTATTTTTTCATATATATAATTTTTATCACTTTTAAATATTTTTTAAAAAAATAAAAAAATCGTAATATTATTAAAAAATACATACTTAATCACGAAATAAAAAAAATTAAAAACTCAAAGCGATAGAGTGAAGCGGTAGAAGAGAGTCGTAAGAATAGTATTATTCTTATTATTATTTTTAAGTTAGATTTGAACAGTGAGTTGAGATGAAATGAGAGATGACTTGAGATGAAAGTTGAAAAGTGAATAAAATATTTTTTTAATATTATTATTATTTTAAAATTTGAAAAAGTTGAATTATTTATTATAATTTGTGTAAAAATTTATGAAAATTATAATAATGAGATAGGATGAGTTAATAGCTCCTCTCAATCCAAACTAAGACAAACTTTTGATCAAAAACTTTTTTCGAAGGCTATCCAGTTAATCTTTCTCGTTCCAGAAGTATGGTAGTAGAATGGGGCAGCCAGCGATCGATATTTAGGATACATTTGAATAGTGAAGTGATTTCAGACGACCTATAAATAATAGTAAAAAAGTGATAAAATATTAATAAAATATTAAATAATTATGAATTATAATAAAAATAAATAAATAATAATAAGATATTAAATAATAGTGAACTAATATCATAAACACAATCTTAAATGTTGTTGAAAAGTCGATAACACTATTGCAAAAGAGGGCAACTACAGACCGGTCAGGTAATTAATGTCAATTTACTCCTACAAATCACAATCTGTAGGAGATGCATTAAATTACGAGTACTACTATACATCAGCCCCTGTAGCATTACACTCTTCACACACCTTACGTGGCGTCGTTTTTTTTTAAACCCAAAATGTGTGTTTTGTAACTTTTGCTGGTTTGTATTTCCCGATTCAAATTTCCCCGCGTTCTTCCTCTCGATCTCAGCCCGCATCGTTTCTCCTCCCTCGCCCGCGTCGATTGTGCTCTGCCCATCGCCACCGGCGATGCTGTCTCTTTCCAGCGACACCGAGGCCGTCTGCACAGCGCCGCCACACCCCTCGTCGCCCAGCTCTCCTCCATCCCCATCGCCAGCTCATCTCCTTATCTTCCTCTCCCCACCCCGACCACCCACGTCGCCCATCCTCTCCCCCACTCCCACCCCCTTGTCGCCCAAACAATGCAGGATTTGAGGTAAAAACCCTTTCAATTTGTAGATTTTACTCTTCATTTCCAATATGGGAAATCGAAATATAAGCTCAACATTTTGTTTGTTAAGTTGATTTTGTTTTTCGTAGTCTATTGTTAAGCCATTTTATCGAAAATAAAAATGGCTCAAAGTAAGTGATCTGAGAAAACATGAAATTCAGGTAACAACTAACTCAATGGTTGACTTCCCCCAGTAATGGCATCAAGAAATTCCAAGTCTTCCAGATTAAATGTATTTTGTTCATGTTCTCTTCCATGTAGTTTATGTATTGTTCAAGTGCAAGATCTTTCGTATCTACCTATTTTCGTTTGTAGAACTTGAAAGGAAAAACAGATAGTAATTTACATATCTATGGTTTACATGCAAGTGGGCTACATCCTTTGAATTGATAGATAAAAAAGCTCAAGTTTTTTGGTCCGCCTTGAGGGATTCAGAAGTGTTTTAACTAGACAACTAATCAAATGATGAAAAATTAATTTAAAACTATTGTACCATTCTCTCTCTCTCCCCCCCCCCCCCCGGATTTTTCCTGAATCTTATTATTGAGATTGATGAACTCAGTTTAATTTTTTTATCCACAGTTGTACAAAAGACCAACGACAGTGGTAATTGTAGCCCTTGTGGGTTGGGGTTTTTCTTCTGTTTCGTTTATTTTTTCAATTGAAATTGGAATTTTGTACTTTATATTCTATAGATTTTGGCAAAAATGTTATGTTGAAATAGAAATACTAATAGACCCCAGAAATCCCATGACTTTAATGGAAAGAACTTTTGTTTCTCAACTAGTACTATACTAATATTTCACTCCATTTGCAGCATGATTTTACTATGGATCAGTCTATTAGCAACATGATATTGCTAATAGACACATTTTTCCAAATACTTTGATGTTAATTGTTATCTTTGCTAGCTGCAGCAAAAGGATTTATAGCGATTTTTTTCTTTCCTAAATATCAACACTGGAATTTCATGCTGAAGTAGGGTTGAAACCAAAAATATCAATTGCATTTTTTCTGTTTAAGGAATATGTTATCACTAATAAAGAGGAACTTTGGTGGCATTGGCAATTAAAGTAGTTTTCTGATGATACATAAAACTTTTGTAGGTATTCAGACATTTCCTCTTTCAATGTACATTATGCGATATCTGCAAAGATACCAGAGTTCAACAACAAAAACAGGACATTGGTCCTCCAATACTCCATAAGATTTGAGCCGGATATTGAATGTGGTGGTGGTTACATAAAGCTGCTCTCTGGATTTGTCAACCAAAAGAAATTTGGTGGGGACACTCCATATAAGTTTGTTTCTAATGCACAAACTTAGTATAATCTACACCTTCAATTTGTCTTTTTTTTAGCCTTTTTTATTTTTTTTAATTTATTTTGTGAAAGACAGTGGATTTGTTAGATTTGGATGTTAAGTGAACATCTACCTACTAACCAAATTCATGAAAAATGTCTTGCCTGAAGGTCTAGTGAACACTTTTTTACCTATGTGAGTGATTTTGCTATCATTGGCATTGTGTAGGAGACAATATGAAGCTTTTACACATAAAATGGCAATCATTCATGATTTGCTTATGCTTCTGCATGGAGGTAACGGATTTTGTCCACCAAATTATAAATAGGGCTTGGCTTGAGACAGTTCCAAGTGAAATTAAGAAGTAACTCAAAAGGAATAGAAGATTTTTATGTAAATAAAATATTGCATGAGTTTTCTTTACTTCTGAGAGTGCACGTTAGTAATTTGTTTATTGCTAGTTGGAGGTTCATATCTTTGATGAGTTTGCCCAAGGAGAATGTTGTGGGAGATTTTAAGATGCCATCTAAAATAGTTTTATATAAATTCTCTCTTCCCACATTTTCAAATCTTTCAGTTTTGTGCTTTTTTCATGTTCTATGCTTATATAGTTTTCTTATAATCTCAAAGGACTTGAGATTAACTTGTGAAGAAAACCTAATGAGATTACTCTTTGTTTTTGGAAATCAGAACTTAGCGAGTAACCAGTTGCAAGCCTTTTATGTCTCGAATCACTCCTATTTCCTTTACCCAATTTTTCCTTGATTGGCTGGATCTTTGGAGAATAGTACTAAGCTCATGTGTTAATCACATTGGGCAAGTCTGAGGGCATACAAGTTTCGTTCTTAGTTCAATAACTTTGGGAATTGATGGCTTATATGGACTGGATATAAGTAGTTGTCATTTATTTCTTTGATCATTGGAGCTTTCTTCTCGATTTATAAAGACTCAATGAAATAGCATTTGAAACTTTTTATTGGTAAGGAAGGAAGTATACATATCTTATTGTTGAGTTCCCTGTATGATATTGATATTGTGAATGGGTGAAATGTGTTCTTCTATGCAAATTAGATATGACTTACCTCTATATATATATAAAAAAAAGATATGACTTCTCATTAAATATTCTTAATTTAGCGAGATGCATGAGTATTGTTTGTGGAGGCAGATGGTGCTACTTAGGACACTGTTGAATGCGAGGAAGAAGAAAGCTTGTCAAGTGATAGTTTTTGTAATTTTTTTTGGAAGAAGAAAGATTGGCAGCACTATAGTCCTATTGATTGTTTTTGTAATTATTTGAAGGCGAGTGATAGTTTTTGTAATTATTTTTGGAGTTTGATAGATTGGTAGGACTATAGTCCTAGTGATTGTTTGGATAATTATTTGAAGGCAAGTGATAGTTTTTGTAAATATTTTTGGAGGAAGAAAGATTGATAGGACTATAGTCATAGTGATTGCTTTTGTAATGATTTTTGGAAGGAAGAAAGCTTGGTATACTTGAAAGGAAAAAGTTTTTGTTATGCCTTACCTATGTATTGATTATAAAATGCCCAACTATCCATTGTAGTTTTGAACCTGGTTATTTCGATTCCCAAATTTTATATTCTGTGATTGAGTGTTTTCTAGGAATTGCTTCCCAATTTTCAAGAGCATGTAGATCGTTCTATGCATAGGTTTGATTCAGCAATGGTTAACCACCAATACAAATATTTTGTGAGAAATGTGAAATAGTAGTTTATTAACACCATCCATGACTTGGAAGTGGCATTCAAGTTTAGGGTAATTGACATGCACGAGCAACCAAAGAAAGTTAGATATCTAAAATTTCATATACTCATCATGCCTACAATAGAATTGTTTCCCCAAAAACAAAATTACATTTGGCATGTGAACCATTTCTTTCCACCAATAATTGTCGCTGCAAAAAACTATTTGCGGCGACTAAATATCGCCGCAAATAATCTTATATGAGGAAAAAAGTTTTCCAGGCGAAAATTACTCGCCGGAAATGATGTTTCAGAAAATTAAAAAAAAAATGCACGAAACAGAATAATTAAGAAGTTTTATTCATAAGAGCATTTTCTCTACTAGAAATATAAAATGTGAAAACAACAATGAAACACATAAGCAACATGATTGCTATGTAACCGCATCGAATGCGACAATTTCTCAGTGGGCTCTGGATCATTGCAAGAAAAAAAATGCAGGAATAGAATAAATACAACTCTAATTTGATAACCACAGCCAAGTACCCAAAAGCATTTTTTCCAATGTTGTTCTCTTTAGTTGTTAAAATTTCTCCAAAAGGCAAGCAACAATTAAGGAATTGAAAAAGAAGCAAGAAAACAGGATGCTTTTGATAGGTGAAAAAAATAAATGTAGATGTAGGTCAGGTCCTAACAAGGACATGAATGTGGCAGATCGACCAGAAGATCATTGTTTAAACCTTCAAAATAGAATGCACTTTCAAAAGTTATATACAAATGCATCACAGATTAGCATCACAAAATACCTTAATTTCAAGTTAATACCACTAATTTACAGCTAATTTACACCCGGTGCCAATAGAAAAAAAAAAGCTAATAACCATTTAATCAAATACTTTCAACCACCAAAAGGGTAAAGAAAAAAACCTGTACTTACATCAATACCCAACTACAATCAGAGTACCACTATAGAAATTAATACTCTTGTGACAAAGTAGTCTTCAATTTGTTAATTTACCTGCCAAAGAACTAGGCTTGAGTTTTGTGCCCAAATAACAGCAACCATGTGGAGATCCCACCGCTTTTTTTCATCAAGTACTTTGGCCTCTATCTTGAATATCAACACTTCCATTCATGACAATACCCTAGCAACCCAACGAATTCTTAAATTTTGTATATACAAGCGAAGTGTTATCATCTAAAGTAAAAAAATAGAGGGAAAGGGGTCTTTCCCAAGAGAAGGTTTGTGGAGTTATTTCCTAATTTGAGCACTTAGATGGAATGTAATGCTTTCATGCTAGAACAATAACAATGAAGTTAGTTGATGAAACAAAAGTGGTTTTCAAAAGAACCAAACATATGCGATGAGATTGCAGTAAGCAGGATTAAAAAATACAACAAAAACATATAATAGGATTGAAAGTACAGGGTGGAGGGAGTACATAAAATTTGTGTTTTAGAGGTATTCGAACTTGCCTTCCTTGAGATGGGCAAAGAACTTGACAGGGCCGCGGCCTTGGATTTCGGTAAGGAACTCGACCTTGTAAGGCAGATTGGCGGATATTCTCCTACCCTTCCAAAGTCCAACATGCTGCTTGAGCTCACCTTCCATACTAGTCAAATCCACCTCCGGCAGCCTGGGAACATGGTGCACCTTCAACGGCACCTTAACCCTAACCCTGGCATCGATCTTAGCCTCCTCAGATGATGCTCTTGTCATAGTTGTGGAATCTAATTTGAGAGAGATCTGACAAGAAATCGTCCTTTTTCTTCTTCGGATGTTGAGGTGTTGGGGAGCAGTAATGCCAGGTGAACCTTGAGGGAACTTGAGGGATTCACAACGATGCACAGTGAAGAAGAAGGAGCTCGCGGGAGGGATTGAGGGCTTCGAGAAGGAGAAGGGGATTTTCGTCTTCGAGAGGTGTGGGAAGGGGCTTCGGGGAGGGGGGAACGTGAGGGTCAGAACCGGTTCGTTGACACTGAACCCGGTCTGACACGTCAGGTGTGGGGTGTGTGTTTAGTGATCGGCTGATATATAGATTTTGGGGTTGTGCTATAGCCCCGCTGGGTGTAGCCTTATTTTTGATGTGTTTTTTTAAATTTTTTTTTATATAAATTTTTTTTATAATTTTAAATGAGTAATGCTACTCATCATCCTAACTTTCATCATCCTCCCATCATCCATGATGTGACATTACATAATTGGAGATTATTTATTATATTTCACTTGTGAACCAACCATGTAATGCCACATCATAGAATGATGAGAGAATGATGGAAGTTGGGATGATGAATAGATTTTTATTTTTAAAAAATAAAATAAATTAAAAATATTATTAAAAAATACTTTCTTAATTATAAAATAAAAAAAATTATTAAAAAATAAGAAGTAAATTTTTTTTTATTTTACTTCTTGATTAAAAAATAATATTTTTTTATGATTTTTTATTTTTCTTCGTAAAGTATTTTTAAAATATTATGAATTTATTTTATTTTTTTAAAATATAAAAAATTGTTAAAAAAATCTATATAAACAAAACTTAAAAAAAAAAACACATTAAAAACTAAGGGTGCGTTTGGATGTTAAACTGAGTTGGGATGAGTTGAGTTTAGATAATAAAATATTGTTAGAATATTATTTTTTAATATTATTATTATTTTAGAATTTAAAAAAGTTGAATTGTTTATTATATTTTGTATTGAAATTTGAAAAAATTATAATGATGAGTGAGATGAGATGAATTTAGTTGTGTAACCAAACGTACCCTAAGCCTACACCCAGCGGGAGCTCCCAGCGGGGCGTGTAGCATTATTCTTTTTTTTTTTTTTACAGTTCTATCTTACCCCCACTCTCCGTCGCTCTCTCTCTCCCTCCCCCAACCCGGTGACCTGCTCAAATCTCCGATAGTTGCTCCCCTCAAGGACCGAGAGATATGTGGCCATCGACGAGAAGTGAGCCTGGCCACCCTTCATGCTGCCACTGCTTCTCAGTCTTCGGCTCAGAGAGGAAGAAAGAGAGATTTGGGATGGTTCTCTGGTACGGCCTGGGCTGAGAATTGACTTGGAGAGCTTCATGGAAGAAGAGGAGAGGCGCGAGGTGAAACAGATGAGGAGCTCGCTAGTGCTACTGCCGTTTGTGCTTCTCATGCAATGGGGTCTCTCTGACTCCATTCTCTGTTTTTTTTTTTTGTTGATATTTGTTCAATTTGTGTGAGCCATTGACGGTGGAAAATGTGAGACTTTGCGTTGGGATAGTCAATATAAACTGGAGAGTATTGGGCGGAGAAGATCTTTGTGTGTGGGCGGTATGTTTTGGGGCCGTAGTCTCAGAGGTACAGACTCCAGAGAGAGTGAGGGTGACGAAATGCTCTTTGTCCTTTGCAAAATTTAACCCAGTGATCGTAGGGTAAGACTCTTTGTTCTTATGCTTTGCATCAGTTTCCTCCATTCTGCACAACACCAAATGATACCCTGCCCCCAAGATCACATTAGTCTCATCTTTACTTAATGGCCCAGAAGCCTTCTTCATGCTCTTGATTTGAACATGGTTTAAGCATTAAGGGCCCTCTGAATTTCTTCAACATGTCTTGTTTATTGCCGACGAAAATGGCTTAAGGGGAGAAGAGGAAAGGGAGAAGGGAGAAGGAAGAAGGGAGAAGGGAAAAGGAGAGGGGGTTTAACTCGATGCACACCACAGTAAGTACCATAAGTCTACTGTGTGTTGGGTTTTTACAACTGGGTGTAAATGAGAAATACACACCCGACCGTTTTGAAGGTTTTCCCATTACAGAAACCCACCCCTTTTTCAGCTCCTCCTATAGGTGGTTGAAAAGTCGAGAACACTATTTCGGTCAATGACTCGGAAAGATTAGCGGCTACATTATCATCGAGATTTCTAAGGTTGCCCAAACTCCAAATCGGCCAAAAAGATCGTCTTCCTCAACTTATCTTTAGTTCTTCATGATCAGCCTACAATGAAAATTCTATTCTTGATTTCATGGCTTTCCTTTATACCCCTGTGCTCAGTTTTCCTCAAAGTCTGTACGTTAGTGGTGTCTGGCCAATGTCTTGGTGATGAGCAATCCTCGTTGCTTCAGTTGAAGAACAACCTTGTGTTCAACGGTGCCTTGTCGGCAAAATTGGTACATTGGAATGATAGTGCCGATTGCTGTTCGTGGGAAGGCGTAACCTGCAGCGAGGGTCTTGTTATTGGTCTCGACCTCAGCAATGAATCCATCTCTGGTGTGCTTGACAATTCCAGCAGCCTTTTCAATCTTCACCATCTCCAGAAGCTAAACTTGGCCTATAACGAGTTTGATTCTTCCCAGATTCCATCGCAGTTTAAGAAGCTCAGCAACTTGACTTACTTGAATCTGTCAACTGCAGGCTTTGCTGGGCAGATTCCGCTTGAGATTTCGCACCTCAAAAGGTTGGCTACTCTTGATTTATCCATCCTTTCTTACCGGAGTACTTATTTGCTTATGCTTGAGAACCCAAATCTATCTACGTTAGTTCAGAATCTTTCGGGGCTTAGGGAACTTCATCTTGATGGTGTAAATATCTCAGCAGAAGGGTACGAGTGGTGTCAGGCCTTATCATCTTCGCTGCCACATCTAAGAGTGTTGAGCATGTCAAGATGTTATCTTTCTGGGCCTTTTGATCCATCCCTGCAGAATCTCCAGTCCCTCTCAGTTATTCATCTGGCTCATAACCAGTTTTCTGTTCCAGTTCCAGAATTTTTTGCAGACTTCAAAAACTTGACATCCTTGAGTTTCGCCTCATGCAATTTGGATGGCAAATTTCCAGAAAAGATCTTCCAAATTCCGACGCTGCAAAGGATTGAATTATCAGGTAATTGGATACTACAAGGTTCTTTATCAGAATTTCCTTGGAATGGAAATCTTCGAACCCTAGTACTAGGGGGTACTTGTTTTTCAGGGACATTGCCGGATTCTATTGGTAACCTAAAAATGTTGACCAGAGTTGATTTGTATGGTTGCAATTTTAGTGGATCAATCCCAAAGTCAATGGCAACCCTCACACAGTTGGTATTTTTGGATATGTCATACAACAATTTCACAGGACCAATTCCATCATTCAGTATGGCCAAGAGATTGACAGAAATTTACCTTACCCATAATGATTTAACAGGTAAGATTACTTCCACTCAATGGAAAGAACTTCTGAATTTGAAAATCCTTGACTTGGGATACAATTCGCTTGAAGGTGGTCTTCCGGTTTCTCTGTTTTCCCTTCCTTTATTGCTGGAATTACAACTTTCCAACAACCGATTTTCTGGCCAACTTGATGAGTTCTCCAATGTTTCTTCTCACCCACTATACATCCTTGATTTGTCCAACAACAACTTGGAAGGGCCAGTACCGACGTCCGTTTTTCAACTCTGAGGCCTTAAGGTCCTCGACCTTTCTTCTAACAACTTTAATGGGTCAATGCAGCTTGATTCCATCCAACAGTTGAAAAACCTTTCAAATCTTGATCTTTCATTCAATAACTTGTTGATTGAACACAATGGAATTAATTCTTCGGCATCCCTATTTCCTCAAATCAGCACATTGAAACTTTCTTCTAACATTTTGAAAACATTTCCTGATTTCTTGAGGAGCCAATCTTTATTATTAGAACTAGACCTTTCACATAATCAGATTCACGGAGAGATACCCAGTTGGATCTGGAAACTTCCTAATCTAGCTCGCTTGAATCTCTCATCTAACTACCTAGTATCTCTAGAAGGACCATTCCTCAGTTGTCCAACTTTAAATATGCTAGACCTTCGTTCCAACCATCTCCATGGCCAATTCCCGGTTTTTCTCCCCAATGTTGTGTACTTGGATTTGTCAAGGAATAATTTCAACTCTTCCATACAAAAAAGCATTGAGAACTTGCCCAATACCACTAATTTCTTCTCCCTTTCAAGCAACAAATTCAATGGGAGTATTCCTGTTTCAATATGCAATGCTACATATCTTCAAGTTTTAGATTTGTCAAACAATTCCTTCAATGGAATAATTCCCCGGTGCTTGATTGAGATGAGTGAGATGCTAGGAGTGCTAAATCTGGGGAGAAACAACCTCATTGGCACAATTTCTGATGCATTTCCGGGCAATTGTCATTTACAAACTCTCTCTCAATGAAAACCAACTAGAAGGAGAGTTGCCAAAATCTCTAGCCAATTGCACAAAGTTGAAAGTCTTGCATATTGGAAACAACCACATGGAAGACACCTTCCCTTGTTATTTGAAGAACAGTTTCAGTTTGCGTGTCCTTGTTTTGCGATCGAACAAGTTTTATGGGTCGATTGGCTGCCCGGGGCCGAATGCCACTTGGCCGGACCTTCAAATTCTAGATCTAGCTTTCAACAAATTCAGTGGAAAACTATCAAAAAGTTCCTTCACTGCATGGAAGACAATGATAGCTGGTGACGATGAGGAACAGACAGAGTTGAATCATCTCCACTTTGACTTTTATGGTTTAGGTCCATATTATTATTACCCAGATACTTTAATGATTGTCAGTAAGAATCTTGAGCTAGAGTTGGTGAAGATCCTAACAATCCTTACTTATATTGACTTTTCATGCAACAATCTCGTTGGGCCTATTCCTGAAGAATTAGGAGCACTCAAATTGTTATATGTTCTCAACTTGTCAAATAATGTCTTCACTGGCCGAATCCCATCATCTTTGGGAAAGTTGAGCCATCTTGAGTCACTAGACCTGTCAAGAAATGAGCTTACAGGGGAGATCCCTTTACAACTCGCAGATGGTCTTATTTTTCTGTCAGTACTCAACCTTTCATTCAACCAATTGTTTGGAAGGATTCCACAGATCAAGCAATTTTCTACCTTTTCAGAAACTTCCTATGAAGGGAATCAACGATTATGTGGTTTCCCTTTGAAAGAAAAATGCAGAGAAGAAGAGCCACTATCTCCACCTCCAACATTTGGAGAAACTCCATCCGAGTCTAGGATTGTGATTAATTGGAACTATCTAAGTATTGAATTGGGATTCGTTTTCGGCTTTGGGATTTTCGTTGGGCTGCTTATGTTTTGGGAGAGGTGGAGGATATGGTATTTCGAACAAGTTGATGGCATTCTTTCCAAGATTTTTCCCAAACTGTATCTTGGAAGAAAAATCCAGCATAGACCAACTCAAAGAAATCGGGACCGAGACGTCGGGAATAATTTTGAGGAGCAATACAACCTGGTTTATAAAACTTTTTCTTTGTTCTGCTTTGTTTCAATATATATGCTATTAAAGTGAATGCTATGACATCTATTCCTGTCTTTATAAATATTTCAAACACTATTAAATAAAGAATAAGTATTATTAGATCCACATAATGATATCCATAACTGGTGAATTGTTGAAGACGTGATATGGAAGCAAATCTTCCCCCTGCTTTTACTCAGCATCAATTGTTAGATTTATATTAAAATTAGTTGCAGGCTCACTAGCATGGGAGTAATTAGATTTATTGATCCTCTTCCTTTGTCTAGTTCTTATTTTCTACTTGTCTGGAGAGTTCAACAAACAATTTCTTAGAAGTACTAATAGGAGATTTTTTTAGGCCTATTTGTGTAGAGTTTAATTATGTTGTGGCTGTTCGAGTGATGATCCGATCTGACAAGGATTCGTTGTGGTTTTTTAGTGCTTTTTCAATAGAGTTCTTCTATAGATCAGAAACTGTGCTGATCCCACACCCCACACCTGACGCGTGGGGTGTTTTTTTTCCTTCCTTTCTCTATTTTTCTCTGTGATTTCTTCCCACTGATTTATTGGTTTTTGTAATTTGTTCCAAATTGATGATAATCTAGGGTTTTTGTCTGTGATTTGAATTTGGAGATGGTATAACATTAGAGTCCTAAGAAATCCGTAGTTTTCCGGCTGCTGCTCTTGTAACTCCGTGAAAGGAAACAAAAAATTTATTAATTAGTAGGATGAAAAAGCATGGTGATATCCAGTGGGAAGGTAAAGGACAGGGCCAAGACCTATGCAACCTGTGGGAACTTGATCCTATATTTCATGTAGACTAAGTATACTGTGGTTTAATGTCACTTTAAGTAAGATAAGGTTAGGAGGAAGTAGATAATGGCACTTTAATTCAAACTAACTGTCAGTCGGGAGATGTTTTCATGAAAACCTTTTAGATATGTATAGCAAAATGGGCATCACGTATACCTAACTCAATCCTGAAGAGGAGAGTTCAGAAGGGTTATAGATATTATCATTCATGGTGGTGACGTTAAATGAAGCACATTTTGCGTCATTTAAATATAAGAATAAACAAATAAAGGAGACTGCCGTATTTTGTTCTACTGTCTCTTATGTAGTCATCTCATATCTCTTTTTTTTACAAGCATATTCTAACCATCCTGAAGAGGAGAGTTCAGAGGGCCATAGGCAGGATCAATTTTTTTTTTTTGATAAGTATGCTGAATGGATACCTTAAACGACTTTTCTGTAGACATCATTGACTGAATGAGAGTAAAAGGTCAATGAAATTCAAAGTTGGATCTGTAGTGATTTAAGTATTAATGATCTCATGTTGCAATTGGTATAAACTAGCCACAAATCACGATTGGATCATAATCCTTTCCTGTTGTAAAACAGGGTCTCCTCTAAACCCAAGTTGCCTAACTATCTCAAACATCCATTCTTTTCTAAAATACCTCTATTGATGAAAATGCTTGAGATAGGAAGGGCCGTTCATTTAAAATATTCTTCCTAATGAACTTGCTGGTAACTAGGAGACTTTTTATTTTTATTTTTTATAAGTAGGTAACTGGGAGACTTGCCCAAACTCATTGCTAGAATTCTGGTTTAGGATGAATTAGCCAGGACGAAAAATGAATGGAAAAAGTTGATGCAGAAGAAAGTATACTTTAAAAAAAAAAAAAAAAAAAAAACTAAACAAGAAAAACCTTCTTTCCCTCACCTGAACTTGGCTAGTGTGATCTTCGTCCTCACATGTAGTTCCATATGAACAATGAAAACAGGTTAAGAAACCTTGAGCTGCGGGGTTTTTCTTCAAATTTTGTACTTTCAATATATCATTTTTTCATGTGTGAAATGATTTTGTAGCTGTATTCTGATAGTCTTTCTTTTGATGGTTTTTGTTCCTTTATTGAAAGATTGTGGTTATCCGGTAGCTTGGATTGGATAATCTATAGTAATTGTACTTCTTTGATTGGATAATCTGCATTTGGCTGGCTGATATTGCTTTTTTGCAAGAAAGTAAAATCTCAACAATGCCTTTTGATTCTGGGGGTTAAGTTTTACTTGGATGTGTTGTAGTTGTCAAACATTTGATTTGATTTGACTTTATCTGCAGCTAGCAAAGCCTCATAACTTTGTAACTCAAGTGTAGTCAACAATAGGAGATGGGCATATGTAAATAGCTAGTCCACGATTGTATGGACTGTAGATGGATGGTGTTAATGTGAATGTAAAATGGCTGTTAATGTTACTGTTAATGTATGAAGGGTAGATATATGGTGTTAGTATAATGATCTTTTCAGCATGGGTTTTTGTTTGTATAAAACAGTTCTTGGCCACAATATCCTATGTATTATTATGTTACTTCTTTGTATGCGAAGTGAGAGTCTCCCATCAAGCAGTATGCTCTTAACATTTTACAAATATCCTATAAAAAGAGGATTAAGGGGGTGGACTTATGAACAAATGGCTAGAAATCCCTCATCCAGAAAAACCATGAGCACAAACCAGCCCCTATAAGCGTAGGTCTGTTACTGTTGGATATGCTCCCCAATTTTGCAACTTTCACTCCCATTAATCTCTGACCTGCCAAGCTCTTATAATAATCCAAAGGCTCAAATTGCAGTGCATCCACAAGTCTTTAAATATTGAGAATCTACTAAAATTTAGTAAACTAGACAAAATAATGAAGGGCCAATATATTTAAGAAGTGTGCAATAAATGATACGCATCAGCCACTGTTCACGGCTGATGCGTATCACACCCTACGTGTAATTCAATTAGTTTTTTTTTTTTTTTTACTTCAGTCGAATCCTCTCTTTCTCTCTCTCTCCTCTCACCCAATTCACTGTGCAGCCCGATTCTTCTTCAACTCAACCGGGCGTCGCCGTGAGCCGCCGAGCCTCACCGCCACTACCGGCGAGTCCCTCTCATGCCGGCGACCAAGCCAGCCATCACCGATCTCCCCCACGCGCAGCTCTCTCTCTCCTGCGGTAACCCAACCGAAACCTATTTCTTTCCACTTGCGCCACCGTACGCGGCTACCAGGCCACCGCACCTCCACCATCTCACACCGTGCGACATCCTTTGGCAAAACCCAGCCACCAATGAACCACCCTCTCCCTTTCCGTCGCACACACGCAAACTACCCATAAAATGGGTTTCACACGAGCTCGGGGCCATCGACGGGCCTATCGCCGCCATGCGTCGATTCCAGTCCCACCGAGCACCTCCCCTGACCCCCGCGGCTCGTCCCCTAGCTCCTCGGAGCCAGGTCTCTCGGTCTCCGCCTCTCCACCTCTCTCTCGGTCTCTCTCGGTCTCCGCCTCTCTCTCGCTCGATGATAGGGAAAGTGTAAAATGAAAGTGTGAGTTTTTATTGTGAGGGTATTTTTGTTATTTCATAATAGTGTGTGTTGGATGCACTTGAATAGTGGTGGATGCCAATCTTTTTTCAAATTTAAAAGAGTTCCACTTGAGTTACAATAAATTTAATGACTGCTACACTTGAGTCCACATAGTCATTGTTGACTGTTACACTTGAGTTACAACATCCAATGGCTATAGTCCACTCATTGCAGTGCCCTTCCAGCATGGCCCTTGTGCTTCCACTTTTAATTCTATGAAGTACTTGATCATTAAATACATATACATGCAAACACAGTTGGATACAACAATCTCAACAACTACAATCGCAAAAGAAGAAAAAATGTGAATGAATTGGTGGTACTTGCAAGTGTAAACTGTAAAGCATTTCATCATGGAATCAATGTGAATGATTGGTGCTGCCCACTGCTGCTCACCAGTGGGCAACACCATTATACATATATAGTCACATTCCATTGGAATAAAGTTCATATTCTAACAAATAGATTATATAAATTTTCTAAGAGTTTTGTATGCCTTGAATATATAGAGGCCAGAGGGAAAGAAACAATACATAATCTACTCCCTGTATAACTTATGGCTGATGTTTTGGTAGAGAGCTTGAAAGAAAGATTACCATAGTTGCAATTGCACCCATAACTCCTTTTTTTTTTTGCAACTTCGGAGTTGCTTTCCTTAATGATTTAGTGTCGATTTTGCTTAATTCCTGGGTATTATATAGTTAGTACTCACTTTGGGATTGGTTCGTTGTTAGTGAACCTGGTCTGACACATCAGGTGTAGGGTGTGTGTTACACAGATCGGCTGATCTAATTCGTTTGGACTTTTGATCCGACCCGATCTATTGATTATAGTTTACTATGTATTGTATTAAATCCTTGTACGACTGTTGCACTGTATTTTTTATGAAATGATATTTGTAATCCTAATTTATGTAAGCATCGTGCATTTTCTTTGAAAAAAATAGATAAATCTAAAATTTACATGAAAAAATTATTGTTTAAGGAAAATGCTTTGCTTACCGAGGATTCTCATCGATTTTTTTAATTATTATTTTTACTTAATATTTAAGTAAGTGTTTTTTAATGAGTTCGCGATTTTTATTTTTTATTCTTAAATGTTTGAAGGATTTAAAAAAATGTTTCAAATAAATCACAAAAAAAAAAAAAAATGGCCTTCTCTATGACACAGGTGGGTGTAGCAACACCATTTTTTTAATAGTGTCTCACTTTTTTTTTAAATTATTCGTATGTGATTGATTCCTCTTTTATTTTATTTTTTTCTCTTATCATTCCTAACAATTTCAAGAATGCAAGACAATTCTAACCAATTTTCTCGTATTCTTCAACACTTTTTCCACCGAATTATTCTGAAAGAACAACTTTACAAAAATACAACAGTTATATTCTGTAATATCAATAAGATAAATAGATTTTTTAGCTTAAATTTGCAATTTAAGTAGACCATTATATCTGGAATGAAAAAAAAGTCTAATTCCACGTATAAACCTTTATATTTTCTTCTCAAGAATGACGAAGAAATAGAACACTAGAAATTAAATATTGACCATGACTAACTTAAATGGACTTTGGCCCAAAAGCCAAACTTCAAAGCGTTTTCCATACAAGTGAAATAGCAAAGAAATTATAATAATTTTGTTGAAATTAAAAATTAAATGATAATGTTTATTATGGAGTTAAAACTAATTACGGACTATTATTTTAACATCAATCATGGTCTTGATGTAACTTATCAATAAGAAGTTGACATGTAATTTCATAGCATCTCCTGATTCACGTCAACAATCTAATTAAAAATATAAATATTTATAATCCTATAAAAAATGTAAATAAAAGCTCAAATAAATAAAGATGGTATTTTTAAACAAAAGATATTATATATAAAAATCAGAAAAACGGAAACCATTCCTCCCCTTCATCTAGTTTTTTCTAGTTCCTTTTTCTTTTTTATTAATTTTGTGACTTTATTTAATCAGTTGATTATTCATAAGGTTCCATTGCTGAGACACAACGAAGTCCTTGCAACCTTGGAGAGAGAGAAAAAGTTTGAAGAGGCACGCAAAAGTTTTGGCGAAATTTGTGAAAGCTCTAGCGATAACAAATCGACATCATTTTCAGCGCAGGAGCCACCAAGTTGTGTAGGCAATTTTCTACGAGTGCATAGCTGCTCGTAAAGTGTTCGTGCAATTGCATACCGTAAACCCAACGGCGAGGCTTGACATCCATGAACACAGCTACTCACACTGAAAATTCATCCAATATTAAGCCAACTCTTTGCTACTTCTTCTGTCCCCAATTCTACACTTTTCTCTCTCTTGAGCTTTCTATTGTTTTCACCAATTTTTCAGTTCTTTATTGTGTGGGTGTTCTCATTGCAGCCTACAATGAAAATTCCATTCTTTACATGTCTTTTCTTGATACCCATAGTATCTGGTCAGTGTTTGGATGACCAGAAATCCTTGTTGCTCCAATTGCAGAATAGTCTCCAATTCGACGAGGCTTCCTCCACAAAACTGGTGCAGTGGAATCGAAGTGTCGATTGCTGTTTGTGGAAAGGTGTGCACTGTAGCCAGGGACGTGTTATTGGTCTAGACTTGAGCAGTGAATCAATCTCTGATGGGCTTGACAATTCAAGTAGCCTTTTTAGTCTTCAGTACCTCCAGAACCTGGATTTGGCATATAACAATTTCAACTATTCTCAGATTCCGTCAGGGTTTGAAAGGTTGACGAATCTGACCGAAATCAACCTTTCTCACAATCATTTAACTGGTCAAATTACTTCCACTCGTTGGGAAGTGCTTTTGAGTCTTGTGAACCTTGACTTGCGTAACAATTCACTGGATGGTAGTATTCCACTTTCTCTGTTTTCCCTTCCATCATTGCTGAAACTACAGCTTTCCAACAACAAAATTTCAGGGCAACTGCATCCATTTTCCGGCGTCTCTTCTTTGAGAATCGTGGACCTTAGCTCTAATCGACTTCAGGGGCAACTCCCCATTCTCCGACAATTGGCCACATACTTGAATTTTTCAAGGAACAGTTTCAGCGCTGGCAGACCAGCTGGTATTGGTAAGTCCCTTAGTTTCGCTTCTTACTTCTCTCTTTCAAGCAATAAGTTCCTTGGAAGAACCATAGATCAATATGCAACCAACGCCAAATATCTCAGAGTTTTGAAGCTGTTTGATAATTCCTTCAGTGGCATAATTCCCAAATGCTAGATTGAAATGATTGAGAGACTCTAGAAGTGCTAAATCTTGGGAAAAACAACCTCACTGTTACAGCTCCAGATATTTTTCCTAGCAATTGTGGCCTACAAACTCTTTCTCTCAATATAAACCAACTAGAAGGAGGGCTACCGAATCTATGGCCAATTGATATAAAATAAATAATAAAATCTACCTCTTTTCATCGGTTTAAATTTTTAGAACAAGTGATAATTTCGCATGATATTAGAATAGAGATTCTAAGTTAGAACCTGACTCTACACTCTATCACATTTAATTAAATATTTCACATTATTTGTGGAAAGTATTTAGGTTGCATGTCCTTGTTCTACGATCTAACAAATTCCATGTGTCCCTTGGTTGTACAGGGCCGAATGCCAATGCTGCCTGGCCAATCCCCGAAGAAATAGTGATTGACTTTTCCTACAACAATCTTGAGGGGACAATCCCCGAAGAAATAGGACGAATCAAGTCATTAGGAGTTCTCAACTTGTCCCATAATGCTCTTACAGGCAAAATCCCACCATCTCTGGGAAAACTGAATTATCTTAGATCACTAGATCTTTCATTTAATCACTTGGAGGGGCATATTCCACGAATGAGATTTCCGGAAACATCCTACGAGGGAAACAAAGGATTATGTGGCTTCCCACTGCATGAAGAATGCAAAGGATCTCATTCGAATGATGGCAATGTGGTTGACTGGAACATCTTAATCCCTGAGTTTGGATTTATTTTTGGCCTTGGAATTATCATCTTACCGAATATATTTTCAAAGAGGTGGAGGATATGGTATTCCCGACAACTTGATGACATTCTTTCAAAAATCTTCCCCAAGCTGATTTCTTGAAGAAGAGGCAAAGGCATTAGTCTATTGATCCCCCTGTTTCGATGTAATGCAGAATAAAAAAAAATGTGGCCATGCAATTTGATATGAGAGTTTTCTTAAGGTATTATCTTTGTAATTGCTAATATGTATTATTGAAATACTTATGTACGTGATATAGATTTGCTGGTGACTTATTGGATGCAGATGTGATGTTCAAACAAAGCATGCCCCTGTTTTAACGCATTACTCACTATTTCGAATAGGCATTCAACATAAAGTAATTTTTTTTTTTTAAATGAACATTAAGTAGTTAGGTTTAGGGATATATAAACAAACTCCCTCAAACTATACTATTACCTAGGCCTGTGCATAAAAGGCTTGGGTTTGATCTATCTGAATAATCCGACTTACCGAACCCGTCAAAGACGGGTTCATCGGATCAACAATAAGATATCGAGTTTGGTAGATGCCAGCCTGTCCAACCCGTGTAAATCGATAATTTCGTGTAACTAGTGTTGATTACTCTGGTATATTACTATATCTTTCCCCAATACTTCATCGATCTAATCTTTTATCTGTGGGTGTGATTCGTGATTCTTGCCCTTCTACTCTGTTAATGGAAGCCAAGGATCTTCACCGTACACAACCTCTGCAAGGCAGGGCTGGCTCAATGGTAAAGCCATTTAGGTCATTGCCTAAAGTCTCACCCTACGTGAAGGTCCTAAAATAAAAATGAGGTGTTTTTTATTATTTTAAAAAAAAAATAAAAATAAAAACTATTTCATTAAATAAAAATTTAAATACTTTTTATAGTTTTCAATATGTGCTGGCATCATAATATTAAATTTAATATTTAATATAGTGAAATTTTTTTATAAGTAATACAATAAATTATTTATATTTTAAATAATATTTTTAAGATCTTGCTAAATTGAGGCACAAAATCTATATTGAGACTTCATTTTAAGTTATTGTTATAAATATAAATTCACAAAAACTGTATTTAAAGATTTTAAATAAAATCTCATTTTATTATATTATAATTACTAATGACTTACTTAAATTTCACATTAAGCCTTGATTTGTATTGAGCCGCCTGCTGCAAGGTTTACTTCCACTGTAACTTGCTTTTCCAGAGACCATGCTTATATTCCGAAACTCCAGCTCTTTTGCCGATCTAAGTTCGAACGGGTCGTCAAAGATCACCCCTTGATCGAGAAGTCCGAAAATGAGCTTTGTATTCTTTTATCTCTCAAGCTGTAATTTGTTTCCGAGTTTTATAAGTGTTTTTTTTTTTTTTTTGTAGATTTATGAAGTTATTTTATTTCTTGGTTTTGTGTTTGACCCATGTGAAAGTGTTTGTTTACTTGGTTGGTTTCTTCTTTATTTGTTTTTTGATGTTGGTTATTTTGGGTAGTCATTTCCATGGCTTTTGGTTCTTCTTTCAGATTATTGTTCGACGCTAGAAGGAGATGGTTCTTATAGCTGTTGGAGGGCATATTTCGAACTCAAAGATCTTGAAGTAAGCTTCTTCTATGAATAATAAATTAAGCAAACCCTGTTTTAATGCTTGAGAAAACAGAGGAAACGAACAGATAATACCCAGAGCCGTGCTAGCATTTGTCCAAATTATGGAGCAGAAAAAAAAAAAAAAAAAACCCCGATGATTTTTACTCGACCGCACCGTTCGTGGTTCGGGTCGGACTGGGTTATAATTCACTGGATATAGTTGCAGGCCAAAAAATTCTTGGGCGGGCCAATTTGCAGGCATACCATCACCCAACTAGGAATAGTTTGCTTATATTTAAAATAAGAAAAAATCTATTCAACTTCTACTATTCACACCATACTTCACACTTAACCTTCTTTTTAATTTTTTTTTATCAAATATATTTTTATATGAATAGTGAATAAAAAATTATAAATAGTTTAAAAAAAAAATTCAAAATTTTTTTTTTAAAAAAATATTAAAAAATATTAAAAAATGTGGAGTGTGGAGTGTAGGGAGGATGAATAGCAAAACCCTTAAAATAAAAGTACTTTTTCTAGTAGAGCTGTAAATACACAATACTATTCAATAAGCAGGATGAAAATTATTCGATCAAATTCTAGATAAGCTGTTCGTAAATACAAAATTATAATTGATTATTAAACATGATAACTGGTATAAAGCTCAGCTCGACTTGTGTAACTTCATATAACTTGAATAATTTTCTATTTATTATTTTGTATAATATTATCCTATATTTATAATGAGAATATTTAAAGAGATTAGAAGAAATCATGTTCATAATACTAAAACATGTTACTTAAATCCTTACTAATTTTATAATGGATCACGCTACTCTGCCACCCAGCGGTAACGGCGTACCGCTCAGGCCTTTTTTTTTTTTCTTTTTTCTTTTCACATTTTTTTAATACAGTTAAATATTTTTAAAAAATAAAAAAAATATACCAATACACTTAAAATCACTTCCTTAATCATTAAGTTGACCAGCGGTCAATTTGAATGGTCAGATGGAGAGGGCATACAAGCTTTATCCTTTTATAATTGCTATATTGTATATATATAAACTTTTATGAAGATATTAGATAATCTAAGCTTATATTGTTGTTGCTGAACTAATCATTACTTAATTATTATAATTTTTCCAAACTTTCAAATAAAACACACAAAAATAAGCATTTTTCAAATTTTAAAATAAAAATAATATTTAAACAATTTTTTTTTTATAGATAATAAAAAAATTTTATTTATAGAAATAAGCTAAGCCCAAGTACACATAAAGTATATATGAGAATCATCTAGTTAGAGTTTACAATTGCAATGAGAAAATCATGGACATTTAGCCTATTACAAACAATGGTCCTTGCCCATAAGAACAATGATTTAAAAAAGAAAATTTTAAACTCATCCATTGTTCTCTAGATCTTTAAATCTTCTATCATTTCTTTCCTGCCAAATACACTAGCACATATATATTGGAACCATTTTTCAGATGGTTTCCACTTGTGTGTACCTCGAAGGCCTCTCCAACTTGCAAAAAAGTCCACCAATCTAAAAGGCATGATCCATGATAATCCAATTCCTGCGAAAAAGTCATCCGACATGGTTCTAGCCACCTCAGAATGTAAAATCAAATGATCTATTGATTCACCATTCTTCTTACACATATAACACCAATCCAATATCATTACTCGACATTTCCTTAAATTATCTGTGGTGAGGATCTTGTCTAATGATGTTGTCTATAAGAAAAAAAACTACTTCTGAAGGAGCTTTTGTTTGCCATGTACTCTTCTATGGGAACATGGTCATTCCAAGACTTATTAGAACTTGGTAAAACGATCGAACAATGAATCTACATTTCTTAGAGGGGCTCTAGTTCATCTTATCCAGGGTACCCTCGGTCATGCTTAAATAATACAATGCTGCATAGAACTTTTTGATAGTCTCCAACTCCCAATCTTGGGCTGCCCTAATGAACACAACATTACATTGATGGGAGCCACTAGAAAAGACCAAGAGATCCACTATTGCTGCATCCTTTTCTTGTGTGAGTTCAAAGATAGCAGGGAAGGTGTCTTGGAGACTTCTTTCTCCACACCATTTTCATACCAAAATTTGAAATGAGAGTCGTCGTCCACCATTATATGTTCATGTCTTTGAAGGCCTCCCAATGTCTTTCCACAAACTCACTCCATATGGGCCGCGCACCTCATTCAAGCACCATCCTCTCCAAGCCTCCCCAAACTGTGAATCTATAACATACTTTTATAGGGCCCCCATTTCATGATGGTACCTCCATAACCATTTACCCAATAATGCTTGATTGAATTTCATCAAATTGTGAATCCCCAATCCATCCCTAGAAATTGGAATACATACAGTGAACCAATTAATCGGATTTTTTTTTTATAAGTAAAAATATTATATATATATCAATAGGAAGAACCAAGTACACTGGATGTATACAAGAATCCCTAACCCGTACTAGAGAACTCCTATTGCCCCAAAAGCCTGCGAAAAACTATCCAACATACATCAAGCTCGAGATAGAATAACTCACCCCTCTCCAACCCCAACCCCCTATTTCCCATAGCCCAACATAAATCACACGTCCCAAAATACCCTCTATGCGAAAGATTTCCCAACATACATCAACCTCTATGCCCTTGACTTGAGTTACCACCCTTAGCGTCATAGTTGATTGCATTAAAAATACGCTTAAACTCCCTGCTTTTCTTGAAACTTCATTTGGTATCACGCGAGTGGCTAGCCTCGATAGCAGTGATTAGAGCTTTAAACTAGTCTTCAAATCCTCCATGTGAGATTCCCACAATATGCTGAATCTCATTAACATTTTGTAAAACTCAATCCGAAGATGATTCATCTATATTGTTTAATGGAGGAAGAGATACCAAGGGGACAACATCTTTCCCGATGTAGCGCCCGACGTAAATCCAAACGATACCAACGATAAACCTTTATTCAAATCCTATGCCTCCTCAACAACACCAATGGTACTCTCCATTGGAGATTTTGGGCTAGTAGCAAGTCCCTTCACCTCTGGTGACCTTGTGTGTGCAACTTCGACAGACCCTTTAGGTGTTGGCATTACACAATGATTATGGGATGGAACTAGAGCCAATGGACACATCATCGTTATTTGTGTCTTTCCACCGTGCTCTGAGCCTTCCACAGACTCTACTCCTGTCGTGGACTTCTCAGATACCCTACATGTCGCCTTCTCCGCCATTATGACTAGGACAAGTCATAAACCTCCTCCAAGTGTTTTTTAGAAGCTTGTATGTATTTCTGCGTAGGAGCTATTGTCATCGACGAAGGAATGCTTGCGTAGGGGTCGTGATCGACGACAGAGGTTACCGACCTTGAGATAAGGGTCTTATTTGGCCCAGAAGTGGAGCCCTTCTCAAACACGGGCCCATGGAGCTTTGACCTCCATTTCGAGCTTAAGCGGCCCAACCCAAGTTTGGCCTTCCCTTTATCTGGCCTCAAATTATTACACCCAACAGCCTTCCTTTTTCCTATTTTTAGAGGCCTCAAACGTTGGCCCAACCCCAGGCCAAAACCTTTGATTATCTTAAAAATCTAAGACTTTATCTCCTTTCTAAAAAATTTCAAATCCTCCTTCACGCCCGTTGATGGGAATCAAGGTGGACCTAGTCTTAAAAATTCTTTGCAACTTCCAGATGGGCCAATTACAAGATCAATAGACATGAAGATCAAGGAAGTAATGCAAGGAGTGGTGCAATCCGCTTGGATGAAGCTAGTAAGAGCCCAACACTCAAGATGGGCTTGAAAGATGGAGAGCCAGTTTTAATCCACTTGATACAAGATGTGGAAGACACAACTTAGAGTATCGTTTAGGCTTTTTGTTATTGATGGTTTTCAATTTGTTAAAGTATTTATTTTATTAGTTTAGAATAAGAGGGCTTGAAGATGCTTGGCCCATGTATGTCTTATTTCTCATGAACCAGGGTTTTGGGAAGGCCTTGTATTGTGGCCAAGGGCTTATTTGGAAAGTTACATTTTAGAAACTAGGGTTTCAAGAAGTACTGTAGCTCGTCACTGTTCACATCCGAATCACTGTAGCGAAGCACTGTTCATCAGCCGAATCACTGTAGCGCCGCACTATTCATCCAGGGATATTTTTGGAACAAAGGGGTTTATTTTGGGCTAGGGTTTTAATTAGGGTTAGCTTTAAATATTCTTTGTAGTCTCATTTTATGAAGTTTATGAAATTTGATGAATTATTCATTGTGAGTTGAGTTTTACTCCTCTTGTTCTTAATTAAACTTTTGAACTTATCAAAAGTAAATCACAACCTTTGTGGCGTTCCTTCTTGTAATCTGGGTTCTTGAGACGGGATCTTCAACGGGTCTAGATTTTAATATAATCTAGGTTCTTGAAACGAGTTCTCATCGGGTCTAGATTCTCCATCCAATTGACTTGAGTTTGGCTTTCCTGGGTGAGTTTCAATTTGATTGTGGGTTCAAGGGATTCCTTTCCCGCGGGTTCATATCATTTGGTATTCAGAGCTCGGTTTCCAATCAGGTCTGATTCTATCTTATTTTTATTGCATCTTTAATTCTAGGGCTTCATTGTTCTAGGGTTACGAAAAAAAAAAATTGAAACAAAAAGTACGCTGCCAAAATTCTTAGGGTTTTGGGTTTGGCTGAAATTTGCATCTCCTAAGATTTCAAAATTCTAGGTTTCTTGCATCTCTAAGTTTGTCAATTGCTTGGAGTGTTGTTCCCTTGATTCTCTTCTATTTCATTGTCAATTCTTGTGTGTTTGAATTCAATTGCTTGATTTTCAATTGAATATTTCTGTTTGTGATTGAATTAGAGAAAAGAAAAGAAAAGAAAGGAAAAGAAAAGAAAAGAAAAGAAAAGAAAGGAAAGGAAAAAAAAATCGAAAAAAAAAATTTGAAAAAAAAAAGAAATTCAAAAAAAAAAAAAAGGGTAGGATACTCTTAGGTTGCTACATGTTACAACAAACAAAAAGAAAGACATTTGTTGATTGAGTTTTATCGTCTAAAGGGCTGAAAACATCTTTCTAGTGGGTATCTTGTTTTATCACTACTCTTTCCCTCATATAAATTCATTGAGTCTCGTGTCATTTTATTCATTCCTTGTTTGTTGTTCTTGTTTATTGGATCTCTATTATTGGTTGGAATAATACAAGGTTGTATTGTCTTGATTTAGTTCAACTAGTTCTTAAAGAACTTGAGCGAGAAAACTGTTGAGGTAAAAGGCAAAAGAGTGTGAGACAATTATCGGGAAAAAGCCAATTGAGTGTGAAACACGAGTGGAGTGCTATTATTCGAGTGTAAACACGTAAGGGAGTGTGTGAGGTTTTCCACTAACATTCTTTTTGTGCAGCACATTATAATGTCTCATAAGAGTGACTAAGCCCCAAAGGAGATGGCAAATAACTCATCCTTTGTATTACAAGCCATGCAACAACAGTTTGAGTGGTTGAACTTGGGGTTGGGTGAAGTGAGGGATAGGGTGGATCATCGAGATGTCTTGATTAGAAATCTTCAAGGCAGGAGTGATAGGAGGCGACGTGAGACTATTGTTGAAAATGAGTATGAGAATGAAAAGTATGGTGAGTCTCTTGTTTCTAGGCATGCCTTCAATACACAAGTTAAGATCGATAATACAAAGCAGCATTGCGAAAACATTTTTCATACTAGATGTCATGTCAACAATAAGGTATGTAGTATGATTATTGATGTGATGAGTTGTATTAATTTGGCTAGCACTACTTTAGTTGAGAAATTGAGTTTACCTACCTTGAAACACCCTAGACCATACAAGTTGCAGTGGTTGAGTGATTGTGGAGAGGTTAGGGTCAATAAGCAAGTGCTAGTTTCTTTTTCCATTGGGATATACCAGGATATGGTGCTTTGTGATGTAGTGCCTATGCATGTTGGACATATTTTGCTGGGGAAGCCATGACAATATGGTAGGAAGGTGATCCATGATGAGTTAAGGAACATGTATAGTTTTGAAAAGGATGGAAAAATAATCAAACTTGCTCCTTTAACTCCAACACAGGTCCATGGGGACCAACTGAAACAGAAAAGTGAGGTTGCTCAAAAGAAAAAAGAGAGTGAAATGGAAAAAGAAAGTGAAAAGAAAAAAGAAAGTGAAAAGGAAAAAGAGAGTGAAAAGAAAAAAGAGAGTGAAAAGGAAAAAGAGAGTGAGAGGGAAAAAGAGAATGAGACCGAAACAACAAAAGAAATAGAGAGTGAAAAAGAAAATAGAGATGTGGCTGAGAGTCATGAAAAAAGAGTTGAGCTACGAGAGGAAAAAGAAAGAGAGATTGTAGAGAGGAACGGAAAAACAAAAGTGAGATTTTATGCTAAGGCAAGATTTTATACTAACGAATTTAACGACTCTTTGCCTAGTGTTGTTGTTTCTTTGTTGTAGGGATATGAAGTCATGATTCCTAGTGGTGTGTTTAGTGGATTGCCACCTATTAGGGAGATAGAACATTACATTGATTTTGTGCCAGGTGCTATAATCCCTACTCGTACTCTCTTTAAAGAACATGAGTCCTTGGCGCACTTGGAGGGACAATGTAAGTTGAATAGAATGCATGCCAAGTGGGTGCAATTCATTGAGACATTTTCTCATGTAATCAAGTACACACAAGGTAAGGCAAATTTTGTGGTGGATGTTTTAGCAAGGAGGTATGTCCTTGTCATTATTTTAGATGCAAAGTTATTGAGATTTGAATATGATAAGAATTTGCATGCTAATGATGATGACTTTGCTAGTGTGTATGGAGAGTATGACAATGCATCGTTTGGTAAGTGCAATAGACTAGATTGGTATTTGTTTAGAGATGATAAACTTTGTGAGCCTACTAGTCTTATGCGTGAGATGCTAGTGCATGAATGTGGTCTGTTGGGTAATTTTGATATGAAAAGGATTTTAAATGTGTGGCGTGACCATGGGTGGAAGTATTGTTTGCCATTCATTAAGTTTGCATATCATTGGAGTGGTCATTTTGGTGCAAAAAAGAATTTAGACGTGTTGCATGAACATTTGCGGGAGTATTATTTGCCATTCATTGACATATTGCATAAACGTTTGTGGAAGAATCCTTTGCCATTCATTAATGTGTTGCGTGAACGTATGTAGGAGTATCATTTGCCATTCATTGACATGTTGCATGAACGTTTATGGGATTATCATTTGTCATTCATTAACATGTTGCATGAACAGTTGTGGGAGTATTTCTTGCCATTCATTGAGTTTGCATATAATTGAAGTGAAGATTTTGGTGTAAGGAAGACTTTAGATATATTTTATAAAAATTTGTGGGAGTATTGTTTATCATTCATTGAGTTTATATATAATTGGAGTGCTCATGCTACTACTAAAGTTTCACCTTTTGAAATTGTTTATAAGCTTAATCCATTTACTCCTTTAGATTTAATGCATCTACTTGTTGAAGACAGGAGTAACTTGGATGGATTTTTCCAAATTCTTGAACAAATTAATGAGAATGCATATCAAGTGGATATTCCAAGTAAGTACAATGTTTCTGCTATTTTCAATGTTACTAAACTTTTTCCCTTTGATCCAAGTGGAGATTCGAGATCGAATCCTTTTGAGGAGAGGGGGAATGATGGGAACCAAGGTGGGCCTAGTCTTAAAGATTCTTTGCAAATTCCAGATGGGCCAATTACAAGGTCAAGAGCCAAGAAGATCAAGGAGGCAATGCAAGGATTGGTGCAATCCACTTGGTATGAGTCTAGCAAGAGCCCAACATTCAAGATGGGCTTGAATGATAAAGATCCAATTTTGATTCATTTGATACAAGTTGTGGAAGACACAACTTAGAGTATCGTTTGGGCCTATTGTTATTGATGGCTTTCAATTTGTTAAAAGTATTTATTTTATTAGTTTAGAATAAGAGAGCTTGAGGATGCTTGGCTCACGTATGTCTTATTTCTTCTGAATTAGGGTTTTGGGAAGGCCTTGTATTGTGGCCAAGGGCTTATTTGGAAAGTTACATATGAGGAACTAGGGTTTCAAAAAGTTACTGTAGCTAGGCACTGTTCACATCCCGAATCACTGTAGTGACGCACTGTTCACTGTAGCCGAAATACTGTAGCAGAGCACTATTCATCCAGGGATATTTTTGGAACAAAGGGGTTTATTTTGGGCTAGGGTTTCAATTAGGTTTTGGATTTAAATACTCTTTGTAGTCTCATTTTAATCAGTTTATGAAATTTGATGAATTATTCATTGTGAGTTGAGTTTTACTTCTCTTGTTCTTAATTGAACTTTTAAACTTATCAAAGGTAAATCACAACCTTTGTGGCGTTCCTTCTTGTAATCTGGGTTATTGAGACGAGATCTTCAACGGGTCTAGATTTTAATATAATCTAGGTTCTTGAAACGAGTTCTCATTGGGTCTAGATTCTCCATCCAATTGACTTGAGTTTGGTTTTACTTGGTGAGTTTCAATTTGATTGTGGGTTCAAGGGATTCATTTCCCGCGGGTTCATATCACCCGTTACCTCCTTTTTCAGACTATGCAGATATCCCTGTAACTCGTTTTTTCCTAGACAGCTATCCATTTCAGGTAATTGGATAGCTGAAAGTACCCCTGCCATACCTCCCTTTTTGTGTTTTTGATCAATTGCCAGAGGATGACTTGGAACTGCGTGTGCTGCCGCCCTCTTTCCTGCTCCAGCCACTGCCACCTCTGCATACGACTTAGATTGCCTCTCATTCCCTTTCTCTACCTCTTTGTTTATATGTGGTGCATGGACTAGAGCCTTCTTAGCTAAACTCTGTTTTAACTCCATAGAAAGCTCTTCCAACCATTTCCTTCCACTCCTTCTGGGATCATTAAGAGACCACGACTCCCCCTACCACCACCATAGTCAGTTACTTCCAGAAAAGGCCCAAAAGAATTCGACCTCCTATGAGCAAACAGAGCTTTGATTCCATCTCTATAATTTTGAAGAAGTCTTTCCTTCCTTCCGATAAAACACATTCTTCCACTTTATTGGCCAGCCAACAAGCACTGCATGACTGAGCACCATCTTTCTCTGCGTGCGTTTCGCTATTTGCTCGCAATAGCTTAGTTTACCTGTCTTTGCATCTTCTTCCGATTCGGCAGGAACTGCTTCCCCACTCGAGACAACCTTCTACGAGAGGTCAATTTCCTTTGCTTTTTCGATCCAGCACCTTCCTGCTCCTTTCTGTGATACGACAATAATTTCCACCCTCCATAGACAATATAAACACATTTGATTCTATTAAAAGGTGTTTAAGAGTCCCTATCATATAAACATTCTCCCAAAGCTGTACAAACACCTTTCACCGGATCAAACTTCTCATTGTTGGAGCGAGACCCAGAAAAAATAGATCAGTGTGGCAAAAAAAAACCAGATTACTCAAGAACTCATTTGTCGGAGATGTATCCGGTGTTGGAAGTCCTTTGCAGGAGTTACTAGACTTGTCTGTGTAAGTGGATGTGTCGGAAACACCGATCAGTTGCCTGAGGGAATGACGGAAATACAACGTCGGAACACAGATCTAGCAAAAAACGTGTCACCGGCGGCCGGCCAATGCTGGATGACCCTCGACGATGTCGTCGGGGGCCATTAATCTTGTTTGTGCTAGCTGTGCAAAGACACTCGCCGGACTAGAGGAAATGGGTGAGTATCGGTGTTACTGTTTGTGCGAGAGAGAGATGGAGGCAAAGTCACGGGGATGGGGACTAGGGTTAGAAGGGCCGACGACGTTACTGCCAGTGGGACGGTGATGGAATGTTGAAGGGGATGACGAGGGAAGGTTGAAGGCGACGGGGATGGAGGCTAGGGTTCTTTGGGAGGGAAAAATTGTACAGAGAGAATTTGAGTTTTAAGGGATTAGATCCAGGTCCAAAACTTTTAACACATGTATATGAATGATGATAAATTGTTTAGATTTGTTTTTTCACCTCTGTTATGCACCCATTATAACCTCTGCATACGACTTGACTTGCCTCCCCATCTCCTACACCTTGTCCACAACTCTATCGAGATGTGGGGCCAACTCTAGAGCCTTGTTTGCCTGAATATGCATGGACAAAGTATGCTTTAACTCCATAGAACGACTTTTCCAACCCTTTTCCTTCCACTCTTTCCAGCATTGATAGAAGACCTTGACCCCCACTACCATCACTATAGTCTATTACTTCCAAGAAATGCCCAAAAGCATTAGAATGCCTATGAGCAAACAAAGCCTTGGTCTCGTCGCAATATGTCTTGTAAAACTCTTTCCTACCCAATGCTAGTGAGCACTCTGCAACTGTATTCTCTAGCCAACAAGCACTGGCATGGTTGAGTACCATCTCCTTAGTGACCTTACTACTCCTCTCAAAATGGTTCTTGTGAAAGTTACCAGAACATTCCTCCCATAGTAGAAGTGTATAGAGAGAAAAATTTTCAATGAAATGTCCTCCCATCGTAGGGAGGCCTCTAGCACTGCGGGAGGCCACAGAAAAAGTTGAATAAAAATAATTTTTCAATTTTTTAGCTTAATAATTTTAATTAACTTTCTCTCTTTCATTTTTCAAAATCCTATAAAATATCTAAATTCAAATAATTTCACTATTATTCACAAATCATTTCATTACTATTCATAGACATTATGAGATATTCTAAATGTCCAAACTATTTTTCATTACTCAGTTTTAAAAACTGCAAAGTCATGGAATTGGTCTTACTTTTTGGTTGGATTTTTCTTGTTATTTAGCAATGGCTAGTGAAGGATGAAGCAGAGGAATTTGTTTGTTTTGGCATACTGAGGTAAATCTCAATCTCTTTTCTTATTCAGAATTTCATTTCAATGCATGTATTTCTGTTGTTAATAAAGTTGTGACCTGGAGAATTACGGCATTTTATGGCTACCTTGAGGCTGGTCTTTGAAAAGATATTTGGTCTTTATTAAGTCATCTTTCTGACTCAATTGTGTTTTGATGACTTTAACAAAATTGTATTTGATTCTGAAAAAATGGGGGGTTGACCACGTCCAACTTAGCATATGAAAGCTTTTCGGTTAGCTTTTTATAACTGCCAATTGAGAGGTGTACCTACTGAAGGCTCTCCTTTCACTTGTAGTAATATGAGAGAATGGACAACAAATATTAGAGAGAGGTAGGATAGATTTATGGGCAATTGTGAATGGTCTGATTCATACCCATAGCTGTGTTCAAAACATACTTAACTCTGTTTCTGATCATAGCTGTTTGTTATCGAACACTGATGGTCTGCCCACTTATGCACCTTTTCGAAGGCGCTTATTATGTCTAAAGCAATGTGAGTGGGAGCTCCAGCGTGTGAGGAGAAAATAGCTTAAGCTTGGATTTCTTCTAGTTATTTGTTTCCTATTTTTGATCTGTTTGCAAAATTACATTGTTGTGGTCGTAATCTTACCTAGTGGAGTTGAGATAGTTTTAAGAATGTTAAGCAAAAATTAATTGCTAAGAGCATTCACAATGAATTTTGTAAAATAAAATTTCTTGTATAATATAGAGATAGTTGATCAAAAGCTCCCTCCAATGGATCATCTATTCTATTTCTATTTTTCATTCATCTATAGTAAACCTACTACATGTTGCGGTTAGTGTTCATCACTCTAAATATATATATTTTTTTATTTCTCTCATTTTATCCTCTTTCATTTTTATCTTATTCTAATTTAAGCTCTTATTACTTTCGCACCAGGCCCACTTTTTTTTCTCTCTCATTTAACTCTCTAGCACTCTGTTTATGATCGTCTTTGACTTTTATACATGCAAAAGCTTTGATCTCATTAATAAGGCTACCCTTTCAACTAAGTGTGGGGCATCAGCTTAGAAAAAAAACGTGTGGGGGCATCTAGATCAAATAGATGCATTGATCACTTACAAAAAATTAAATTAATTTTCTCAGAATAAAATCAAGTCAGAGAAGTAATAGAGAGTCAATATTGGCAAATTAGAACTAGTTCTGAGGTACAAATGATGTGGGAAAGTAATTATTTTCAAATGACATTCTATATTGGGTAGGCGATATTGTAATATTGCAAACTGTAAACCCAATGGCGAGGCTTGACATCCATGAACACAACTACTCACACTCTGAAAACTAATCCAATATTAAGCCAACTCTTTGCTGCTACTTCTATCCCCAATTCTACACTTTTATCTCTCTTGAGCTTTCTATTGTTTTCACCAACTTTTCATTTCTTTGTTGTGTGGGTGTTCTCATTGCAGCCTACAATGAAAATTCCATTTTTACTTGGCTTTTCTTGATACCCATTGTCTTTGGTCAGTTTTTGGATGACCAGAAATCCTTGTTGCTCCAATTGCAGAATAGTCTCCAATTCGACGAGGCTTCCTCCACAAAACTGGTGCACTGGAATCAAAGTGTCGATTGCTGTTTGTGGAAAGGTGTGTACTGTAGCCAGGGACGAGTTATTAATCTAGACTTGAGCAGTGAATCAATCTTTGCTGGGCTTAACAATTCAAGAAGCCTTTTTAGTCTTCAGTACCTCCAGAGCCTGAATTTGGCATATAACAATTTCCATGGATCAATCCCATACTCAATTGCAAATCTTACCCAATTGCTCTATTTGGATTTGTCAATGAACTATTTCACTGGATCAATTCCATCATTCAACATGGCCAAGAATCTGACCGAAATCAACCTTTCTCACAATCATTTAATTGGTCAAATTACTTCCACTCGTTGGGAAGTGCTTTTGAGTCTTGTGAACCTTGACTTGCGTAACAATTCACTGGATGGGAGTATTCCACTATTTCTGTTTTCCCTTCCATCATTGCAGAAACTACTGCTTTCCAACAACCAATTTTTAGGGCAATTGCATCTATTTTCCGACGTCTCTTCTTTGAGAATCGTGGACCTTAGCTCTAATCGACTTCAGGGGCAACTCCCCATTCTCCCACAATTTGCCACATACTTGAATTTTTCAAAGAACAATTTTAGCGCTGTCATACCAGTTAGTATTGGTAAGTCCCTAAGTTTCGCTTATTACTTCTCTCTTTCAAGCAATAAGTTCCATGGAAAAACCATAGATCAATATGCAACCAACGCCAAATATCTCAAAGTTTTGAATCTGTTTGATAATTCCTTCAGTGGCATAATTCCCAAATGCTTGATTGAAATGAGTGCGACTTTAGAAGTGCTAAATTTTGGGAAAAACAACCTCACTGGTACAAGTTCAGATAATTCCTAGCAACTGTTGCCTACTAACTCTCTCTCTCAATGAAAACCAACTAGATGGAGGGCTACCAAAATCTGTGGCCAATTACATGTTACGACATAAAATAAATAATAAAATCTATCTCTTACCATCAGTTTAAGCTTTTAGAACAAGTAGTGATTTCACATGATATTAAAACAAATATTCTGAGTTTGAATTGACTCTACAATCTTCCACATTTAATTAATTAAATATTTCACGTTACTTGCCATGTTACTTGCAGAATGTTTTTATGTTGCATGTCCTTGTTCTACGATCTATCAAATCCCATGTGTCCCTTGGTTGTACAGGGCATAATGCTAATGCTGCCTGGCTAATCCCCGAAGAAATAGGAGGAATCAAGTCATTAGGAGTTCTCAACTTGTCCCATAATGCTCTTACATGCCAAATCCCACCATCTCTGGGAAAACTGAATCATCTTATATCACTAGATCTTTCGTCTAATCACTTGGTGGGGGTAAATTCCACGAATGAGATTTTCGGAAACATCATACGAGGGAAACGAAGGATTATGTGGCATCCCACTGCGTGAAGAATGCAAAGACTCAGGATCTCATTCGAATGATGGCAATGTGGTTGACTGGAACATCATAATCCCTGAGTTTGGATTTATTTTTGGCCTTGGAATTATCATCTTACCGAATATATTTTCAACGAGGTGGAGGATATGGTATTCCCGACAACTTGATGATATTCTTTCAAAAATCTTCCCCAAGCTGATTTCTTGAAGAAGAGGCTAAAGCATTAGTCTATTTTCCCCCCTGTTTCGATGTAATGCAGAAAAAAAAATGTGGTCATGCAATTTGATATGAGAGTTTTCTTAAGGTATTATCTTTGTAATTGCTAATATGTATTATTGAAATACTTCTGTGATATAGATTTGCTGGTGACTTATGTGATGCAGATGTGATGTTGAAACGAAGCATGCCCCTGTTTTAACGCATTACTCACAATTTTGAATAGGCATTCGACATCAAGTAGTAAGGTTTAGGGATATATAAACAACTCCCTCAAACTATACTATCACCCAATTACGAGGAAGAGTTTGCTTATATTTAAAATAAAAGTAAATCTGGCTTTTGTTAGACTTCTCTCTCTAGAAAAACCCTCTCCCTTCTCTCTAAAACTTCCCAAACTCTAGATCTAACGTGAGGGGGAGGGGGAGCGTCGGCTCCTCCCCCCTCCCCTCTGTCCATTTTTATTTTTGTGCTATGTTTTTTGTTGTTAGTTTTTGTATTTTCAGGGCAAATAAGGGAGGATAGCCATTCGAGTCTTTCCAGACATCGACCTTCTACACGCGCCTCACTGGAATGACGCCCAGCCGCCGATCTTCAAGTCCACCAAATCCGGCATCCATCGGAGTGGAGCGTAGCTCGTACGCGCGGGATGAAGCTCCGGATCTCTCCAGCGCGTGGCCACCATGCGCCACTGAGGAGCCCTTTGCCGACGCCAGGCTCAGCTTCTGTGGAACCTCTGATTCCGGGACTTCCTAGTTTGACCGACGACTTTCCTCCCAGTGTGAACAGTGTCCTGCACGTGCCACTACCAACCCCTTGTGCATTGTTCATCCATTTGTGTTCTTGGCTTTTATCGTTTCATTGTTGTTTTCCTTCTCAATATTTTGTTTTTGTTTTGCTTTTCTGTCTTGTTGTTTTGTTGACCCGAGTGTGGTGTTGAGCTTTTGGATTGGACGTAATCTGTGACAAGAGCTGTTCGAGAGTGGTGAGCGATACTACTTCTAGTGATCGTACAGCCGGGCTATTGTGGTTTGTGCGTTAGTTGGGTACTCGCTCAGTCTGGACTCGAGATGCCGATACTTGCGGTGGGCGTGTCGTCCGGGGTCTCACCAGTGCTTGTGGTCCTGTAGTTGTTAATGCGTTTAGTTGTAGTTTTTTTTTTTTTTTTTCCATTTTTTAGTTATTAATTTAATAGAAATAGGCTATTGGATTTGATATCCATAGTTGTGTCCCATACTCTTTCTCCTTAGGAGGATAGAGGGGGCCTTCAAGTTCTGTTTTACAGAACGCTTTCTCTGTTAGGAGAGAGTTTGTTTAGAAGTTAAGATAATGTCCGCCACAAAGCAATTTGTATGTGGGGAAGCCCCATAACTGTTGCGTAGTTTGGCTTATAGTTTAGATTTTCCATGTACTGATAAGTTAACAGTTGTAACTTCGGATCATTAATGAAATGAGTCTATTTCCATAAAAAAATATTTAAAATAAAAGTACTTTTTCTAGTAGAGCTGTAAATAAACAATACCATTCAATAAGCTAGATGAAATTGATTCGGTCAAATTCGAGTTCGGCTAGATGACCTGTTCGTAAACACAAAATTATAATCGATTATTAAACATGATAACTCGTATAAAGCTCAGCTTGGCTTGTGTAAACTCATATACCTCGAATAATTTTCTATTTATTATTTTGTATAATATTATCTCTATATTTATAATGAGAATATTTAAAGAGATTAGAAGAAATCATGTTCATAATACTAAAACATGTTACTTAAATGCTTACTAGTTTTATCATTGCAATATTGTATATATAAAAACTTTTCTAAAGATATTAGATAGAAATCAAAGCTTATTATAGTTGTCGAACTAATCATTACAACTTTTCTAAACTTTTAAACAAAATACAAAAAAAAAAAATACGACTTTTTTAAATTTTCAAAACAAAATTATATTCAAACAATTTTTTTTATAGGTAATCAAGAAGTTTTATTCATAGGAATAAGTTAAGTCCAATTACACAGGAAGTATATATGAGAATCACCAGGTTAAAGTTTATAATCGAAATGAGCAAATCATGGACATTTAGCCCATTACAAGCAATGGCCCCGCCCATAAGAACAATGATTTAAAAAAGAAAACTTTAAACTCATATATTGTCTCTCAGATCTACAAAGCTTATATCATTTCTCTCCCGCCAAATACACTAGCACATACATATAGGAACTATTCTTGAGATGGTTGCCATTTGTGAGTTACTTCAAAGGCCTCTCCAGCTTGCAAAGAAGTCCATTGGTTTATGACCCATGAAAATCCAATTCTCGTGAAAAAATCATCACATATGGTCCTAGCCACCTCACAATATAAAAGTAAATGATCTAGAGATTCACCATTCTTCTTACACATATAACACCAATCTAATACCATTACTCGACATTTTCTTAAATTATCTGTGGTGAGGACCTTGTCTAATGATGTTGTCCATACGAAAAAAAAAACTGTTTTTGAAGGAGCTTTTGTTTGTCATATACTGTTCAATGGGAACATGGTCATTCCAAGACTTGTTAGAACTTGGTAAAATAATCGAACAGTGAATCTACGTTTCTTAGAGGGGCTCCAGTTCATCTTATCGATGGTACCTTTTGTCATGCTTATATAATACAATGCCACATAGAACTTTGTGATAGTCTCCAACTCCCAATCTTGGGCTGCTTTAATGATCTCAACGTTCTTTTGAGAGGAGCCATTAGAAAAGACCAAGAGATTAGGGCGGCGCCCCACTACCCCACCCCTGCATGGCGGGGCAGGCAACCCATGCGGGGGCGGGGAGGGCACAACCCCGCCCTGCCCTTATATATTTTATTATATAAATATACATTTATATATATATTTATACTATACATATTTATAAATATTTATTATTTTTATTATATATAAATATAGTAAAATGTATTAAGGAGAACTTTTACTTAATATTTTGTGTAAGTTGTAGTGTAGTAGGGTGACATTTTTATAGATTGCCAATGCAATACAAGAATCCCACATTGCTTAAGTGTGAGACTTGTATTATGAAGGTAATCTATAAAAAGCCCAACCTACTACACTACAACTTACACAAAATATGTAGTAACAAATTTAAAGACTATAGTCATATTTACAAATTTAAATTTAAAATTTGGGTCCAAAAATGTGTTTTTGATTACTTTTGGACCTAAGAATAATTTTTGGACCTAGTGGATTGTAGTCCATTATTGAAGTGGACGGGGGGCGAGGAGGGGGCTATCCCGCACCGTATGGTGCAGGTAACACCCCTACAAGAAATCCACTATCAATGCATCATTTTCTCGTGTGAGTTCAAAGATGGCGGGGAAGGTGTCTTGGAGGCTTCGTTCTCCAAACCATTTGTCGTACCAAAATCTAAAACGAGAGTCGTCGCCCACCATAATATGTTCATGTCTTCGAAGGTCTCCCAAAGTATTTCAACAACCCACTCCATATGGGCCACGTACCTTGTTCAAGCACCATCCTCCCCAAGCCATGAATCTATAACATCTTTCTATAAGGACCCCTTTCGTGATGGTATCTCCATAACCATTTATCCAATAGTGCTTGATTGAAATTCATCAAATTGCGAACCCCCAATCCAACCCCAGAAATTGGAATACATACAGTGGATCAGTTAATCATATGAAAGTTGAACTCTTCCCCCAATCCACTTCACAAGAAGTCTCGTTGTAGCTTCTCAATATGATTGGCAATCGTTGTGGGGAGCGGAAGCACTACACAAAATATGTGGATAAGTTAGAAATATTACTTTTAATCAAAGTGAGCCTACCACCTTTTTGACAAATATAACCTCTTCCAAGAAGTCAATATGCGTTGCACCTTTTTAAGCATGCCATTCCAAACCCTCTTTAGTTTAAAGGAAGCATCCAATGGTAAACCAAGATACTTTAGAGGTAGAGATGATAACTTGCATCCCAAGAGAGAGACTAAAAATTCTTTGCTTCATGGACAGTCCACACTAGCACCAATTTAGACTTTGAGAGATTAACTTTCAATCTTGAGACAACTTCAAAACAAAAAACTAGGGCCTCAAAAATTGGATATGCCTAAGATGTGCACCACAATATGAGAGTATTGTCAGCAAATAGTAGGTAAGAAATATCAATGGAGCCATAATAACTATTCTCCACCAATAAACCAAAGAGTAAAACACCTTCCACAAGGCCCACAATCATCTTACCGAGAGCTTCCATGACAAATAAAAAAAAGTAAAGGAGAGAGCAGGTCCTTTGTCTAAACCATGGAAGGAGTTGAAGAAATCCACCGGTGAGCCATTCACTAAGATAGAGAAACGAACTGTAGAAATGTAAAATTCTAATCATTTATGCCATTTCTCCCCAACTCAAAGAAATTGGGGACCGAGACATCGAGAATAATTTTGAGGTGCAATACAGCCAAGTTTATAAAACTTTTTCTTTGTTCTGCTTTGTTTCAATATATATGCTATTAAAGTGAATGCTATTTAATAGGGCTCTTTCCTTCACCAAATTGTGAAGTTCATTAACTGTCCGAGGGTTCCCAAGCCCTCAGAAGTTCTAAGATAGGAGCTTCATGGGGATTTGTAGTGCTGCACTGCAGCCACTACCTTGAAAACACACTCCTCCCCCTCCACATCTTAAGTTCGTTTGATCTTCTTCTCACCCACTTCCATTGCTTCAGATTGGTTTTTCCTCTTTTGTAAGTTTCAGTCCTTCACACAAAGATGACAAGTCACCTTCCATCTCCTATCCTCCACAGACAGACGACTTTGGAAAGCTGAGGTTAATGCTATTTTATTCTCTTACACTAATAGTCACATCTCAGTAATTGTTTCTCCTGAGCTTGGAGGGCAACCATGGATGCTTTCAAGCTTCTATGGAAACTCAATAACAGAAAAGAGAAAAGAGAGTTTGAGTCTTTTGAGAATGCTAAAGCCTGAGAATCCAATGGCATGGTTGTGTATGGGAGACTTCAACAAAATTTTGAGCAATGATGAGAAGTTAGGGGCAGCTGCTAGGCCCTTTTCACAGTTGGAAAGCTTTAGGGTGGCACTTGATGATTGTGAACTGAGTGACCTTGGTTAAATAGGGTCAAAGTACACATGGAGCAACAATAGGGAGGGGGGAGGATTCATTAAAGAAAGACTGGATAGAGCTATGGGTTGTGGCCTATGCAATTTTGCAACAGTGAGGTGTTTGTATTACCTGTGCTTAACTCTGATCACTTTCCATTGTTGGTCACATGTGATAATGATGAAGCTGTTGTGAGAAAGAAAGAAAAATTACTAGGTATGAAGCTTTTTGCTCCTCGAAGCAGGAGTGCAAGGATATTATCAGGAGGTCCTGGTAGGCCTCTCTAAGAGGGGGGCAACTTGTGAGAAATCTTAACCAGGACCTAGATATATGCAAGAATAACTTGAAGACTTGGTCTAAAATCTCACCTGGGAAGCAAAGGCATCAGATTAGATAAAAAAATTGATATGATCCAGGACATGTAGAGACTAAATCATGGAGAATTTAATGAAACCATTAAAGGCCTTCAAGATGAAGTCAATGTGATGTTAGCAGATGAGGAGGTCAAATGGTGGCAAAGGTCAAAACAGTTGTGGCTTAAGGAAGGTGATAAGAATACCAGTTATTTCCACAAATGTGCTACTCAAAGAAGAAAGACAATACTATTTCCAAGATTAACAATGAAAGGGGGGAGAGTGTTAGTAATAATTTAGAGGTTTGTGCCACTTTTCAAAGGTATTATCAGAACCTTTTTATGACTTTTAACCCAAGGGGTATTGCTGATGTTCTTATAGATTTTAATCCTGTTGTGACACCTAAGATGAACTGTCAGCCTCAAAGAGTATACTCATATGAAGAGGTCAAAAATGCTGTGTTTGAAATGGACCCATTGAGTTCCCTAGGACCTGATGGGTTCTCTGCTCAAGGCAGCTAGGCTGTAGTTGGTGAGGGGTTGGTTTCAGCTGTCAAGGTCCTTAATTTTAAGAGAAGGTTACATGAGCTTAATGAAACCTACATTGTTTTGATCCCTAAGAAGATGAGTCCTACAATGGTGACTGAGTATCAACCTATAAGCCTATGTAATGTGGTTTATAAAGTGGTTTCGAAAGTCCTGGCCAATAGAGTGAAACCATTTTTGTCTAAGTTGATTTCCCCATCCCAAAGTGCTTTTGTTTGATTTCATATAACATTATTGTTGCTTATGAAGTAATGCACTCCATGCAACATAGAATGAAGAGTAAAAAGGAGAGTTGCATGTCAATGAAACTGGACATGAGCAAAGCATATGATCGAATAGAGTGGTCCTTTTTGGAAGCTGTTTTACTTAAGATGGGCTTTGAGAAGGTGTGGACAGATTTGATAATGCAATGTGTTTCTTCTGTGAAATACTCCCAATTGATTAATGGTGTGCCTTAGCAACCCTTTCAGCCATCTAGAGGATTAAGAGAAGGGGATCCTCTTTCTCCTTATCTTTTTATTCTTTGTATTGAGACTTTTGGAAGCTTGCTGGATACAACTGATAGGAAAGGGCACATATCTGGCTTCCTTTTTGCAAGGGGCTTTTTGTTGGTTAACCCTTTTTTTTTGTGTGCAGATGATAGCTTGCTTTTTAGCAAAGCTAACGCATTGGAATGGAGTAGCAGACTATCAAACTCATATGAGGATGCTTCTGGACAGAGACTAAATTTGGAGAAGTCAGCCAAACCGAATTCAAAATTAGAAGGTGAATTTCATTTCAAATACAGGTAAAGAAGTGCTCTTGAAATCAATTGCGCAAGCTATACCAACTTACTGCATGAGTATTTTCAAACATCCTAAAACTATTCTCAATGTTATCAATAAGTTAATGCAACAATTTTGGTGGGGTAGCAGAGGCGATAGGACTAAAACTTAGTGGCTTCCTTGGAAATTGCTTGGTAAGATCAAAACAAAAGGTGGTCTAGGCTATAGAGATTTTGAGCAGTTTAATCTTGCACTCTTAGCCAAGTAGGGTTAGAGAATGATACAACAACCCCACTCATTAGCAGCAAAAGTGATGAAAGCCAAGCATTTTTTCAGATGACTTTTTACATGCAAGGCTTGGCAGCAATGCCTCTTACCTTTGGAGAAGTTCCTTGGAAGCTAGACCTGTTCTGGAATAGGGCATGCTGTGGAGGATTGGGAATGGGGAGGCTGTTAACATATGGAAAGACAAATGAATTCCTCAACCTACTTCCTTCAAGGTACATACTCCTTTGGTTGAGAGGTATCACATTGGTAAGTCAGTAATTTGATTGATGAGCATACAAAAGCATGGAACCTGCCTGTACTAAGAAGTATTTTTACAGAAGAGGATATCAGCAAAATATGTAGGGTTCCTATCAACTGGAGTGGCATTTTAGATCAATTAGTATGAAGGTGCACTAAAGATGGTCAATTTACAGGAAAGAGTGCTTATCATCTTTTTGGTGAAATGCATCTGTCATCATCCATAGGTCAACCCTCTATTCAAGCAAGTCACAAGGAGATTTGGTCTAAAATATGGAAAGTTAAGGTTTCAAGTGCAGCTAAGATGCTATTGTGGAGGGCCTGCCTTGACTCATTGCCAACAAATCTCAATCTCTACAAGAGAAAAATCAGGAAATCTCCTTTATGTCCTTTTGTAATCTGGATCCTGAATCTGTTGTACATACTTTGTAGTCTTGTGCATCAGTGCAAGATGTGTGGGGAGTTTGCTCCAGGAGATTACAGAAGGTCCAGGTTAGATTTGATACGTTCAGAGAGTTAGTGAGGCTTTTGTTTTCATCTCTATCTGAGGAAGATATTGAACTTTTTGTTGTTATTGTTTATCATGTCTGGAAGAGAAGGAATCTCTGTGGTTGAAGAGAAATTTGAGGACCCCTTAAAGCTGGTACAAATTGCTTTACAGTTGGTCTGAGATTTTAAGTCCGCTAATGAACGGAACTATGCTGGTGTGGAATCATAGAGGCCTCATGTGTCTAACTGGACTCCTCCACCAATGAACGTATTCAAGGCCAATTGGGATGCAGCTGTTGATCGAGTATGATGCAGAGTGGGAATAGGGGTGGTAGTCAGGAATTGGGAGGGCCAAGTGGTTGCTACATTGAGATCCCAAAAAGTTTGTTTCCTGATGTCAAGCTTGCTGAGGCTATGGTTGCTCTAAAAGCTGTCATTTTGTGTAAACAGTTAAGTATTCACAGCGTAATTCTTGAAGGGGATGCACTCAATATGGTTCAAGATCTTAAGAGAGAGCCAAGGGACTGGAGCACAACATGTTTTATCATTCAAGACATCAAATCTGAGCTCAAGAACAGGCCAAACTGTTCTGTCATCCATGTCTCTAGATATTTCAATTGTTTTGCTCATTGTTTAGCTAAGGATGCATTAAAACTCTCTGAGGAGAGCATTTCTTTGGAGGGAGTCCCTCCTTGTATCCAACATTTTCTAAGGTGAAGTTGAATAAAATTGGTTATTCTTATTAAAAAAAAATAAAGTGAATGCTACTACTATTACTTTCTTTATAAATATTTCAAACACAATTAAATAAAGAATAAATATTATTATATCCACATAATGATATCCGTAACTGGTGAATTGTAGAAGACGTGATATGGAAGCAAATCTTCCCTCTGCTTTTACTCAGCATGGATGGTTAGATTTGTGTTAAAATTAGTTGCAGACTCACTAGCATGGGAGTAATTAAATTTATTGATCATCTTCCTTTGTCTAGTTCTTATTTTCTACTTGTCTGGAGAGTTCAACAAACAATTTCTTACAAGTACTAATAGGAGCTTTTTTTAGGCCTATTTGTGTAGAGTTTAATTATGTTGTGGTTGTTCGAGTGATGATCCGATCTGACAGAAATTCGTTATGGGTTTTTAGTGCTTTTTCAATAAGGATTTTTCAATGAGAATTTTTCTTTTACTTGTTTGGGCTTTTGATCCAATCCGATTTATTGATTATAGTTTCCTATATATTGTATTAAATCTTTAAACATCTGTCGCTTTATATTTTTTATGAGAAATGTTATTTGTAATCTTAATGTGTGTAAGCATCATGTATTCTCTATAAAAAAAAGTAGATAAATCTAATATTTACATACAAAAAATTATTTTTTTAAGGAAAATTCTTGGCTTACTGCGGATCCTCACCAATTTCTTCTCTTTTTTTTTTTTTTAATTTTTTTTACTTAATGGTTAAGTAAGTAGTTTTTAATGAGTTTGTGATTTTTATTTTTTATTTATAAATTTTTAAAGGATCTAAAAAAATGTTTCAAAATAAATCACCAAAAAAAAAAAAAAAAAATTAGCCTTCTCAATGCCCTCTCGGTGAAGAGCGTGGGTAGGTGTAGCAATACTCTTTTTTTAATTGTGTGTCCCACTTTTTTTTTTTTTTTTTCTTATCATTCCTAAGAAAAGAATGCAAGACAATTCTAACCAATTTTCTCGTATTCTTCAATACTTCTTCCACCGAATTATTCTGAAAAAGCAACTTTACAAAAATACAACAGTTATGTTCTGTAATGTCAATAAGATAAATAGATTTTTTAGCTTAAAATGAAATTTAAGTAGACCATTAGATCCGTAATGAGAAAAAAAAAGTCTAATTCCACCTATAAACCTTTATATTTTCTTCTCAAGAATGACGAAGAATAGAACACTAGAAATCAAAATATTGACCATGACTAACTTAAATGGACTTTGGCCCAAAAGAATCCCAAAGGTGAGAACATGCGAATGGCCAATCCCGTGTCTTTTGGTCAGGAGAAATTCAAACTTCAAAGCGTTTTCCATAGAAGTGAAATAGCAAAGAAATTCTAATAATTTTGTTAAAATAAACATTATCATTTAATTTTGGAAGAAAAGAAAAAGTTTGAAGAGGCACGCAAAAGTTTTGGCAAAGATTTGTGAAAGCTAAGCTCTAGCGATAATAAATTGGCATCATTTTCTGCGCAGGAGCAACCAAGTTGTGTAGGCAATTTTCTACGAGTCCAAAGAAAATTGCAAACCGTAAACCCAACGGCGAGGCTTGACATCGATGAACACAGCTACTTCTTCTGTCCCCAATTCTACACTTTGCTCTCTCTTGAGCTTTCTATTGTTTTCACCAACTTTTCATTTCTTTATTGTGTGGGTGTTCTCGTTGCAGCCTACAATGAAAATTCCATTCTTTACATGGCTTTTCTTGATACCCATTGTCTCTGGTCAGTGTTTGGATTACCAGAAATCCTTGTTGCTCCAATTGCAGAATAGTCTCCAATTCGACGAGGCTTCCTCCACAAAACTGGTGCAGTGGAATCAAAGTGACGATTGCTGTTTGTGGAAAGGTGTGTACTGTAGCCAGGGACGTGTTATTGTCCTAGACTTGAGCAGTGAATCAATCTTTGCTAGGCTTGACAATTCAAGTAGCCTTTTTAGTCTTCAGTACCTTCAGAACCTGAATTTGTCATATAACAATTTCCACGGATCAATCCCATACTCAATTGCAAATCTTACCCAATTGCTCTATTTGGATATGTCAATGAACTATTTCACTGGATCAATTCCATCATTTAGCATGGCCAAGAAAATGACCGAAATCAACCTTTCTCACAATCATTTAACTGGTCAAATTACTTCCACTCGTTGGGAAGTGCTTTTGAGTCTTGTGAACCTTGACTTGCGTAACAATTCACTGGATGGGAGTATTCCACTTTCTCTGTTTTCCCTTCCATCATTGCAGAAATTAAAGCTTTCCACCAACCAATTTTCAGGGCAACTGCATCCATTTTCCGACGTCTCTTCTTTGAGAATCGTGGACCTTAGCTCTAATCGACTTCAGGGGCAACTCCCCATTCTCCCACAATTTGCCACATACTTGAATTTTTCAACGAACAATTTCAGCGCTGGCATACCAGTAGGCATTGGTAAGTCCCTAAGTTTCGCTTATTACTTCTCTCTTTCAAGCAATAAGTTCCATGGAAAAACCATATATCAGTATGCAACCAATGCCAAATATCTCAGAGTTTTGAAGCTGTTGGATAATTCCTTCAGTGGCATAATTCCCAAATGCTTGATTGAAATGAGTGAGACTCTAGAAGTGCTAAACCTTGGGAAAAACAACCTCACTGGTACAACTCCAGATATATTTCCTAGCAATTGTGGCCTACAAACTCTCTCTCACAATGTAAACCAACTAGAAGGAGGGCTACCAAAATCTGTGGCCAATTGATATAAAATAAATACTAAAATCTACCTTTTCTTATCGGGTTAAGTTTTTAGAACAAATGATGATTTCACATGGTATTAGAATAGAGATTCTGAGTTTGAACCTGACTCTATATTATATCACATTTAATTAAATATTTCACATTACTTGCGGAATGTATTTTTGTTGCATGTCCTTGTTCTACGATCTAACAAATTCCATGTGTCCCTTGGTTGTACAGGGCGGCTGTCAGGGCCTAATGGCAATGCTATCTGGTCAATCTTCGAAGAAATAGTGATTGACGTTTCCTACAACAATATTGAGGGGACAATCCCCGAAGAAATAGGAGGAATCTATTCATTAGGAGTTCTCAACTTGTCCCATAATGCTCTTACAGGCCAAATCCCATCATCTCTGGGAAAACTGAATCATCTTATATCACTAGATTTTTCGTTTAATCACTTGGTGGGGCATATTCCACCAATGAGATGTCTGGAAACATCCTACGAGGGAAACGAAGGATTATGTGGCTTCCCACAACATGAAGAATGCAAAGACACAGGATCTCATTTGAATGATGGCAATGTGGTTGACTGGAAGATCATAATGCCTGAGTTTGGATTTATTTTTGGCCTTGGAATTATCATCTTACCGAATTTATTTTCAAAGAGGTGGAGGATACGGTATTCCCGACAACTCGATGACATTCTTTCAAAAATCTTCCCCAAGCTGATTTCTTGAAGAAGAGGCAAAGGCATTAGTCTATTTTTCCCCCTGTTTCGATATAATGCAGAATAAAAAAAAATGTGGTCATGCAATTTGATATGAGAGTTTTCTATAGGTGTTATCTTTGTAATTGCTAATATGTATTATTGAAATACTTCTATACGTGATATACATTTGCTGGTGACTTATGCGATGCAGCTGTGAATCGTGGTGTTGAAACTAAGCATGCCCCTGTTTTAACGCATTACTTACTATATGAAATAGTCATTCATCTCATCTCAATATCTAAACACTACAAATATAGACATTTTTTAATTTCAATATTTAATTTTTCATCTAATCATTATATTTTTTTCAAACTTACAAACAAAACACAACAAACAATTCATCTTTTTCAAATACCAAAACAAAGATTATATTAAAAAATAATATTATAACAATATTTTAACTTGATAATATTTTTATTCAATTTTTTTCTTTCATCTTCCAAAATTTCATAAACATCTGAACTCAAACTATTTCATTACTATTTACAAATTATTTCATTACTATTCATAGATCATTTCATCTCATCTCACTATCCAAACCAGGCCTTAAAAATATATAAACAAAAACCCTCAAACTATACTATCACCCAATTTTGAGGAATAGTTTTGCTTATATTTAAAATAAAAATGCTTTTTAAGTAGAGCTGTAAATAAACAATACTATTCAATAAGTTGGTTGAAATTGTTTCAGTCAAATTTGAGTTTGGCTAGATGAGCTATTTGTAAACACAAAATTATGATCGATTATTAAACATTACAACTCGTATAAAACTCTGCTCGACTCGTATAAGCTCATATAATTCAAATAATTTCATATTTATTATTTTGTATAATATTATCTCTATATTTATAATGAGAATATTAAAAATATTTAAAGAGATTAGAGGAAATCATGTTCATAATACTAAAACATGTTACTTAAATCCTTACTAATTTTATCATTGCTATATTGTATATATAAACTTTCTGAAGATATTAGATAGAAGTCAATGTTTATTGTAGTTGTCGAACTAATCATTACAACTTTTTCTAACTTCCAAATAAAACATAAAAAATAATACGATTTTTTCAATTTTCAAAACAAAAATTATATTAAAAAAACTATATTCAAACAATTTTTTTAATACGTAATCAAGAAGTTTTATTAGCATACATGAGAATCACATAGTTAGAGTTTATAATCAATAGAGAAAATCATGGACATTTAGCCCATTACAAACAATGGCCCCCGCCCATAAGAACAATGATTTAAAAAAGAAAACTTAACTCATCTATTCTTCTCTCAGATCTTCAAAGCTTCTATAATTTCTCTCCTGCCAAATACACCAGCACATACATATAGGAACCATTCTCCATATGGTTGCCACTTGTGAGTTACCTCGAAAGCCTCTCCAACTTGTAAAGAAGTCCACTGGTCTAAGAGGCATGACCTATGAAAATCCAATTCTCGCCAAAAAATCATCCCGCATGGTCCTAGCCACTTCACAATGTATATGCAAATGATCGACTGATTCATCATTTTTCTTACACATATAACACCAATCCAACACCATTACTTGACGTTTCCTTAAATTATCTGTGGTGAAGATCTTGTCCAATGATGTTGTCCATACGAAAAAAAACTAAGTTTGAAGGAGTTTTCGTCTGCCATATACTCTTCTATGGGAACATGGTCATTCTAAGACTCTTTAGAACTTGGTAAAACGATTGAACAGTGAATATACCTTTCTTAAAGGGGATCCAATTCATCTTATCGATGGTACCCTCTATCATGCTTATATAATACAATGCCACATAGAACTTTGTGATAATCTCCAACTCCCAATCTTGGATTGCCCTAATGAACTCAACATTCCATTAAAGGGAGTCATTAGAAAAGACCAAAAGATCCACTATAGTTGCATCATTTTCTTGTGTGAGTTCAAAGATGGAAGGGAAAGTGTCCTGGACGCTTTGTTCTCCACACTATTTGTCATACCAAAATCTAAAATGAGAGTCGTCGCCTACCATAATATGTTCATGTCTTCGAAAGTCTCCCAATATATTTCCACAAACACACTCCATATGGGCTGCGTATCTCATTCAAGCACCATCCTCCCAAGCCTCCCCAAACTGTGAATCTATAACATACTTCTATAGGGCCCCCCTTTCGTGATGGTACCTCCATAACCATTTACCCAAGAGTGTTTGATTGAATTTCATCAAATTGTGAATCCCCAATCTACCTTCAGAAATTGGAATACATACAGTGGACCAATTAATCAGATGAAAGTTGAACTCTTCCCCTAATCCATTCCACAAGAAGTTCTGTTGTAGCTTCTCAATATGATTGATAACCTTTATGGGGAACAGAAGCAAGGACAAAAAATAGGTGGGTAATTTAGAAATATTACTTTTAATCAAAGTGAGCCTACCACCTTTCAACAAATATAACCTCTTCCAAGAAGCCAATCTACGTTGCACCTTTTCAACCATGCCATTCTAAACCCTCTCTAGTTTAAAGGAAGCACCCAATGGTAAGCCAAGATACTTTAGAGGTAGAGATGATACCTTGCATCCCAAGAGAGAGACTAAATTCTCTACTTTAGGGATAGTCCACATCGGCACCAATTCAGACTTTGAGAGATTAACTCTCAATCTTGTGACACCTTCAGAACAAAGAACTAGACCCTCAAAGATTGGATATGCCCGAGATGTGCACCACAAGATGAGAGTATTGTTAGCAAGTAGTAGGTAAGAAATATCAATAGAGCCATAATCACTATTCCCCATTGAGAAACCATAGAGTAAGCCACCTTTCACAAGGCCCACAATCATCTTACTGAGAGCTTCCATGACGAATAAAAAAGTAAAGGAGAGAGCGGGTCCATTGTCTCAAACCATGGGAGGAGTTGAAGAAACCCATTAGTGAGCCATTCACCAAGATAGAGAAACGAACTGTAGAAATGTAAAATCCTACTCATTTCTGTCATTTCTCCCCAAAGCCAGATCTTGCAAGTAAATAAAGTAAGAACTTTCAGTTAACTGGATCTTAGGTTTTCTCCATGTCTAATTTGTAAAGTAATCTCGGTTATCTGGATTTAAGTCGTCCATCCAACATTTAATTTGCAATTAAGACCGAATCTAGGATTTGTCTACTTTTGACAAATGCATTTTGCGGCTTCGAAATTAACTTTTTCATCATTGAACTCAATTTACTCGCTAACACTTTAGAAAGAATCTTGTAAACCCCATTCATAAGGCTAATGGGGCAATAATCTCTAACACATATGAACCCTATCTTTTTGGTAATGAGTGCTAAGAATGTAGCGTTAAGACTTCCGTAAGGGACTAGAGCCCTATCACTAACCATGTCATGGATTACTTTGCATACATCATCTTCTTCAAAAGGCCTCTCTAGCCATCCTATTCACTATTGATCTAATGCTGAAAAAGTTATATTATCGACTTTTGGTCGCCAGGTGTGTTGTTCAAAGAGGAGGTGTTCGTAATACTGTACGATGTGGTTCTTGATGAGTAGCTGATTAGAGGAAACTGATTAGAGGAAACTGCCCCATCTACCATCAACATATCAATAGCATTGTTCCTCATATGAGAATTAGCCACCCTATGAAACAACTTCATATACTTGTCTTCCTCCTTGAGCCATAACGCCCATGATTTTTGTCTTCAGGAGATCTCCTCCATCAATATTACTCTTTCAAGTTCTATAACAACTTGACTCTTGTGAGTTCTCTCAAATTCAGAGAGAGTTCTTGCCTCCTCCTCGCCCTTTAGATAGTGCAACTCATCTAAGAAAGAGCGTCTCTGTTGAACCACATTGCCAAAAACTTGTTCATTCCTTTGTTTCAGATCATGTTTCAGTGCTTTTAATTTTCTTGCCATGATAAAGCTTGGAGAGCCTTGGAAATTGTAAGAAGACCACCATTGTTTGACCCTGCATACAAAAGCATCAGATTTAAGCCACATATTCTCAAATTTAAAATACCTTCTACCCTTTGGATGCATGCAAAGTCTAAGATGATGGGAAGTGATCAAGGCATAACTGGGGTAATCTTTTTTGAGTTACATTCGGAAAATATAACTCCCAATCTGGAGTTAACAAAAACCTATCAATCCTCGACCAAGATGAGATTTCTCGATTTTTGGACCAAGTACTTATAGAATTCCTATTAATGGAACGTCCATAAGCTCTTGTTCTGAAATGAAATCAGAAAACCCCTTCATGGCGAGACGGATGTGGGACACACCTGGTCTTTCACTAAAGAAGCAAGTTACGTTAAAGTAACTCTTAACCAACTGAGAAGTCCTCCCAGTTCTCCCCACAATGGCTTTCTCTTCGAATCAATATTCGGGCCACCCACACATTCCTATACACTTTCCACCACCCTTTTATTGAACATAATTAGGATGTCATCAGCTGCCCCTTTAGATGGAAAGTACAACCACGCTACACGTTGCCCTCTCTATAAACTTTCGACTAGTTTTCTTGTAATGACTTCCAACTTGGTCTCCTGTAAGTAAATAAAATCCCCATTTTGTTGGCAAAGTAAGTTTCTAACTTGGAGCCATTTATTATATTCATTCAGCCCTTTACATCCATTATATTATTTTTAGCTTCATAAAGCAACCATCTTACCCTCCCCTTAAGACGCCCCCGGTTAGAGCTCTTCTCCCCACCACTATCATTCATTGCCCAAGTAAGCGTCTTAAGTTATCTTTCTCTTTTCCCTTTTAATAGTAGACTTAAGGGATGGATTGGATTTGGATTGTGTATTCCCATCCTTTATGTCAGTAAATAATGCAAAAAACTCGTCTTCAAAACCCTCGCATGTAATCCCTACGCAGTGCTTAATCTCCATAGCTTTTGTTACCCAATCTAACACATTGGGATGAAAAGATTTTAGCCAAATGGTTTCTTCCACCTCAACAGATGACCTGCCGCTCCATGTATCCTCTTTATCTTCAGCCACCATCTCCCCCTTGTTAGACATAAAGAAAACTAGTATTCCTTCCATTTCGACCTCCCCCCTTTCACCCATTGATTCCTCACTATAAAAAACGACAGAGAGATATCTTTTGGCTAAAAAAATTTTCTTCGGTGCCAAAATAGTGAATTGCATGGCATGATAGTCAGCATAGAAGTCTATGCCAGTAGTTTTTGTGACCTCCCGCAATGCTCCAGGTTTCCCAGCAACTCTGCCATCCTCACATCTGCGAGACAGTGAAGTGTCATCTTGATCTTTACACCTCAATAGTTGCCTTCTCCGCTGTGGTGACAGGAGGCAGCCCAGAGAACATCGGTGCAGGTGTCTGTGTGACCCCACTAAACAGTGGCCCTCCCGTAGTTTCACAGATCAGCCCAAAGGATAATGACGTACAAATATGCACAGACTCAATTGGTACTGGCATTAGGTTTCTGGTGTAGATTCTTCCGGAAGAGATCCCAAGTGTCACTAGTGCATATCTTTGGCCAGAAAAAATTGGTGGCTCCCTTGGCTGGTGTATCAGGAATAGGCCAATAGGCTTAGGGATCTGTGTTTCCCCTAGCCCGATAGGCCCAGACGTGGATGTGGAGCCCTTTTCGAAGGAAGGTCTAGTCCATTTTAGCCTCCATTTCATTCTGGGTGCACGATTTGGTCCTGCCTGACCCAAACAAATCTTGGCCTTTCCTTTGTCAGGCCTGTTCAACCCATTTACCTCCTTAGCATTTCCTCTTTTCAAATATCGTTGGCCTTAGCCTTGGCCCATGTCCATTTTGCAAGGAAAAGCTTCTATCGCCTTCCTTAGTAATTTCAGTTCCTTATTCACATCGAAAAATGCCTCTTTCAAACCAGATAAGGCCATTTCCATCTCACTTTCTGTTGAGCAAACGTAGGATAGACCTCCACTCCCTATTTCTAGCACATCACATCAACCATACTTTATAGTCGTGATAAGCTCCTCTGCTATGCACCCTTTTTTTGTTTTTTTCACCTCTGTTATGCACCCATTGTAACCTCTGCATACGACTTGACTTGCTTCCCCATCTCCTTTCCCTTGTCCACCACTCTATCCAGACGTGGGGCCAATGCTAAAGCCTTGTTTGTCGGAATATGCATGGACAAAGTATGATTTAACTCCATAGAAAGGCTTTTCCAACCCTTTCCTTCTGCTCCTTCCAGCATCGCTAAAAGACATGGACCCCCACTGCCACCACTATAGTCTATTACTTCCAAGAAATGCCCAAAAGCATTAGAATGCCTATAAGCAAACAAAGCCTTGGTCCCATCGCGATATGTCTTGTAAAAATCTTTCCTACTCAACCCTAGTGAGCACTCTGCCATTGTATTCGCCAGCCAACAAGCACTGCATGGTTGAGCACGATCTCCTTATTGACCTTCCTACCCCTCTCAATGATATGAAATTAGTTTCCTCCCTCCAACCCTCCAACCATGATATAAACACCTTTGTTTCTATTAAAAGTTGTTTTAGGAAGCCCATACTTGTCATGAAACATTAGAATAATCGTAAAATGGTTCTCGCAAAAGTCACCAAAACAGTCCTCCCATTGTTGAAGTGTTTGGAGAGAAAAGTTTTCAATGAAATGTCCTCCTATCGTAGGGAGGCCTGGAGCACTATGGGAGGCCACAGGAAAAAAGTTGAATGATAATAATTTTTAATTTTTTAACTTTATAATAATATTAATTAACTTTTTCTCTCTCATTTTTCAAAACCTAATAAAATATCTAAACTCAAATAATTTCATTATTATTTACAAATTATTTCATTACCATTCATAGACATTATGAGATATTCTAGATGTCCAAACTACTTTTCATTACTCAGTTTTAAAAACTCCCAGAGTCATGGAATTGGTCTTACTTTTCGGTTGGATTTTTCTTGTTATTTATCAATGGCTAGTGAAGGACGAAGCGGAGGAATTTTTTTGTTTTGGCGTATTGAGGTAAATCTAAATCTCTCTTCTTATTTAGATTGCATTTCAATGCATGTATTTATGTTGTTAATAGAGTTGTAACCTGGAGAATTACGGCACTTTATGGTCACCTTGAGATTGGTTGTCGAAAGGATATTTGGTCTTTATTAAGTCATCTGTCTAATTCAACTGTGTTTTGATGACTTTAAGGAAATTGTATTTGATTCGGAAAAAATGGTGTGTCGACCATGTCTAACTTAGCTTATGAATGTGTTTCGGTCAGTTTTTTATAACTGCCAATTGAGAAGTGTACCTATTGAAGGTTCTCCTTTCACTTGGACTAATATGAGAGAATGGACAACAAATATTAGAGAGAGGTTGGATAGATTTATGGGCAATTGTGAATGGTCTGATTCATACCCATCCAGCTATGTTCAAAACATACTTAACTCTGTTTCTGACTACATCTTTTTGTTATCAAACACTGATGGTCTACTCATTTATGCACCTTTTCGAAGACGCTTATTTTGTCTGAAGCAATGTGAGTGGGAGCTCTAGGGTGTGAGGAGAAAATAGCTAAAGCCTGGATTTCTTCTCGTGATTTGTCTCCTATTTTTGATACGTTTGCAAAATTACATTGTTGCAGTCGTAATCTTACCCAGTGGAGTTGAGATAGTTTTAAGAATGTAAAGCAAAAATTGATTTCTAAGAGCATTCACAATGGATTTTGTAAAATAAAATTTCCTGTATAATATAGAGAAATTTGATCAGAAGTCCCTTCAATGGATCATCTATTCTATTTTTATTTTCCATTTATCTACAGTAAACCAGCTACATGTTTCGGTTACTGTGCATCCATCTAAATAATTCTTTATTTTTTTTTCTCTCATTTCATCCTCCTTTCATTTTTATCTTATTCTCATTTAAGCTCTTATTACTTTCTGTAACACCCCCTTCCTGTAGGCTAGGAGTGTCACGTGTTTTTCATAAAATAAACTCGGCAAGAGATCTCATATTTAAGAAAACAATTTTAGGATTTATTTCATAAAACTTTGTCTGATAAAAATGTCTTCAAAAACTTAATTGAATAAACTGAATAGAAGTCATGTCATAAAAGTAATAAAATAAATTTTTTCTAAAATGTCTGAAATTAAAATAAATGCTCCTTCTAATCCTGGCCTGTCTGCTCATAATCATTATCCTCACATGGGTGGTTAAAAACATGAAAACAAACTAAAATGAGTCGAATACTCAGTAAGAAATCCATCACAACGTTAACATACTAAACATAAGGTTTTCATAAAAGTTTTCATGCTGAGAACTTAAAATTCATGACTATTCATACTGATGTCTATGCTATGCATGACTGATTTATCTGACTTATCTGATTTAATTGACTGTTCTGATTTAACTGACTGTTCTGATTACTGACTGAACTGACTGGCCAACACACTTAACCCTGTGTGCGAGGTTGTGCACCGGCCCCACATCCCGCGGCCGCGAGAGGAGCCGCTGATAGTATTCTGGCATACTATGGTGGACCACGCTTGAGTCCATGGCTTGCACGTCCACCCTGATCTGAACTGCATTGGTACCATGCATCTGAATGACCATCTGATTAACTGATTTGATCTTATCTTACACTTGAACTTAAGATAGCTTACGTGTCTTATGACCATAAGATGCATGACATAATACATACATAATTATAATTTTTAAATCTGAACATGATGCGGAATGACATGATTGTGCTATGTTGGATGACATGTTTGCATATGACATGAGTGGTACATAAAAATTGGCTATCAATGAATTGGCTTGAATAATACTTAAATATAAACTGAACTGTAATGATCCTAATTTATGATCAAATTACTTACCTTGCTGCGCTTCTTCTTGAATCTCAAGTTGTAACTCGTCACCGAGAAGAGTACGCGATGGGGGATTGGCTGGACGAGACGACGGTGGCTCTGGGTGGCTGGGGCAAGCCCGAAAGCTTAAGAGAAGCTGAGATGAACGAGAGAGGTGGGTTCTCGGTCTGCTACGGATTGCTTCGGTGGTTGTGGTTTCTTATGTTTTCTTCTGGAGGTCTCGGCCAATGGTGGGTTTTATAGGCAAGGAAAAGGGTATTGTGACCATAAGGAGATGTGATAGGATTTGGAGTTGAGAGTTTGGTTTCCTACTAGGATTTGGAGTTATTAATAAGAGGATAAGGATGAGGCTTATGGGTGGACATAGGGAGAAAAATGTTTAAATTCAAATAAAACTCTAGGCTATTGTAAAAATCGGGTCATAATAAAATAATAAAAATAAAATGATAATAATCTTATTAAAAGAACAAATGTAAAATCTGATGATAATAATAATAATAATAATAATAATAATAATAATAATAATAATAATAATATTATAGCTATAAGAAAATACATAAAATGTATCTATAGCCTAATATTAAGGTCGGGTTGTTACACTTTCACACCAGGCCCCACCCTTTTTTCTCTCATTTACTCTTTAGCACTCTGTTTATGATCGTGTTTGACTTTTATGCATGCAGAAGCTTTGATGTTATTAATAAGGCTACCCTTTCAATTAAGTGTGGGGCATCTGCTTAGGAAAAAAAATGTGTCGAGCATCTAGATCAAATAGATGCATTGAACAATTACTAAGTATTAAATTAATTTTCTCAGAGTAAAATGAAGTTAGAAAAGTGCTAGAGAGTAAAGATTGGTAAACTAGAGCTAGTTCTGAGGTACAAATGATGCAGAAAAGTAATTATTTTCAAATGACATTCTATATGGGGTAGGCAATATTGTTAATATCAAAAGATACAAGGATATTGCAAATCTATTGATATTTAGAGGAAATATTTGAAATAAATAAAAAAATCTAAAAAAAATATTTAAATGATATAGAGAAATAATATATAAGTTAATGTATGGTATATTCTAAACGTAAGTATGTAAAATCTAAAAAGTAGATTTCGGTAATGTATTTTATAAAACAAGATAAAGAAACCATTGTGAATACTCATGTTTATGATTTCTCTACTGTTACTATATCAACAATTTGAAATGATATCAACTTATTGCTGGAATAAGAGGAAATGATATGGCATCAACGATCACGAGTGTCTTGGTTGTGTGTTGGTAACCAGAATATAAATTTTTTCCATTCTAAGGCATCCCAACGTCAAAGGAGAAATAAGATTACTAATATCAAAGAAGCTGGGGGTTGTCTTAGAAGTGGGGCAGATATTGAACCAATTGTCCAACTTTATTTTCTTAAGTTATTTTCTTCTACAGCTCCATAAAATATGGATACAGTTTTGGATTTTGTTCAGTCTCGGGTAGATGATTCAATGAATGAAGTTTTGCTTATGGAATTTACGAGTGAAGAAATTAGAACCGTGGTATTCCAAATGCAACCTCTTAAAGCTCCAGGACCATATGGTATGCCCCTATTATTGTTTTAGAAGTATTGGCACATTGTAGTTGATTCTATTATTCGTACAATTGTTTATTGTTTGAATTCTAGTTTTGTTCCTATTGAGCTTAACCGTACATATCTTGTGCTTATTCCCAATAAGAGCAATCATGAATTTCTTAGTGACTATAGATCAATTTCTTTATGTAATGTGATCTATAAAATAATTGCCAAAGTTCTTGCAAACCGCTTGAAGTTGATTTTAGCTGCTATTGTTTCACCTACACAATGTGCTTTTGTACCATTACGGATAATATTTTGGTGGCATTTGAGTTGGTGCATGCCATTTGTAGGAGAAAGAGGTCAAAAGGACTGTATATCCGTCAAGTTGGATATGAGCAAGACGTATGATCAGGTTAAATGGTTTTTTCTGAAACAAGTGATTCAAAGGATGGGTTTTAGCCCAAGATGGATTATTCTCATTATGGCTTGTGTTTCATCTGTATCATATCCAATTCTTCTCAATGGTGTCCCAACTGCTAGTATTTATCATACTCATTGTTTGAGGCAGGATTGTCCTATTTTTCCTTATTTATTTGTGTTTTGTTCTAAGGTTTTTTCCTTGATGTTACAAGTAGCTAATTTGGATGGTTCTTTATTGGGGATCCAGGTTTGTAACCAAGCTCCCTGTATTAATCATTTATTTTTTGTCAAGCAACTATTGTTGCTAATGAAAAATTACAGCACATCTTATCAGCATATGGGGCTGCTTCAAGACAAAACAAAGTTGATGTTTAGTAATAATGTGTGGAGGGAAACATTGCAGGAAATTAAAGAAATATGGGGCCTTCAGTCCATTCAACACCATAATAAGTATCTTGATTTACCTTCCTTTATGGATTGATCTAAAATTAACACTTTTCAGGATATCAAGGAGAATGTTTGGGCTAAGCTTCAGGGCTAGAATGAGAAACTTCTTCCACAAGCAGGTCGTGAGATTTTAATTTAAGCAGTGGTTCAAACTATTCTTAATTGCACCATGAGTTTTTTGAAGCTACCTAAAGGTTTTTGTCAAGAATAATAGCGGATATTGTATGGTCGGTTTTGGTGGAGACAACAGGTTGAAGAGAGGAAAATTCATTGGGCTAATTGGAAATGTTTGTACTTTTTAAAATTTAGATGTGGTATGGGCTTTTAGAGATCTTGAAGCTTTTAATTTAGCTCTTTTGGCAAAACAAAGTTAGAGGCTTCTTCATTATCCAAATTCATTGTTTTATAAAGTCGTTAAAGCAAAGTATTTTTCCCATTTTGGTTTTTTACACATTAATTTGGGTAGTGCTGTGTCATTTGTTTGGATAAGTATTTTTTATGCCAATGATTATCAATTCAAGGAAAAATGGTCTGTTTACTGTGAAATCAGACTACTATGTTGCTCTGAATATTCTTTCTGGGGCAGGTCAAGGGGCTACCTCAAATAGACACATTAATCCTTTATTTTGGAAGACTATTTGAAACCTAAAAATTCCTAATAAGGTGAAAAATTTTGCTTGGCATGCTTGTGATAACAATTTACCTACAAAGCAGAATTTCTTGTCCAGGCAAATTCTTAATTGTTTGATTTGTGATTTCTATGATGTCGGGTGGAGGATACTCTTCATGCTTTATGTACTTGTCCCAACTTAATTTGGGTTTGGATGGATTTTTTTTATGTGAGCTGTTTTGATTGCAGTAGCTATTTGTGATTTGAAATGTTGGTTTGGGATATTGTTCAACATGCTGATATCTCTACACTTTCTCATTTCCTAATTATTGCTTGGGGAATTTGGAAACATAGAAACTTTTGCATATTTGACAATGCTGACTAGTATACATGATATAATTATCTCGTCTAAAGTACATGGAGAACTTTCAGCATATCAAGGCTTCTGAACAGGTTCATAAGCAGATTCCATTATTATGTTGGCATTCTCCTCCAATTGGTAAATGTAAGTTGAATTTTGATGGGGGGTTGTTTTTCATCTATTAAATAAGTCGGGTGTGGGTGCAATTCTTAGAAATGAGAGGTGTGAAAGGCTTATGGCTATGTGTAGAACAGAGGATGATGTATATGAGGTGGATGAAACTGAGGCCCTTGCTTCTTTATGGGACTTGATACTTTTACCATTGGGTTTCTTAGATATGTGAGATTAAATCATTGTTGTTTCCTAAATTAAAAAATGTTCATATGGTTACAAGAAAATGAGGCAGCCCGTCTCTTAACTCATCATGCAATATCAGTGGATAATACATTACAATGGTGGTAAGAACCTCCACCATTTCTAGCTAATAGGCTTGCTGAATTTCTTGGACCGCACTTTTTCTTCTCCTTCAACCTCCCATTCTACACTTTAAGTTATTGCCCGTGCCTAACCATACCTATTCATAATCAGTTCCAGAACCCATTACTAATTTCATCTCATTTTTCAATTCTTTACCGTACGGGTCTCTCTTGATATTACACGTTCCAATGAGACTTCTGTTCTTTTCATCGCTTTTCTTTCATACTACCAGTATTGTCAACTTTGCTCAGCTTATCCATTTTCTGGTCCCTGGCCATTGTTTGGAGGATCAGCAATCCTTGTTGCATAGCTTATTCTTGTCAATGAGTGCCATGGACGTGGATCGATTCCATGTGAGATAATTGTCTCAATTTAGTGGCTGGGAAACGAGAATCGCTCCAGGATGATCACCACTTCGATGATAATAAGGATTTGAATAGTCCTCAAAAGTATGATATTGTACAGCGGAAGAAGAAGAGGAATCATAAAAGGCGATACCCATGGTGAATCATCACTGATGAATTAGCGTTACATGTGATACCATGATAAGAGGGAAATGGGAAAGCTCGATTGGAAGAGAAAAAAAATTCTAGAACCTTGTATTTCATCATAAAAATAAAGTACAAAAATATATATGGTAAAGTAATCAGGTGATGTACACTGTAACTAATGTGCACGTGATACATGTGATTAAAAAATAAGTGTTCTTCTACAAGAGTAATGTTAGATTCAAGTTTCAAATAGACAAACTCTATACAGGTTTTTTGTAGAAGAGTGGATCCTACTAATAAAGAATAAATTTTTTTTATATTTTTTTAAGGTGAGATTCACTCTTTTACAAGAGTTTACATATAGTTTATCTATTTGAGACTTATACAAATCATTTCTCATTATACACTAAGCTAGTAATAGATTCCGATTGCCATTTCGTGCTTGACGTGGTTGGTTATTCTTGATATGTCTACCCTTTACTTTCTAGGAGCTCCTCATTCCCTGAAACTTTAGGATCCAAATTTGCATATGCTAGTTCGGAATCTTTCAGAACTAATAGAACTTCATCTTAATTGCTGGAGTCAACATATCATTACGAGGGAAAGAGTGTTGTCGGACTTTATCATCTTCAACCAGTTTTAAGCTTCTCAAATTGTCATCTTTCAGGCGCTATCGATTACTCCTTACTAAACCTTCAGTTCCTCTCCATTATTCATCTGGATGATAACATTTTCTGCACACCAATTCTAGAGCTTTTCCCAAAATTCAAATATTTGACATCCTTGAGCCTTAGCTCTTCTGGGTTATACGGCATATTCCTAAGAAAGATCTTCCAGTTACCAACACTAGAGATTCTTGACTTGTCTTATAGTGAATTACTTCATGATTCTTTGCCAGACTTTCCTCAAAATGGATCTCTTTGAACTCTAGTGCTTAGTAATACAAAGTTTTCAGGAACATTCCAGATTAATCTGTTGGTAACCTTATAATGTTGTCCAAAATAGATCTTCCGAATTGTAATTTCAGTGGATCAATCCCAAAAACAATAGCACATCCTACACAATTGTTTGATTTGGATTTTTCAGGGAACTGTCTAAGCGGGCCGATTACTTCACTTAGCATGGCCAAGAATCTGACTCAAATAAACCTTTCTTGTAATTATCAGACTGGAAGAGCTTGATTTGTATTACAATTCCCTGGAAGGGAGTATTCTAGTTTCTCTATTTTGCCTTTCATCATTGCAAAACCTACTTCTTTCTGGCAACCAATTTTCTGGTCAACACAATCAATTTCCCAATATTTCTTCTACTGTACTGGAGCCATTGATTTGAGTAGCAACAACGTCTTGGAAGGGAGAATACCAGTGTCAATCTTTGATCTCCGAGGTCTTAAGATCTTATCTCTTTCTTCAAACAACTTCAACGGCTCCTTGCAGCTTCTTGTGCTTCAGCAGTTGAGAAATTTACAAAGATTGATCTGTCATACAACAGCTGATCGTTTGAGTATAATGTAACTAATTCTTCATTATACTCCTAATTTCTAGCAACCTAAAATCATGTCCTAATTTCTTAAGAATCCAATCCAAATTAGCAATTCTAGACCTTTCAAACAACCAAATTAGCAAAGAGATACCCAGATAGATCTGGAAACTTCCTAATCTTTTTGAGTTAAATCTATCTTTTAATTATTTTTTGGCTTTTGAAGGATCTTCACTCACTCATTCTTCTTTGTAAAAACAGTAGATACAATGTGTTTTTCTGTAATGCTTTTGCAGCGTGAGAGACTTGAGAGTCCGTTTCTCTTTTTATACAAGTGTTTTACAAGACAGACGGAGGGACAACTAGCATAAAACATGGAGACATGTTTTACATTACAAGGAGGAATAACATGCACTAATCAGGGAGGTAGCCATTGCTTGTCTTTGGTCTGTGGGTTGTCGGTTTTTATGTTAATATGCCTCCGCAAACTGTGCCGAGGGACGAGGCCAAGTTTGGTCCGCAGATGGAGAAGAGTAGGTCGGCCAAGAGGTTTGGTAAAAATGTCGGCTAGTTGATGAGAAGCCTGAGACATGCCTAGTATGAAGAAGTCCAAGAGCGACACGTTCACGAACGTAGTGGTAGTCAATTTCAATATGCTTGCTCTGAGCGTGAAAAATAGGGTTAACAGTCATGTAAAGAGCACTAATATTATCACAGAATAACAACGGAGTGGAGGTGAGGGGAACGCCTAGATCACGTAATAAGAACGATATCCAAGTTAGCTCAGCTGTTGTATGGGCCATTGCTCGATATTCAGCTTCAGAGTTTGACCGAGAGACTGTGTGTTGTTTCTTTGCAGACCACGATATATAGTTACTTCCAAGAAAGACACAATAGCCAGTGGTGGAGTGTCTGGCAATAGGACAACCTACCCAATCTGCATCGGAAAAGGCATAGAGATCAAGTGTAGAATGTGAACTAAAATGAAGACCAAGTTCGACAGTGCCTTTTAAGTATCGAAGTATGCGCTTGACCATTTTATAATGTGCTTCAGTAAGAGAATGCATAAATTGAGAGACAAAATTAACACTATAAGAAAGGTTGGGACGGGTAAGTGTGAGGTATTAAAGGGCATCGGCAATGCTACGATAGTGAGCAGGGTCAGAGAAGGGTGTCTGAGAGGTAAGCCCATAGGTTTACAATCATGCATCTTATCTCGGTCTAGGATATCAATAGCATATTTGGTTTGAGAGAGGGTAAGTCCATCAGTGGATGGACTGATTTGTATACCAAGAAAATAGTGGAGAGAACCCAGGTCTTTCATGGCAAATTGTTTGTGAAGAGTGGAAATAAATTCAAGAAGATATTCAGTAGAGGAGCCAGTCAATAAAATATCATCAACATACAAAAGTAAAATGAGACTACCCCGCGGGGAGTGATAAACAAATAGTGAAGAATCAGCAGTGCTACTTAGAAAGCCATAAGTCAATAAAAAACTGCTAAATTTGTCAAACCACGCACGAGGGGCCTGTTTGAGACCATAAAGAGCTTTATTTAATTTGCAAACATAAGAAGAATGAGTGGAATGGATAAAACCTGGAGGTTGTTCCATGTAAATGGATTCTGAAGATCACCATGGAGAAACGCATTTTTGACGTCTAATTGTCGAATACTCCAGCGGTTGATGAGAGCAAGTGTGATAACAATGTGGATGGTACTTGGTTTGATAACAGGAGAGAATGTCTCATTGTAGTTTATTCCATCTTCTTGATGAAAACCTTTAGCGACTAATCGAGCTTTCAACTGATCGAGTGAGCCATCAGGTTTGAGTTTGCTTTTGAAAATCCATTTACAACCAATAATAGACATAGTAGGGTCACGAGGAACAAGAGTCCAAGTGTTATTCACATGTAAGGCTTGTAATTCATCATGCATTGCTTGTATCCAGCCGGGATGTTTGAGCGCAGAGCGAATGGTTTTGGGGTCAATGGGAATGGAGACAATGTCATGCAGGTGAGCATATTTGGGGTTAGGTTTACGAATACCAGACTTGGAGCGTGTGACAATAGTGGTAGAAGGAGTTACTGACGTGGTGATGGGATGATCAGTAGGTGGTATGGGCACAGTTAAGGTAGTATCAGAAGATAAAGATGGAGAAACATGTGGGCTACTTGCAGTGATGGAGGGTTGGTCGGGTGTAGGGGAACGGGCTGAAGTGGATAAGTGAGGAAGAGGAATGTTTACCGCTGTGGTAGATGATGAAGGTTCAGGTGTGGTAGAGTCGGATAAAGAGGTAGGCGGGGTAATCCACAAGTCAAAGGTGGAAAGAACTTGCTCGGTAAGAGGAGGTAGGTGAAGGTTTCCAGGTTGTTTAAAAGGAAAGCAGGACTCATCAAAGACAACATGGCGTGAGATGAAAGTGCGACCAGAAGGAGGGTTGTAGCATTTGTAACCTTGATGTTTATCACTGTAACGCATAAAAACACAATGCAAGGTTTTAGGATCAAATTTATTCTTTTTTGTGTCCCAAGTGTAAGGGAAACATTTTGAGCCAAACACACGTAAGGAACTATAGTCAGGATAGGTGCCGTGAAGGATGGAGAAGGGTGACTGTAAAGCAATGGTGTTGGAAGGGAGCCAATTAATGAGAAAGGTTACTGTGGAAAAGGCTTCAACCCAGAAGCATTTAGGAACGCCACTGTGAAAGAGCATAGTCATCCCTAGTTCACGAATGGTACGGTGACGCCTTTCAACCATTCCATTCTGTTCAGGAGTATGAGGACACAAAAAACGATGAATAATGCCTTGTTTGTGCAAATGAGATGTAAATTGAAGATTAGCAAATTCACCGCCCCCATCAGTTTGAAAAATTTTAATTTTTTTGCAAAATTGTCTTTCAACATATTTTTCAAAGAGTAAGAATATAGAAAAGAAGTCTGACTTTTTGCGTAAAGGAATAAGCCACATAAATTTAGAGAAGGCATCAACTAAGCATGCATAATAATTAAATTTACCAACAGAGGTTACAGGAGCTGGACCCCATAAATCACAGTAAATTTTATTAAAAGCATTCTGAGCAATATTGCTAGAGGGTAAAAAGGGCAGTTTGCAAAGTTTGCCTAATTGACAACTATCACAAAATGAAGAGTTTTTGTTAGAACCAGAAATTTGAATGAGCCCTTTAGATTTTAAGACTTGTAAGGAAGATGCCTGAGGATGTCCCAAACGCTGGTGCCAAACATCTTCAGAAACACGCCGGAATCGAGTTGAAAAGTGAGCTTCGTACGGAGGAGAAATGATATATAGATTACCCTTCCGTCGTCCGGTCAACAGGACGCGGTTGGTCTCCCGTTCCTTAACAATAAAACCCACACCGTAAAATTCACAGTTATAAGGATAATCAGTGGTGAGTTGCCCAATAGATAAAAGATTTTTTGCCAACGCAGGTACTAATAAGACATCACATAATTTGATTTTTGTAGTTCCATTATTAATATAAGTATCACCAATATGAGTAATAGCATGAGAACTACCATCACCAATAATAACAGCATCATTGCCAAAATAACGACATAAATTTTGAGTATACCTGGATCTCCAGTCATATGAGCGAACTCACCAGTGTCAGCAGTCCATTAGCATCATGAGAGAAATCCTTCAGTGACATCATAGCAAGAGCTTGAGGAATATCCTCAGGTTGATAGGAATGATTGAACCGGTTCCAACATTTAAGAGCAACATGACCTCTTTTTCCACAAATTTGGCAATTTTCCGTACGGGTAGGATCATGATTTTTGGTAATGGGCCGGTTGTCACATGAGTTTAGCCCATGGGCATTTTGAGCAAAACGCCCGTCTGTAGTGGGCTGGTCTGCAGTGGGCCGGTTGTCAATTAAGTTTGGCCCACGGGTGTTTTGAGCAAAACGCATGTTTTGATCAAACCGTGCATTTTGATTGCCATCCCCAGCCCTCATGGACTGGTTAGAGGGATGAAACCCTCAACCCTTCGAGGAGAAGCCACGGCTCTGAGGACGATAGGTGTTCCGATTGGCCGATTGAGGTGAACGGTGATGATCTGAGGCCTAGTTCGATCCTCACTGTCCATAAAATGCAAAAGTGTGAGTGGGTTCATGAAGAGTAGATCGAAGTTCAAAACCTTGGAGAAGAGGAATCAGTTCGGTGTAGGAGGGCATGGGTGGTTTCAGCATCGCCGTTGTGAAGGTCTCGTACTTGGATCCAAGGTTGTTCAATAATGAAAAGACCTTCATTTTATCTTGCATGGGTCGTCCGATTGAAGCAAGGCTGTCACACATCCCTTTGAATGTCCAAAGATGATCACCTAGAGACGCTGATGGATCCTTTCGCAGGTATGTTATTTGTTGTGTAAGATGAAATTCCCGTTCTTGGGAATCATGGGCGTACGCCTCCTTGAGAGCCATCCAAACATGATGAGTTAAATCAAGCCCTACAACGAGGCCAAGAGCCTCCTCAGATAGAGTCCCGATTATCCACCCTCGGAGCAATCGATCCGATTTGAGCCATTGAATGTAGGTTGGATTCGGTTCGGTTTTGCTCGAACCAGGGGCTATTTCAGTGATGATTTATGTGGATGGTGGTGCATCGGTGAGATGCTCTACAAGGTCTTGGCTCTCTGCCAAGGCCAGGACTTGTTCTCACCATAGAGGGTAGTTGGTGTTGTTTAATCGTAGGGTAACAAAGTTACCGACATTAAGGGCAATAGTGGCCATGGAGGAAGGACTCTCTTCCCTCACAAGGGCTCTGGTACCATAAAAATAGTAGATACAATGTGTTTTTTCTGTAATGCTTTTGCAGCGTGAGAGACTTGAGAGTTCGTTTCTCTTTTTATACAAGTGTTTTACAAGACAGACGGAGGGACAACTAGCATAAAACATGGAGACATGTTTTACATTACAATGAGGAATAACATGCACTAATCAGGGAGGTAGCCGTTGCTTGTCTTTGGTCTGTGGGTTGTCGGTTTTTGTGTTAATACTTTGAATGTCCTCGACCTTCATTCCAACCAAGGGAAACTCCTAAATCTCCCACCATCTGTTACGTACTTGGATTTCTCAAGAAATAATTTCATCAGCTCGGTTATACCTGTTCGCATTAACAACTTACTCACTGTTGCTTATTTCTTCTCTCTTGCAAGCAATAAATTCAATGGGAGTATCTCTCCTGCATCAGTATGTAATGCAACCTACCTCCAAGTACTTGATTTGTCAAATAATTCCTTTAGTGGCACAATTCCCCAATGCTTGAGTGGGATGAGTAGGACTCTTGGGGTGCTAGATCTAAGGAAAAACAATCTCAATGGCACAATTTCTAATACATTTCCATATGATTGTGGATTACAAACTTTAGATCTCAATGGAAACCAACTTGTTAGACACTTACCAAAGTCCCTGGCCAATTGCACAAAGTTGGAGGTCTTTGATATGGGTAACAACCACGTTGAGGCTCTCTTCCCATATTACTTGAAGAACATATCATGTTGTGTGTACTTGTTTTGCAGTCTAACAACTTTAGCAGGCCCATTGGTTATCCCGAGCATAATGTCAACTGGCCAATGCTTCAAATTGTAGACGTAGCTTCACACATGAATTTCATTGGTAATTCTTGTAAAATGCTTTTCTAAGTGGAAGGCAATCATGGATGCTGAAGATGAGGCCAAAGCTCAACCACCTCCAGTTTGAAGTCTTGGGATCGAGTAAGATTTATTATCAAGATTCAGTTGGAGTTATCTTCAAAGTTTAGAGTGGGAACTGGTGAAGATTCTAACTTCCTTCACTTCAATCGACCTATCCTGCAACAATCTCCTCCCTTTTTTTTTTTTTTTAAGGAGGAGAAGATCCTCCATTATTATTAAAAACCCTCACTTTTGGCTGAGGAATACCTTATACAAAGCCTTGCTCCAACCAGATTGATGGGCCAATACCAGATGAAATAGGAGGACTCAAATCACTATATATTCTCAACTTGTCACATAATGCTTTTACAAGCTACATCCCAGCATCTCTGAAAAATTACTTGACTCAGTTGGAGTCATTAGATTTGTCAGGAAACAAGCTTACCGAGGGCAGGGAGATCCCTATGCAACTTGCAAATAGTCTTATTTTCCTCTCAGTGCTAAACCTTTCTTTCAATCAATTGGTGGGACTAATTCTACTCCTCAAGCAATTTGCCACATTTTCAAAAGATTCTTACAAAAGGAACAAAAGACTTTGTGCCTTGTGGCCCCCCTCTGAAGGCAAAATGCAACGTTGGAGTAACAATGCCATCAGCAGCACCAAAATCTCAAAAGACAACTTCAACTATGCTAATTGGATTTGACTTGGTTTTGGGGTAGGAACAATAATATTTGTTGCTCCCTTGGTGTTTTTGGAGAAAGGAAGAAAAGATGGTGTGACAGTAGCACTGATAAAATTCTTTTGGTGATTCTTCCCATGATGGGATTGTCTTGCACAAGCTACAAGTATGTTGTGGTTAAGGCAGAGGGCGATAGTGAAGGTGACAACATAGAAGATGATACAGAAGATGAAAATTTTCGAGGTCAGTATTGTGCATTTTGTTCTAAACCCAACCTTAGTAGGAAGAGGGTCATTCATGGCCGCCAGTGTATATGCCATAACTCACCACCCATCTTTTCATTTTCTCGACATCCTCATCTTCTTCATAGTCATACCATCAGAGAACATCTTTATGTTGGTTCAAAAGGGGCTGCAAAACAAGAAATAGTGAGAAAAAAGTTTACTTCAAAGCGCGTTACAAATGTCGTTTTCCTTAAGACAATATTCGCCCCACGGGTTACAAGCGAATTTGCCTCCAAGATACAATGAAGCCCAGACCAAGTTTTTTTGTCTAACTGCGCTATGCGCACACGAAATTAGATTCCAAATACCCTCAAATTTTACCATTCAACCAAGAGATTAAAAATTTATTCTCTGCAGAATGAATAGATCCTAATGATAAGTTTTAAAAAAATGAAAACTTTTGGGAGAGAGAATCTCGAAATTGCCTTCTTTCCTTTTGTCATACTAAATTTCATAGGCTAATGAATCTATTTATAGAGGGCCAAAAGATGTGAATAAAAAGTTGTAACTTTTTATTTTCTATAATCTGATGCAAACAGGTATATTATTTGTGCTTGTTAGCAAGTGACACAAAGATTGGACTTAGTCCATTGGTCACCACGCTTCTCTACCAACCAGTCAATTCTAGTCAAGTCCCAACAGACGTGCCCATTTGGTAATAATTTTTACATCACTTTATTGGGGCACTTGGACTCGTAGGCCACACGCCCTATGGGGTTGCTGTTCACCCACGCCCGTGTGGAGGGTTCATCCTCTCAATAATGGAGTTAAACTCCATTCTTATATAGGATGTGGTTCGAACCCTTGTCCTTTGGGTTTACCAAACCCATCAATACCACCAAGTCATTCAACAACGTCCAAGCCTGTGTGGAGGGTCCATCCTCTCAATAAAGGATTAAAACTCCTTTCTTGTATAGGATGTGATTCAAACCCTTGTTCGATTTACCAAACTCATCAATACAACTAAGCCAATGAATGACTTAGGCAATGTTTGGATAGCGAGAAGTGTTGTGAAAAAGTAATAATAGAATATTGAATAGTAGTAAAAAATAGGTAAAAAGTAATGAATAGTAAAAAAAGTAGGTAAAAAGTAATAATAAAGTAAAGAATAGTACTAAGAGTGCTTGAGAGTAGCTGAGATACTCTCGGTACCCAAACAAGGTCTTACACTACAACAAATTACTTTTTTTGGAACAAAAACTTTCGTTTCAAAAGATTGGCATTTCATCCCAAAATATTTTTTGGGACGAAAAGAAAGTATCCCAATGTCATCCCATTAAAATTGTCCCAAAAGATATTTTAGGATGCAAATCACAAATTCGTCCCAAAAAATATCTTTTGGGACGAAATTAAACTGGACCGCTCGAAAGCGTTCGAATGGATATTTTTTTTTGGACGAATTAAATTCGTCTTGGAAAATCGTTCGAACAGATAAAATACTGTTCGAACTTAGGGGATTGATCGAACGGGTTGAACAAAGAGGGATTGTTCGAACGGATAATTCATGAAGAAACGTTCAAACGGAAAAATTGATGATCAAACGCAAATAGTGAATTGCCCGTTCGAAAGTCGCGCAACTAATGTGCGCTGTTTGAACGCTAATGTGCGTTGTTCGAACGGTTATGTCCGATTTATATATGTTCGAATGGATGATCAGTATTCGAATGGTTATTATTTTTATGGACAATCAATACTAATTTAAAACTAAATAGATATTTATATTTTAAAAATACATTACAAATTGTTCAATATAAATAAAACTAATCTAATAAGTTAGAACTCAATAAATAAAATAGTAATAATACTAATAAAATTATCAGTACATGATATATAATTGTTGATCAATATGCAAAACCACTTCTAATGAAATTAATTGCTTGGAGGCCTGAATTGTTGCATAAGCATCTGCATTTGAAGCTGCATCTCTCTTCGTTGATCTTTTAGTTGTTTCATGCGCATCTCCATCTCTACTTGTTTAGTCAATTGAGTCAACTCAGTCTGTTTTGCAATCAATTTTTCGATCCTAGAATTTACATTTTTTAATGCAATGGCAGTAGTGCTTAATGTTGATGAAGAGTTTGAAGGCTTTATATAGCGACCCAAACTCCTCAAATATCCTGAATGTTGCCCTATGATTTGTGTAAAAATTTCAACATCACTTATTGATGAATTATGATCTGAGATTCAGCACGTAGGGCAACCATTTTATCCTACACACAACATATACGTTTAATATTGACACAATAATTTAAATATGTTTAATTAAAAGAAATTATAATACTTACATAATTTTCATGAGTATCGGGATGAGTCCACTTTCCATTACTATTAGTATGTGATGCAGCATATAATTTTGTTAGATCATAATTGGTGTCTGACGTTTCCTACAAGAGATATTGTTAAGATATAAAGTTAATATTAAAAACAAACTATACAGAATAAATAAATAACAAAAGTACATTACCAATTTCTGAGAGAGGTGATAGAAAGATCTTGAGCTTGCGTGATGATAAATCTTTAACTTTAATCTATTCGTTTTGTTTATAGAATTTCGCTCCTGCATAGAAATTGTAAAAGTTAGTAAGTGAAAATTAAAAATATGACACATAAAGAATTAAGTTACTATACCTTATATAATGGATTATCAAACATGTCACAAAGTTTTTTCCATTTTTCAGGTCGGACATCCTGAAAAGGATGCTCACGTGCTTTTTCCTTATTCTCTTACTTCTTGTAATGCTCGTGACACCTCGCTTTATACTTATAGAATGCATTACACATCAACTATTCGACAGTCCTACGCTCCTCTCTCCAACCAAAATTTAGTTCAAAGTCATCTTTAAAAGAGTATATATACAAAGATATTATCATTTAGAATATTAAATAATATCAATTTAAATTTATTATTTAAATATTATGTACCAAACAACGCTTTTTTATAAGCTCTTTCACATCTTGGGAGACTTTATGCCATGAACTCGTAGCCAAAGGCGTATAAGTCCGTGTAAGAGCACCCACATGCAATGCAAGCCAAGCTACTTATTGTCCCTCGCCTCCGGTATGTTCATCAAGAATGTTAACCTTAATATTACCTACTTTATGATATTTATCCAACGTCACACCTCTAGTAGTGCCTCGTCTATGATGAGATTGTACTGTTATCTCTATAAAATAATATTAGTTATTTATCCTGTATCAATTAGCATTTATCTTAATTAAAAAAATGAGTAGTAGCCATTTACCTTGATCCGTAGAGTCAGTTTCTAATGGGAAGTCAGACGGAGAGCTAGGAACAGGTGGAGATGGGATGTGAACTTCCTTCCTCTTTGGTGGCATAATTGCGAGATACTGTATTATGTGAACACAAAACTGGTCAATCATCTGTATCAGTTTCCTCTATAGATTCGGTCTCATCATCTGTAGATACTTCAGATGACTCAACACTTTGATCAACTTTCGTCTCAACTATCTCAGCCTCAACATCTTCCCTATATAATGGTATTATCTCATACTGGCTCAAATCCACAAATAAGTTAAAATCAGGTTGACTCTCATGGTATGCTTTTTGAGTAGAGGGATCATCTTCTTCTTCATCTTGTCCCTCCGCTTTAGGGATAACGTCATAAATATTTCTAAGAGAAAACTTTTGTACTACTTGCTATTGATTTCCTAATTGTGGATCGTTTAAATAGAATACTTGAGATGTTTGGGAAGCCAAAATGAAAGGATCATCTTCATACCATTTTTTTGATAAATTAATACTCAGAAAATATTCATCCTGGTATTTTCCTCTTCAAGGATTGCTTAAATCCCACCAATCACACTTAAACATATAAACCACAAGCTCCTCCCACATATCTCAATCCAATTATATCTACGATAACTCCATAGAAATCAATATTGTCTCCATCATGACTCCCTCAGACAAGGACACCATTATTTTGTGTTTTTCTAGAAAATTCTCGATCAATTGTGTGATACTTACTTCCTCGAGAAATACATGCAGAATATTGAGCAGCACATCTCGAGGGGCCACACGCCAGTGCATATAGTTTGTCTGATATATCGTTCAGATTACTCACATGCATTTGTACAACCTACATATTAAATAAAGTATAAACATTCAACTGTTAACAATTCCCTCTATTTTAAATATGTTAGTGTAAAATTGCATCTGTATTAATGTCATTACCCGTTGTTCGAACCATTTTGGGAACTCTTGTTCATGTCTCTGGTCTATATCATTTACTCCCAATTCTTTGAGCATGTCAATATGATCACTAAAATTAAAAATTACCAACAATAAGTATGTTTATATAATTGTTTAATAAGTAAATTCAATGATTAATTAACAATTAATTTAAACTTACTTCAAGTGTCTCTCTATCTCTAGGCAATTATTTAGCACGTACCACTGAGTTTTCTCAAACTCCCTTGCACACAAATTATAACCACCCTAAGCACCAAGTGGACGTACTTGTTGGGAAAATACAGAAAATTCATTCCGTTGTCTTGCTTCGTCAACATCAAAGTTTCTTTCTGGCTGATCAAATCTTGTGTCAACACTGTAGAAGTATTTGGAACAAAATGTATACCACTCATCATCAATATATGTTTCTGCAATTGATCCTTCTGGATGGGCCTTATTACCCACTGTGCATTTCAACTTTCCAAGAAATCATTCAATAGGATACATCCACCTATATTGGATTAGTCCTGCAAGTCGAGCCTCATGTGGCAAATGAACGGTTAAGTGAATTATGATGTCAAAAAATGACGGTGGGTAAATACTCTCCAACTTATACAATATTAGTGCAATTTCTCATTCCATACAATCCAAAACTTTTACATTCAACGTTCTAGCACATAAATTTTTAAAAAAGGGACCCAACTTAATTAACGCAATCCGCACATCTCTAGTCAAGAACCCACAGATACCAACAGGCAATATACGTTGTAAAAATACATGACAATCATGACTTTTTAGTCTAATAATTTTTCAGTCATCCGTTTGCACACACTTTGTTAGATTTGAGGCATACCCATCCAGTAATTTAATTTTTTGCAACCACTCACAAAATGTAGCCCTTTCGTTCCTTGATAACGTATACCATCCAATTGGCATGTAAACAGACAAACCACTTTGTTGCAAGTGCATTTCAGGTCTAATTTCCAACCGCTTTAGATCTTTTCGTGAGTTTATATTATCCTTCGTTTTACCTTCAATTGAAATCAACGTTCCTAATACGGATTCGCATATATTTTTTTCAATATGCATAACATCGAGACTATGCCGCAATTTTAACGTCGACCAGTAGAGTAGTTCAAAAAATATACTCTTTTTTGTCCAATTCAACTCATTCGCATTTCGTTTTCTCTTCCGTTATTTTTTACCAAAATCATTACTTCCGACATTCACAAACTATGCAATAATATCGTCGCCAGACAAGAATGGTGAAGGGTGCCCCCATTCAACAGTGCCATCAAACATCCTACCATTTTCACGCCATTTATGGTCACCAAGTAAAAATCGACAATGACCCATGAAGCATAGTTTTTTCCTATACGTAAGCCATTCAAATTGGGTATGTTTGTTACAAGTCGGACATATCAATTTCCCCTTAGTGCTCCAACCTGACAAGTTTCCATAAGTAGGAAAATCATTTATTGTCTATAACACAACATCATGCATCTTGAACGACTTGCCTGTTGATGAATAAAATATTAATACTCCATTCTCCCACAAATCTTTCAATTATGCTATTAGTGGCTGCAAGTGTATGTCTATATCATTTTTCGGTGATCTCAGACTTGGAATGAGCAAACTCATCATGAAATATGGATCTTTCATACACTTCCACAGTGGTAGATTGTACGGCATAGTACAACTGGCCAAGTACTATGACTAGTACTCATGTTCCCAAATGGATTAAATCTATCTATTAGTAACTCAAGTCGAACATTACGAGGTTTTTCAGCAAATCATGGGTGTTCCAAGTCAAATTCCTTCCAAACTTGAGAGTTTGCAAGATGTGACAAAACATTATCATTCTTGACTCTAGATGATGAGTGCCATGTCATATCCACAGCCGTTGAACATGACATAAATAACTGTTGTAATCTAGGTATCAATGGAAAGTGACGTACAACCTTCCGCGGCACATTCTACTTCTCAGTTGTCCATCTTGATTCATGACAAATGGGGCACTCGTTCAACTACTCATTCTCTCGCCAAAATAACACACAATTATTATTACATGCATGTATTAGATTGTAATCAAACATGAGTCTTTTTTTCAACTGTTTTGTTTCGTAGAAGTTGCGAGGTAAAATATTGTCTTATGGAAGTACCTCTTTAAATAGCTTGAGCAACATATTGACAACCTTAATAGATATTCGACACATAGATTTTATATGAAGCAATATAACTCTATAGTACCCAATCGAAACCTCCAACTCTAAGCACCGATATGCTCATTTTCTAACTATTTTATCGTTTAAATTTAGGTTTTTGATAGATTATTTGTTTAAATTAAGATAAATCAATTTATCCATCAATACTCACCGTAGATTTGCTTAAATCTATAGTAGGAAGGTTTATTTAAGTTTCTTTATGTTTTGTTTGTTGAAAAATCCATGGAATCGAAGGATTCTATGGTTTTCAATGGCTGAGTCGACTTAGTGACGTCGCTGAGTTTGAGTGGCTTGTACCGTTCGAAAGCTTGGTAGGGCGTTCGAACGTTACTAGCCAAACGGGTTAATTACATTTAAACCATTCGAACGTTGTTAGGTCGTTCGAACGGTACTAGCCAAACAAGTTAATTAAATATAACACGTTCGAATGTTGTTTTATAGGACGTTCGAACGTTGTTTTATAGGACTTTCGAACGGTTAACTCATTCAAACGTTTTTTTATACGTTCCAACGGTATAAGCATACCATTCCAACACTAATTTAGGCATTCGAATAGTATAAATAAACTTAGTAATATTAGTGAATTGTTATTTTTATTCACCATTGTAGTTCCATTAAATCTTAATGAGAATATCTTATATTATAATTAAATTAATATAGAATTTTATCACATTTTGTTAAATATTTTTATTATTAATGTTGTATTTTTATTATTAATGTTGTATTGATAAGCTCTTAATTAATTGTAAGTTTCAGGTTTATTATAATGTCTTCTTCTAGGGTGGGACGTAAGTGACGCAATCAGGCAGAGACTAGTATCAGTCTACCAGGGAGAGGATTATTTTACTAGAGCGACAGGTGAAACTTTCTGACTTCTAGAGTCTTGTCTGGGAGGGTCATTCCCTGCCATCAATCTTCAGCGATCGTGCTTGGGAACCTATGTTAGATGATCCAAAGGAATCATTGGAGACTGTCTCCTATATTGACATTGTTTCTAAGTTCTATAGAGAGCTCAGTGGTGTCAGCCTAGATGATGGAGGGGCAAATAGCATCTCTGTCCGAGGAGTTTTGGTTGTATTTTCATGGGACCGACTCTTTGAGCATCTTGGTATTCTTAGGCTGCCAGATGCATATCCGAACATGGTGCCTAGAGAGTCTAATCCTTTAGTTAAGGTAGAGACAACTGAGGAGGAGGCACCAGTTTATTATATAGATGAGGTCGATACCCTTGCTGATCATGAGGTGAGAGATTTGATTGTTGATCCAAATGCTCGCCTGTATGACGGGGCAAAGAGCATCAAGCAAGTATATCTCTCTTCGTTCTTCAAGATCTTGAATTTGATAATCGCCAACAACATCGACCCTTGGCAGCACAAGACAGAGGTTGGCCTTGATCGAACAAAATTTATGATACGGGTCGCTCGTGACATTCCTATAGACCTGGTAGGGTATATATTCGATAGGATTTGATCAGAGTCTCGTACATTTCCACGGATATACTGCCATTCGGGATCCTGATCACCCGATATCTATTATTTTCCGATGTTGTGCCTGATGTTGTCGTGCATAAACAGCAGCTGATGGAACTGATCAACAGCACCACCCTCTCACGCAACATAGGACACTCGAGATTGAGTTTTCGTGGACAGCATCCAGACCCGGTTGATCCTCAAAGAGATGCACAGTTGGGAGATCATGGAGTATAGGCCGAGGCATCAGTACATAGCGCTACACGTGAGGACATGGCCGAGATCGTGCGTGCAGTGATCAGCAGACAGACATCAGCGCTGATCGATGCAGTGTGTATGGAGGTCCGTTTTGCTATGTCTGATTTTCGTACTGAGATTATTGGTAGCATCTCTGAGTTACGTACGAAAGTTGATGTCATATCTATGACTCAGGTCACCATTAGTACTCGACTGATACATATAGATGAACGTTTAGCTGCAGTCGAGGAAGTGTGCAAAGAGACGGGGTCTTAGTATTTTCTATCTTTTATTTATTTATTCTTTTGTTTTTAGAATGGACAATATTTAGTATTTTGTAAATTCAGTATTTATTTATGAAATAGTCTTATTTTATATTTCCTGAACTAATTATTGATTTATATTATTCCTATTATTTAATTGATAAATTTCTTATAATTACTAGTTAATATAAATATAATTATCTTTAAAACAAAATATGCTCACTGTTCGAACCCTACCCTAAACCGTTCGAACGGTCAAAAAATATATTGTCATCGTTTGAACGGTCAAAATTTACGTTCGAACAGTATATCAATTTCTCAGTATAATAATTTTACTTAACGCGTCAAAATTTACGTTCGAGCGCTCAAATTTAGCCATTCGAATGGTGAATCATCACTGTTCGAACGGTTTCATTTTTAGGGACGCAATATTTCGTCCCTAAATATACCGTTCGAACGAATTATAATGCGTTCGAACGGTAAACCTCTTTTTGGGATGAAATATAAAATTCGTCCCTAAATCTCACTTTTTGGGACTATTTTCATTTCATTCCAAAATAAAATCATCCTAAAATATCTTTTTTGTTGTAGTGTTATGTTATACATATGGATCCAAAATAGTATAATGCTTATAAATTACTTTCTATAACTTCTCTCTTTCTAAAATAATTCATTACGTCCAAAATTAAATCTCCAAAATATTATTAATAATAAATATAATATATATTATTTTAAAAATATTTCCAACACTTTCTTCCCTTCTTTTGTTTTGGTTTTGTATATACCATGTGGGCCGCCCTTTTTGTATATAGATACAGAATCTTCAACCCCAGAGAGGGGGGGATGAAAACATAATTTGAACATGTAATTGAGTGGCCCTTCTGGTTTAGAAATAATCTGCTTTTTACGTAATATCAAATTGGGTGTATCTGTTCTGTAATATTATAAGGAAAGAAAGCATGGCAGAGCTGGGTATGGATATTCATTCAGGAATCTTACCGAACAGGTGATAAACTCATTGAGCTTCTCGATGAATACCCGATCGAGAGCTTTTAAAGAGAAAATGAAATCAAGCAAATGCAATATCTATATGAACAGACATGTTAACCGTCAATCGCCTCAAATTCCACAATAGCACTCAAACCATGCACGTTAAACTGGGAGTCCATCCATTACCTTCTCCACAACAACGGCAGCCCTCTATACCGTTCTCCATAAGTTGCACTGCATAAGCAGACCCTCTAGCGCAGCGAACTCTCAAGGAGAGCAGCAAGATTTTGAATATAATATTATATATATAATATATTAAAAATTTAAATTAACACCATATATACAAATAGAATTGCTAGGAATATAAAGAAAATTATATATAAAAATTATATATAATATTTTGTATAGTTATAATGTAAATTTCTTCCTATTATATATATTATAAGAGAAATTATTTGTACGAGCTCTAAATAGACAAGTCTCATGCAAACTCTTGTAAAAAATAGACCTCACCTTAAAAAAGTGTAAAAAAACTATTCTTTATTATTGTGACCCACTTTTTTACAAAAAGCTTGTATGAAATTTGTCTATTTAAGACTTGTATCTAGCATTACTCATATTATAAATAAAATTAGAACTGACATACAAAAAGTTTATAAATTTTTTTATATAATTTTTTAATGTATTATTAGTTTTTGAGAAAATAAGTCTTATTTTTAACATACCCAACTCATTACTGATGTGACAACCTATAATAGATTCCACTATAAGTGGTGTGCTAACACATCGGCTTCTATATAGTAGAACTCAATTTTTATCATAAATCTTTTTATTTCCATCACATTTGGTGATAGATTTGCTTCTCATGTCAACAACTTAAACAATAATCACTTCTTATATGACACATAATATACACAATTAACAATGGTAAGATCTAAGACAAAGAATAGTATTTCTTTTCTTTCCACCGGCATAATATTCTTCAGAAAATAATAATTAAAACAGAGAATTTGATTAAATTTAATAGAATTTTTTTTTTGTCTAAACTCTTCCTTACTCTTGGGGCAGTGTGAAATGGATGTTTAGATTCTTTTAAAGGTAAAAAAAAGATGGAATTCATGACATTGAGACCCCATGGGGGAACACCCACTTGCCCACCCGAAAAGAAAGGTAGACATATATTGACATCTCTCGAGTTCAGTTGGCCTATCGTAATGGGCTAGTACAAGTCTTTGGGTATACCATTAATTTGTCGTGTTTGAAAGTGTTGCCATGACTCAAGACCTTATTTTTTACGCAAAAATTTTGCAAAAGGCCGAAGCATGAACTACTTTGACGTGATGGGGGAAAATAAGTTGGGCATTTATATTAAAAATAATAAAGAAAATTTGAATTGAATAGATGCGTTGATGTCTATTTCTACACCTTTTTCAAAGTCTTTATTTGTCATTTTGGACTGAATTAAGAGTCTTATTTATAAACCTATTTATTAACAAGCCAAACATATTATTTATGTGAAAGACTGTAACTTTAAGTAATGGTATTGAAAAAACTGAATCGAGTCCAACCTTCACTCTGAAAATCTCTAGCTAGATGATCTCTTGATGATCTTTATGGGTTTTGTCCAATTATTGCTATTGAGAAATTGGAATGATCAGGTAGAACAAGCACATAAGGAAAAAGGAGAAAAAAAATAGAGAAAAAAGAGAAGAAATTAGAAAGGGATCGAGAAGTACTGACCATGCCTTAAGCCTAAAAAAGGGAGTAAAAAAGAGGTCAAACTGATTTGAAATTTTAAATTCTTCGAAGTTAATAGAAAGAAACCAAAGTCCCAATCGTAAACTAAAACATTTATTTAGAAGTTAGCGTGTAAACTGAATGTTAGGCCTTCGTGATGAGAAAAGTGTGTCACTATTATCAGCGGCATTCAATCAAATGTTCCAACTAGTTCATTCACAGTCAAAACGGGCATGAAAGTGGATGACTATGACCCGTTTGAATATAGTAAGATAAGATGAGATGATTTTAAATAAAAATTGAAAGTTAAATAAAATCTTATTAAAAGATTATTTTTTAATATTATTATTATTTTAAGATTTAAAAAGTTGAATTGTTTATTATATTTTGTGTGAAAATTTAAAAAATTTGTAATGATCATGAGATGAGATGAAACGATTTCTGTATCAAACAAAACTATTAAAATTAAAGAGAAATGATAATTAGACTGATAAATCCTACCGAAAATTTGTATTAATTTTTTTTAATTATTAAATAAGTATTTTTTTAAATAAATTTGTAATTTTTATTTAAGGGAGTTTAAAAAATATTTGAAAAAGAGGCAATTGATGAAAATATATGATTGTAAATAAATCTTGTGGTTTTATTGAAGAGTAATATAAGAGGTATGAGTTTTACTAACAAGGCTTCGTAAACTAATCAAGTAATAATATTAAGAGTTATTAATTCTCAATTCGGTGTGTAAGCATATCATTTATATTATTTATATATTATTTAAATAGTAAAATTTAGAGTTGATTTGGTTACTCAAAACTAAACTATCTCATCTCATCTCATCATTACAATTTTTTCAAACTCTAACACAAAATATAATAAATAATTTAATTTTTTCAAATCTCAAAATAAAAATAATATTATAATAATATTTTATTTAATTTTCAACAAAACATCTTATTTCATCTAAACTACATAGCCAATGGAAACCTTAATTATAAAATTCAAATTTTAAAATTTATCTTTTAAATCAAGGTTATTTTTCACCATTTATACCAAATTTAAAAAATTGTTCATACCAAAATTTGTTATAAATTTTGCACTTTCTTATATTCATAAATCACAATCCAAGGAGAGATTCTAAAAACGTGGACTGCTCATTAGGTTTCCATGCAAATAACCACCAGTACTACAATATTTTGAACTGCAAAATATTACTACAATATTATGATACATCCCTCGAAAGTAATACTCTCAACAGCTAGCCCGGCCCATATAATATAATAGCATGCAGCGAATCATTTTCTGCAGAACAGCAGATGGATTTCTTACACCACAGCTAACACGCAGTACCCACCCACCCACCCACCCACAGTGACAAGAAAGACAGGGACACAGACAGAGAGAAACCAGACCAAATCTAGTATTTCACGTAAGGGTCCAAAGAAACGGTTTCCTCAGTCTGGAAGTAAGAATTCGGCAATGGTAACGGTGGTGATGACGGCTGAACTTGGTCTACTAAACTGTTTTCTGCATAAAAGTTCTGCTGATCATGGGAAGGAAAAGAAGCTGCAAGGAAGCAAGATGGGTCCTCGTCCACAAAGTTGATCATGGTTTGGTGAAGCCAAATCTGTGTCTTTAGGAACTTCACGTAGTGAATGGCTTCTTCCAACATCGACACTGTGTCCATCTTACTCCCACCAGGAACCAAGCTCTGTAGGATCTTGAACCGGTCACTGATCCGGTGCCTTCTCTCTCTAGCAGCCACGCTTTGAGGGTCAGTCGAGAGCTTAACTCCCTTGCTTCTCTTCCCACCTTTGATCTTCTTCTCCTTGCTGCTGTTTGCCACTGAAGAAAACTCAGAGGAGCTAGGGTTGGCAGTGGAAAAGTAGTCCATATATAAGAAGGAATAAGAAGGAAGAACACTCTTATCCAACTCTCACAATGTCTAGTTCCGGACTTTTTGTAAGTTGTGACTTGAGAAGTGAAGGTTTTCCATGGGACATATTTATAGGGAGAGCACATCACAACGCAAGGGAATGTTGATTTGATGTGTTGAATGAATGGATGAGATTTCGTCATGTGAGTCAGCTAATCTTTGGCCAGGATACGGGTGTCTAACCGTAGGGGCCTAGCTCAGCAGGGGCCTCGATCTTTAGCATACGCAAAGGTTTTTGCTTTGGCTTGTTAAAGCCATAAAGGCATGTTTGCTTAGCTTTAGTGGACTGCGATTTTCTACAAAAATTTGTGACCAAATAGGACCCCTACGACTGGAATCAGTGTTGTTTTAAGGTTGGATTCAATTTGTTCTTTATGTGGGTCAGAGCAGTGAAAGAAGAAGGGTGGGGGGTGAGGATCAAGAGGGGGTCCTTCCTCTGAAATCGAAGCGGATGTATCATTATTATAACAAGTGTGCCAAAATCAAAAGACCAAGTCGTTGCGGGTCTTTTTAAGGTGTACGGTTTCAAGCTTGCTTTTTTTTTAACCTCGGGTTACACTGTTTGCTGAAAGAGATCGATTCGATCAATGAGTATTTGTGTTTCCTTGGGTTGCATCTCGTTAAGTGGAAAAGAAATTAAAGAGCTTATTAATATGTCTCCCCCAGCTCTTCTTTTAAAGGGATTTTTGGATCAAAGTTGTTTAATTCCACTGTTGCTAAATTCAAGCTAGATCCACTACAAAGTGTAGCTGAAAAACCCCACTCTTTAAAGAAACCAAAGGTATGCTTTGTCTTTTTGTCGGAGAATAAAAACACAGCGTAAAAGAATCGAAAAACGGGAGTTAACAGTTGCAATCCCATGGTTTCGTCGGCTGAAATAGCTAGGAGCCAATAGTACTATTACTAAAATGGTCCGTGTTAAGGGCCGGCTGCTGATCACGAGGGTACGTGTCAGCCTCGCATCCGCAGTGAATGGAATACAATAGTTATCTCTTTTCCGCTCAAAATAATTTTGAGCTCTTGTCTAGAATGGAAAGGTTAAAATTGGAGAAAATATATAGACACGTAAAATGGAGTCTATAATATTTATTATTACTGGCATAGATATTTTAACAGTAGTACTGTTACAGTACTGTTGAATGAGCAATATAATTAATAAATATTATAAGACTTTTACTTAAAATTCATAAATCTCGAATCAAACCTCAAAGGAACCATGATATGAACAATACAAGCCGGAGCTCAGGCAGAGTATTCATGAAGGAGGTGCTGAAGATGATGGCCGTGCGCTATATATAGCCATACAAGCAGGAGATCAAAGGCCAAAAGTTTTGGTAGAGTGGCGCATTCAAGTTAATTGTGAACCAAAACGTACAAAAATTCATGGATTTGACTCCTTTCAACAAATTTGAAGGAAATTGGAAAATACATGCATATATAGTTTGACAGGTGGAGAAAATTGATTTAACTGGAAGCCAAAATATTATAATCCTTGTTGATTGGGGGGCCAGGCCAGGTATCATGAATATATAGCATGAAACATGTTGTGAACATGGAGATTGTGGTTCGTTCCAATACAAACTTTATATTTCCACATTCTTTAATTTAATTCAGCAACGTAAATGATGAAATAGAAATTTCCTGGAAAGAAAGAGTGAACACTGGAAAAAAAAAAAAGAAAAAAAGAAAAACAGGAGTACTACTTAAGATAGGGATCGGAAAAGACGAAGAGACAAGTGCAAGGAAAGAGCACATGCAGCTCCGGTTTTCACGTTGGGAGTGGGTAGAAGCTTAATTATTTTTACTTGTTTCAGCTGAAAATCACCTGCTTTCCCTGTCTTCTCAAATCCAGCTTCATCAACCACATCAGTCTCTGGTCAAAAAACAAAAATCAAAACATTAACCAATATATATATATATATATATATATATATATATATATATATAATGACATCAGTTGCAAGCATTTTCAAGTGCATATGATGGCAATGATAGAAGACTTTTACAATGAATAAAAGATCTCTTCCATTAGGGCTTTTTGACAAGACTATTTAACAAAACATATCAAAAGAAGATACAAAAAAAACATAAAAACAAGATCGAACAGGTCGGCAGCAGTACTACTGGGTCGACACGAGTCACACGACTCACAGGAGTTCGTAAATATATATATATATATATATATATATATATATAAATATAAAAAATATATGTCGGATTGAGATTGCAGTCCCATTTGGGAATGCGTATACAGGCCCTACTTAAACCAAACGAATCATTTGGTTTTAGTGAAAAATTATCTTGATATGTTTGGATCTAGAGATGAATTAATATGATTTTAGATTAATTAAATAAAATATTATTTTTAATATTATTATTATTTTAAAATTTAAAAAAATTAAATTATTTATCATATTTTGTATGAAAATTTAAAAAAATTATAATGATAAGATGAGATAAGTTGAAATGAATTGAGGTAAATTTCGAATCCAAACAAGCTAGGGCTAAAGAACTTGTGCGTGGGGAAGGAAAAAACTACTCTCTAAGCCCTAAGCCCAAAAGCAGTCTACAAAATCCTATTCCCTTTGTCGTCGCCTTTCCGGTCTATAGTCGTCGCCCTCTCAGAACCGTCGTTCCCTTCCCCCTACTCAGAATTGACGTTTGTCCCCTTCCCTTCCTCAATTGTTGTCATCACTGTCGCCTTTGTTAGCTGGAGTATGCCCTCAACAAGGTAAAACGATTCTCCTACAATGAGCTTTCAATTCTTGTTTTATGGTATGAACTCTTGTTAGATGCTGAGCTTGATTTATGCTGCTTTAAGTTTATATTAATTTTTTTTGTAGTTTCTCTTGTCATCTCTTGCTCACTGAATCGAATAAGCAGATGTGGGATGAATTTTACATGTCATTGAGATATAGTGGAATGAACATGTGACAATAATTTATCAAGGATCTTGATGGTTTTGAGGGTATTGTTGATTATGCTTAAAACCATTCAATAAAAAAACAGAATCAATGAAAATTAAATAAAACAAATCCATCCTCAAGTTGTTTTTTTTTTTTTTTGGTTGTTATTGAAACCAATTTAAAAACTAATAAAAACAAAAAAATAAAGAAAACGAAGTGATGATTTCTATGTCAATATGATAGTTAAATGGAGTAGTTAGAAATAACGCCTGCACTTGAGAGACCTCGTAAACAAGAGGTTCTTCTTGCTCTTTCCCAACTTCTCCACTTTGTTTACTCTTTCCTTACCTTTTTTTCCTCACTTAAATGTCCTTGTTTTTTATTGGGTTGGAAGTCTTCAGTTTTGATAGCTTTGAGTATTATTAACCAAAAAAAAAAAAAGGTGGGGACAGCAACATCAAGCTAGTCTCCAGACCCTCTTATGTAACTACATATCTGGTTATTTTGTCAATTGTCAATATCACAAATACTATAAGCTATGAAATTTGTTACTTTGGTCAATTGCTTTGTGTGACACGTCAGTCATTGACATGTCTAGTATACTTCGCAGCAAAGCCATTGACATGTGTAGTATACGAGTAAAAAATGTGACATATCTAAAATACTTGGCAACAAAGATATTGATGACATGCCTACGTTTTAGTCTACTTATCTTATTAAGAGCAAGCATTCATATCATATGCTATAGTCATGACTGATTGTTTTTTTCTTCCAATACATTTTAGTTAGTCTTTAGCCTGTTAGTGAACAAAGTTGTTCGATCTTGGCCAAGTCCATATAATGAACCTAAAATATTTTCCTTTAATTGCATCTGGCTGGAATGTTCTGAACTATTATTGCTTTTCATTTTGGCCCACTTATGATTGTAAATAAGCCAACATAGAAGGTCATGCTTTCTACTTTAATGAGAAGTCCAGATTTTACCAAGAAAATAATTCCTTGTCAATAGGAACTTTTGAGAAGCTGCTAATAAAATGGTTAGACACATGCCCAATGGCAGTTTTGCAACAAGGTTTAAATGCAATAGTGTTAGCATTGCCACCTACCTACTCACGCAACATCTATATATATATTTATATAAAATATCAAAATACTAAATACAGTTATAATTCTTGCTTGTCAATATTTGTTTTTCATATATTATATAATCCATGAAATCTTTGTTATGTTGCAACAGCATCTCTGCTTGTTTCAAGGGTGTTTATGTTTTTTATATGTAATGTCTTCCATCGCATTCTTCATCTTCTTTGGTTAATCGACGTTCTTTGAATCATACTTCAAGATGTTTATGCGGAGAGATGACACGTCTAAAATTCTTGAATATTCCAAAAAATCCATGGCGAGCTTTTTATTCTTGTTCAAATTACAATAAGCAGGTCAACACTAAATACTCTTATTTGTATACTTGTATTTTCCTGCATTGTTGTATTAATTATAATTTCTCACAATGATTTGTACAAGCTGTTTGCTGTGGGGAAGGCCATACTGTGAATACTTTTTATGAAAAAATATTGAAGTAGGAAATGAAGGAAAAATTTAATGGAAAAGAGAACGTCGCCTCCGAAAAAAAGAGGAAGAACTCCAAAAGTGGAAGGAAGAACTCCAAAAGATGGATTAAGAACTCCAACGTGCAGGGGAAAAGATTCAAAAAAGGGAGGAGGACATCTACAATATTATGTTGGGACTTCTTAATAATCAGGATGAGCTTCAAGGTCAAATGAAAGATATTAGCCAGGCATGCATGCTACTCTGCGTATATTGAAGACTTTCAATTCTAATATCATGTTATTGGATAGGATCAAGAATAATTGCAGAATAAGTAAATGTGTACCAAATTGTGTAACTTTGTTCAGGTTGTAATAGGTTTAGAACCTTTTATCAATATTGTAATATTGAAACCTAGTAGTTGTGTATGAAACTTTTAGAACATATGATATTTATTTAATATATTATAAGTGTTGTCATATTTTCAGACAATTTGGATTGCTATATTTTCAATATTCAAAAGTTAGAAAATGATGACAGCATGTACTACCAGGAGCTAGAAAATTATAACGACCAATCTCATGAACATGACCAATCCTATAATAATTTGAAAATACGATGCAAAGCTCATGTCCACCAAAATCTATACAAATTCATACTCATAAAATGGTTAAAATATCCAACGTCATCAACAATACACTCAATGTCCCATCATGCCAAAATAGAGTTACACGGATGAAGTTATGAAATACATGAACCAATTCTTTTTAACATAGTCAAAATGCAGCAATCTACATAGTCTTCTCAGTAGCCCTTGAGAGGGCCATGATATTCGAAGTCCACCTGCAAGTAGTTCGAAAAATTGTGTAAAAATCATAAAAAAATCTCATTACTTGTTCAGCATAGAAACAAAAGGGAAAATGAAAATTGACAGCATTTACCTAAGAAACAACACTTTGTTGTATACCAAGTACTTGTGAAACAACACTTTGTTGTGTGCCAGAAAATATTATTGAATCTGTTGGGTTTAATACATCTTCTGGACGTATTGTTGCCTACATTTGAATACGTAAATAAATTAAATAACTTAAAAATAAATGTTTGCATATATCAAAATCTCATTATTTAAATCTTCCCACAATTTTCCTTTGTCGTTTGCCACCAGCCTTTTTGTTTTTGTTTTGTAACTTCTCTATTGTAAGTTGTCTCTTATTTGATAGGGGCCTCCATTTACCTCTAACAACGTGAGGACTCAGCACTTTATTTGAACTTCCAGTTTCAACCTCAATGAAAGTATGAGTATTTGCAACTGTGGGCTGGGGTTTTGTCTTAGTGTAAATCAAATTCATTACTTGTAACTTATGTGTCATGTTCAGGGAATTATCTTCGCTTTATGCTACATTTGTAGCTGCATATTTTTATCAAACAAGAGTACCTACCAGCAGTTGGTTTACTTCTCAAGTCAACTTGATATGTTGTAGTCGCCCCTTCCGCTTTTATGAGAATAGATAATCTTCATTACTTCTGCATGTACTTCATTAAAATTAGAATTCGTGTACACTTCCTGAAATTTCTTTTCTATGGGTAAATGGGATATACATGGGATTCTACAATTGAATAAGTGAAAGTCCACTGCTATCTCATTCTCTACTTTCTTCCTCAGTGCATTGTTAAATTGATCAACGAATTCTTTTAACGTAGTTTTTGAATGAATAAATCCATCAAAAAATGCATTCATACTCTCATTCCTTTGACTTGTGATCATCCTAGCCCAGAATGTATCTTTCAGGTATACATGAACCTAATATATTCGCTCACTATAGAGACTTTGAAGCCATGCATTCTTGTGCAAATTGTAAGTGTCAAGAAACACCTCTCAATACTTCTCAAACTCGTCAGAATTTTGAGAATCATAAACTTATTTATGCAATGCACTCTTCAATTCACACTTATATTCAGTCTGTGAACCCAACTTTTCTAGCGGTTTTTGAATTATGTACAACAAACAGTATCTGTGACGGGTGTTTGAAGAAACTATTATAATAATATTTTTCATGGCACTGTCTTACCACCACCACGAGTACAACCAAGTGTTACATATCTAACACTCCCATCATCTTCCCCTTTACTCATTTGGGTCATTATGCCAAATCCAATCTTTTTCCCATATTGCTTATAGTATTCAATGAGTTCTTATTCAGTTTTAAAAAACATCCCAGCATTGGCTCTGAAACCCCATCATCATCGATGTTAGCTCTAAAATCAAATGATCATCATTCCCAGGCGTTGGCTATAAAACCCCATCATCATCATTCTTCGGAGTTAGCTCTAAAACCCCATCAATTACTTCTTCATCATTTCTCACATTTGGGGTATTCGGATAAGTACTATTTTCAGAAGAAAACAACGATCGCCTAGTATATGTGTTTTCTTCTCCTTTCTCCATCGAGTTGTACACCAAGAATACCTATATAAAGTAAGAACTAACATCAAGAACAATCTTGATATATTTAAGCACAATATGAAATTAAAAAAAAATTAAAGAAGTAAAAAAATTTAGTATGAAAAAGACAACTTGATGAACATTTAAGCACAACATGAATATTTTCACTAATGTAGATTTCATGCACAAATGTATTCTCAGTAATATTTTCATTCATGTACGAAACTATTCCAACATGAATACACATTGGAAGGCTCAGAATGTAGTTTTGCTTCGCTTTGAGTTTCTGGGCATGTCGTATCCCTCTAATACCAAGTTTCACTTAGTTTTCCAGTACCATTTTTTTTAGTCTCTATTTGATTTCTTTGGTTAAAGACAACCACCCTCGAATGGTTAATTTCTTTTGCAACCTTTATGTTTCACTTAGTTTTCAATTAATGTCCTGGACTTTTCATGTTAGTATTAAAATGTCAAATTTATGTGTTTCGATTATACTTCAATTTCGTTACTATTTTCGTAGTCCCCACGGAGAAACTGCTGCAGAGTCATGCACTTAACGAAGAGAGGAACCACAGTGCTAGAAGTGGGTGTGTGTGGGGAAGGTGAGATCAGTTAAATGTAGCTGTAATTGTTCAATTTATAGATATCCTGATTTCATACACAAAACCTCATTTACTTTCCATTAACAAATGTAGAGAAACATCAGATTTTCGAAAAGAAACAACTTGAGGTTACAAACTCCTTACCTCCTCTGTCGATGGTAGAGGATGTTGGCGATGGGCAGTGGAAGAGAAGAGCACTGCAACTCTGTGGATGGTGGAGAAGGCTGGTGATGGGCAGTAGAGAAGAGCACTGTGAATCCGTCGATGGTGGAGAAGGCCGGTGATGGGTAGTGGAGTATGCGACTTCTTTGATGGTGGAGGAGGTTGTCAATGGGTAGTGGACACAGATTGACGAGAGGGAAAAAAAATTTCAGCTCTCGATTTTAAGTAATTTTGATGTCTAGGTTTTGTTTTCAGTAGGAACCATGGACGATTTGGTCATTTGAATGAAACACATGTGTGCACGTACATAGGTCTGCAAAGGAGCCCTAGAATGGGACTGTAAGTAACAGCTCTCATATTGGATTAGCCTTTTTCAGTTTCCATCAAAGTTTTGAGAAAACAAAACGCTAGAACCCGGACGTAGACCAGTAGCTAAGGCTATTAAGTTTGTTAAAAATATTTCACATCCGTGAGTAGTAATGAAATAGTTTATAATTAATAGTAAAATAATATTAATAAATTATTTATAAATAATAATAAATAGTTTGTAAATAATAGTGAAATAATATGAAAACAATTCAATTGTCAAACAAAGTCCAAACATATGTGGTTATTCTAACTGTGGGAACATGGGTATATATATACCATGACAAACGTTGAATCTATATGCATGGGTGTAAATAATTTGGAGGAACTTCCCGTGTACAGTGCGCATGTGTGTGTGTATATATATATATATATATATATATATATATAAAGCTTAAGACAAACATGTTCAACCTTAGTATTTTAGGTGGATATATACAGGGGTGACTTTTTTTTTTTTTTAGGTTTTTAGTAGTTATTGAGTGACGGAAATGTTTCAAAAGATATGTAGTCGAATTACACTTGTGAAACTTTCTGCAAGAAAGCATTTCAGTCTCGCCGACTCTTCCTCTTTGTGTCTCTCTCCCCTCACTTTATGGATTTCGAGATATGCTCGTGGAAAATCATGACTCCTTTTAGGTTTCGTTTGTCTCGACAACTCTTCATAACTCATTTTATCTAATCTAATTATTATAATTTTTTCAAATTTTTATATAAAATAAAATAAACAATTCAACTTTTTCAAATGTTAAAATAAATATAATATTAAAAAAATATATTCTAACAATATTTTATTCAACTTTTAACTTTAATCTCAACTCATCTGATCTCATTTTATCTACAAAAATAAACAAGACCAATTTCTAACATCTAGAGGATGCTAAGGGAAATTATAAGTACCGAGCTAGTTTTTTTTTTTTTTTTTTGGGTATCGAATTGAGAGATTTTTCCAACAAGTACTAGGGATTAATGCCGATCAAGAAAAATAGAACTAAGATTAATATCTGTATTTGGATGATTTAATACCAAATATGCATGATACTAGATGTCATAAAATTCATTTAGATGATCTATATGTCTATCAATTAGCACAAAGATATAACCTGTTCATAATTTCGAAGAGCATAACCTTAATTTAGTACATGATTAATGTACTTGGAATAAAAACAATGTACATGTGTAATGAATATGAGATGGTGTGAACTGATCATGAAACTGCGTGCATGCTCTGCTTAATTAAATAACAAATTTTGGTATGAGATGGGAAGAAAAATGATATACAATTTTTTTTATAACTTGTTACATAACCCACTGCGCACAACATTTCGACTTTTTTTGGACGAAAATTTTTGTCTAAAAAAACTACCGTTTAGTCCCAAAGCAGCTTTTGGAATGAAAAAAAAGGTCTCAAATTCATTCCAATATCACTATCCCAGAAGGTTTTTTAGTACAAAACTAGAGAAAACCGTTTGATACCATTTGTAAGAAAGTTTTTTTGGGACAATTTTATTTTGTCCCAAAAAGGATGTCGAATGGTCAAATTTACAAATTCGAACAAACAAAAAGATGGAATAGATTGGATTATTTACTTGATTGATTAAGTTCAGTAATTCTAACAAGATTCCGTTTGAAAGTCACAATTTAAGTTTGAACGTTATATAATGTTAGAACGTATATAGTTGAATGTTCAAACTAAAGATAGACCTTCTAATGTGAGATTTTTATTTGTTACTTTTTTCCTTGATGGGTGTGTGGAGTACCTCTTCTGAGTATTTTTTTTTTTTATGAAAATATATGAACATATTCATCAATGTGAAGAAACTGAAGACACATAATGTTTGTCAGGGATGATGAATTATAAACTATGACTTTCTATTTTCAACAATAAACTCAAAATTTTCATTCGAGATTATGATCACAGATCATTTATATAGAAAAGCAAAAACCATGATCAAGGAAATGACAGATAATAGAAAAAAAAAATATATGTTGGTCGATGATTTTAGAAAAATTCATCCTTTGGCTTTTAGAAACCTTTTGGGGTCAAACTTTTGGATTAGAAAGGTCAAAGTTTTATTAAAGATTGCTAAACTCTTCAGCCTTCAGTATTTTAAATAAAAATATCTACGTATTTTTTAACTAGATTTTTAAAGGTGTTTGTGAGTTTTTCCAAACTTATTGGATTTTTAAGGGATGAAAGGTTGTGCATCCGTTGTTAGGGGAGGTGACGAACGTATCATTCCTTCATCAAAGCCGCTTTGCAACGGTCGGGCTAATAAACGGAGAATAGCAACCCTCTATTTACTGTTTGCCACGTAAAGAAATACACCATAAGAGAAATAGACTCCACCACACATAAACACTTCCAAACAAAAGCAACCCTTATTGATTTCGCCCAAGAGCACTTCGTGTTTTCATCTCTTCATCTTCCTCGCTGCACCTCTCTTCCACTGCCACCATCTCAGTCCGCCGCCCAAGACAAAATTTTAAGATCATGCATCTTCTTTGTGCTGAATAAATCTAAAAAAAACTTCTATAATTCTTGTTGTCTTCTACTTTCTGTAGAACATATCCACATGATCCATATATTGCAGTAAATATTTTTTCTTTTACAATTATGATACAATATAATACATGATTAATGAATATTCAATATTTCTCCAAGCTATATCACAATCCTATACTAGTTGTAAGAGTTCATTATGTTTCACATTTTTCCCTAAATGCATTTAATTTGTGTTCATATCTTGCAAAATTACAGGAGCCTAACTTGTTGAAACAGACCCTTAAACCAAAAATTATAGCTTATATGCATAAATTTGAAAGACCAGAGAAAGGGAACTAATGAGAGAGATGAGAAAGACCTACAACTGATTGCAGACACAAATTTAATAGATTTATTCTTAGTATCTCAAACTAATCTTTGGTTTAGGGGTCGAGATTTCACAGCCAAAAAAAGGAGACGGTAGCTCAGGGTTGAGATCTCACAACAAACAAACTGTATTACATAATCAAAAAGCCAAAAAAATACTGGTAAAGTAGAAAAATAATGAAAATTAGTTTGGTTTAGGGGTGGAGATCTCACAGTTTTTTCTGGAAATCGAGCTCCATCCGTGCCACTGTCTGGATTGAGCTACGTCGGGGGGTCGAGTTGCCATCGGGATGAGTGTGAGGTTGAGATCCGAGCACCGTCTGGGGGTCGAGTTGCCGCTGGAATGAGTGTGAAGGTCGAGATTTTCGTTTGGGAATGAGATGGAGTTGAAGACGAAGAAGTGAGGGAGGCACGGGAGGGCTATATGGGGTCTCTGATCCGGTGTAAGTAAATGTAGACTAAGTAAAATAAAAAGTTTACATGGCACCCAAATATTGGAGGGCAATTTATTGTAAAGGAGCGGTCAGACTGGTCGGCAGGTATTCTCTTCCTCCATCTATCATATATAGGGTTTTTCTCTAAGGAGAAAGATGATCAAGATCTAGAATATAAATTTTGGGTCAAAGAAGATTGTGAGAGTAATAACTTTTTATTATTTATTATTTATATTTGATGTGACATTAAATAATTAAAAAATAAATTATGAAGATAAATTATTATTAATTTATCAAATATTCTAAATAAATATATATTTAAAAAAATGAATAATATTTTTCATAATTGAAAGGTCTCAAGTTGACACGGGCCCACGTTGTCGTCGTATGCATCGGCTGTCATGCCAAGCCAAGGCATGCCAGAAATTTAATAAAAATAAAACTATTTTTCATCTATGGTAACGTTATAAATAAGGAAAACACTATTATATCGTTCAAAATTACCGTTCAATTTGACTGTTCAGTAGAATTGTTTTATATTTACTTAATGATGGAAGAAGTAATTTTAAATTTATTAATATTTTTTTTTATGTTTTAAAAATATTTAAATAGATTAAAAAAATATAAATAGCAAAAAAAAAACAGCCAAAGATACTAACGGTCAAATAAGACGTAATTAGAATAGCACCTCTATAAATAAATATAAAGCACATTGCATTATTTAATATTATCATATTTTCCCCACGTCAGCCATGCCCAAATATAATTTTTCTTACCCCAATAATTCATCTGCCCTAAGAATTGATTCTCCTCTCTCTGTAGCCCTCGTCTCCGCTTGTCGTCGCTCCGGCTAGCCCTGCCACCGCCGTCCGGTCGGTATGCCGTCGACTCAATCTCTATATCTCTGTCTCTGTTTTTTTTTTTTTTGTTGTTTTGGGTTGTTTGCCGATATCGACTTGAGATTTTTTTTTTTTTTTGCGATGTATTTTTCTTGCTGTAGGTTTGCTGCTGCACAATCGGTTGCCTCGTTGTTTAATTTTTATTTTTTTGTCCAAATCTCGATCAAAATATTCTCGGTAGCTCAGTTGGACTTTCCTGTTTATGAGGATTTTGGGTTTATGTATGCAAGTGGCGGTGTTATAGTTCAAGTAAGACGACGAATGAGGTTCTATGGTTGCCGCTAATTCGTTACTTCTGCCCAAATGGTTTTACACAAAATAAAAATTAACATCGGGCCAATTTTTTTCCTGATTATTTTTTATTTTTATAAATTTGGCACCGTGTATCAAGAACAAAGTCCTTACTAATCTCAGGGTACACATGCCCTCGACAAGGAGTTTTCTGTAAGTATATCTCGAGTAATTCAAAGGAAGTTCCCGTTGTCCGATGACTCCTAGAAATTGATCAAAGAAGATTCAAACCTTAGACTTGGAGGGAGCCAACTCTTTTTCTTCTAATTCATATAATAAACTGGTTGAATGCAAACCCTTAGGGGTTGGATCAAGTGGTAAAAATCTTGGGTTTGGGGGTATGCTCCTGCCAGGTCTAAGGTTCAAATCCCCTTAGAGCACTGGCATTGGTTTCATCAAAAGTCCAGCCAAATGCAAATTTTGCATATATATCGTTGAAAGTGTCTACATTGGAGTGGCTATAACTCCTCAGCTCAAGATTTGAGCTACAGTGAATCCAATTCATTCTTCAAATTTGAACTGATACTGCTCACAGGCCAAAGGAATTTTTTATTCCAAAATGCGGAAGAACAACTCCCGGGCTACAGACTTTTTTGTCTGGTTATTGAAATCTTGATTCGTTGTTTTCAAGAAGAGGAAGCTACAATTCGTAGCTTGCAGACATTGTTTGGCAATAGAATTGTTGACTACATGATTGTAGTCTTCACTGGGGGATGAGCTTGAAAATAATTAAAAATTATTAATTAACATATTATTAGTATAATTGTAAAATATGACTAGTGTAATTGCAAAATATAAAAAAAAATTCAAAATATTATTATTAAAAAATAATATTATATTATTATTTTGATGAATCTAATGGCTAATCCAATGTGAGGTTATGGCTCGGGAGGTTTTGGACTAATGAAAAACATGTACTTTTCATCAAAGTTTGGAGATGGCTTCGATGAAACCAATGCCAATGCTCTTAGAGGTGCAAACAATCTCTAAGGGCCATCGGACTGGGGGATTTTTCTCTTGAATTACCTGAAGTGCACTTGCAGGAAACTCTTTACTAAGGGCTTGTGCACAACTGAGATTAGTTGGGACGCTATTCCCGGACACCCCATGCTAATAAAAAATAAATAAAAATAAACTCGTTGAATGCAGGTGACATAAAACAAATGCTAGAACTGTTAATCTTTTTCTTTTTTTGTTTTCAAATTCATGGGTGTGGGTGGTTAAATCAGTTTTGGGAACTGCTGTTTCATTATGTTTTGATGATTTTTCTGGTTTTGGGTCCTGATGCAACCATCTGGATAGATTAGGAGTTTAGTCATTGCATTTGAACCGGGGTGGACCAAATGATGGATCGTTATAAAATGGGTTTCGCAATATCACTGACACATTCCAAGATTTTTAGAATAGGACTTCCAGTTTCCCGTTCTTAAGATTTCCCTTTTTGTTTTGATTTTTGTCTCAGTTTTGGTGTGATGAGCAAGAACTCCGATCGGCACATTCCTGATTCAGTGCTGGATGAGAATAACGGTGAGATCAAGTGGGAGGTGAAGCCCGACAGCATGCTCATCCAGAAGCAAGTTGATGATGCCGGCAATGACAGCTCTGCCACTACTCAAGGGCCAATGATCAAACTCATGGTCTCCTACCCCCACGGCCCTACCCGTCATGAGGTCCATGTCCCTGCCCAATCTACTTTTGGTAAATCTTCTACTCCTCATAGCTCGGCCTGCTCTATAACTGATGCCGGACATAATTAGAATTATTATGACGGCTATTTAATCATAAAACTAGAGATTGAGATTGAGATTGAGAAAAGATGTAAAATAGAGAGATGACTCTGAGAGTAAAGTATATTGATAAAACTCGTCATCAAGTTTTGAAGCCCACCAGCGAGCTCAAATGGCTTTGGAAGTTCGAGATTATGAGAATCTTGACCAAGAAGACAAAATCCCAATTATTGCAAAAAATAATGTATGTAATAAAATAAGCATCTTGCCAAAAATCTGGCCCAAATTGGAATCAGAGTCATATCTAAAAAGGAAAGTGAAATATTTCCATAACAGGTAAAAAAGTAACTTAAATCGACGATTTGAATGGGAAAGCGGCTGATTTCAGGGTCAAAACGTGGACCACCAGGTGTAGAGTGGTGACCACGACGTGTGCACCAAAAAGAACTTTCCAAGGAATCTTCACTGTTTCTTGCCATATTTGCACTGATCTGTCTTCTCGAGGTAGTCCAGCACTGTTAACATAGAATTTGTCAAATTTGCATCATCAGACCTGGACCTGGATTCCCTTGCATTAGTAACCCTCATAAGAATTACAATTGTTCACATTTGGCATCGTTGCACTTCTGATGTACTCAAGATTGGATTTGATCTTTTTTTTTTTTAATATTCAATAAAATAAACTTAGTATGTTTTTATAATTTTAGTCAGCACAACAAAATCTTCATCTTTACAGTCAAAATGATCATATATACTATTTTGATCATACCAAGTTTATTTTGTTGAATATTAAAAATAAAATAAGAAGAAAGCCTTTGTATTGTGGTTAACATGTACTGGTAATTTTAAAGATCTACTAAAATGTTTCTGATAGCATCATTAATGTTACTCTTGTGAAGTTAAGAAGGGTGACAATTGCATTTCTAGCTTTAGAAGTGGGAGTTGGAATTCCCATTTTTCATGTGACTTGGAATGTCAATGGAATTTTAATTCTCTTGAATCTTATCATTTTTGAATGATCAACTCTTACCAATTCCAGGTAGTATGTTTTGGCGTGACGAGCTCATTCATGCCCACATGGTCAGCATTAGATGGTGTTATTGCACTCTCTCAGTATTGTTTTCATGTTGCAGGAATGTTGAGGTGTTTTTGTTCTTGCACCAGTGATTGTATGTAACATTCATACATTCTTTGAAACTTCAACATCTATGTTAATGATCATTCTCCATCAATGCGTTTGATGTACTCTTCCACCATTTACGAGTATATCTTCTGAGAGAGTTTTTGATCGACAATGAATGTTTTGGTTTTCCTAACTATTGATTGCTGATTTGTATTGTCGTATAGTTGATTTTTATCATGTCACTTGTGTTTTTAGCGGAGGAGTTTCCTTTGATATGGTACTTGTGTGTTTGTGTACAGCTATTACTTGAACCTTCTAGGCTACTAGTGTGAACAAATATATAGTCTGATTGAAGTTTATATATGTTTTCTTTAAGTGGTTTATTAATGGCAGGGGATATAAAGAATGCTCTAGCACAGAAAACTGGTTTGGAGCCTAAAGACCAAAGACTTATGTTCAGAGGAAAAGAGAAAGAGGACGAGGAGCACCTGCACATGGCAGGTGTAAAGGATAGGTCAAAGATTTTGCTTTTGGAGGACACTGCAAGCAAAGTGAGGAAGCTTGAGGAGATGAGAAAAAGTGATCAGATAGCAAAAGCATCTGAAGCAGTTGCAGAAGTTAGAGCAGAGGTTGATAAGATCTCAGAAAGGGTAAACTTATCTCCGCTAAAACCACCTCTCTGTGAAGGATACATCCAATGGAGACTTATATCAAGTATCAACAGAGCTGCTCATTTGTGTAGGTGGCTGCCTTGGAGGTGGCTGTGGATGGTGGGACCAAAGTTGAAGAGAAGGAATTTTTAGTATCAATAGAGTTGCTCATGAAACAGTTACTGAAGTTGGATAGCATCGAGGCTGAAGGAGAAGCAAAACTGCAGCGGAAGGCTGAGGTTAGTATTCTAGGCCATCAATCTTGCAAGCTGGATGTTGTATCTGTTCTCTGGTTTCAAATTGTAATTTTTAACTCATGGATCCAAAAGCTTTTATTGAAATGATATATTGCGCAATTTATTGTGGCAGCATATAACATGATGCCTTCTGCACGATTATGCTGGTTACTAAGTTGTTTTTCATTCCATATCCTATATTATGTTGTGCCATGTGTCTGGATATGTTCTTGATGTCTATATTTCATTCACAACAATGAAGACCAAAGGGAGACCTGCACCAATCTAATGTTTTGGTGTATTCCATGTAATTGTAAATTGGGCTGCTAGGAATTATATTACTTCCAATCTTCTTCCCTCTCTCTATATCTCTCCCTTCATGCACTTAAGCTAAACTATATGCATGCCTATTATATGTATGCTACTTGTAAAGCATATACTTTATTTGCATTTTTACTTTCACCCTTTTGCATCATAACGGTCTCCCAAGAAACTAGATGAGACATTTGTAGTTATGTCTTCATGTTCTGGTGTGGTTACTGTCCATGTCTTATTTGAACTTTTCATAACTATGATAGATCTCTCAATTTTGCACTAGGAGTTTCCTTGGATTATGACATTCCTCTAGTGGGTGGGGTAGTGTATACAGGGTTATTGCCCAAGGGTGGGTCCACAGGGCCCTGTCTTGGTAAGATTCCGCGCCATTAAAATAAAACAGCTTACTTGATTATCATGTTATATTTGCTACCCTCTTGTAGCAGAATTTGTTTTCTTTGAAAGGAGTGAGTTGTGTGCCAAAGAGTCTGTATGTTTGCCCTAGGTTTGCATTATCTTCCACTTTGTCCTTTTTTTTTTTTTTTTTTTTCCTACCAGTAGTTGACTGAAATATAAAGCTATTGTGTCTATGTTTGATGTTATCATGAAACTCTCTGCGCATTAGTGGCCTTGCATTGAATTATCTGCATGAGCTGATAACTTCCTTGAACAGGTACGCCGTGTTCAGAACTTTGTGGAGAAACTCGACAACCTGAAGGCTAGAAACGCTAATCCATATAGCAACAATAGTAATTCTGTCTCAGTAACAACCAAATTGTAGGCCTTTTATAGAGAAAAATAAAAATAAAAATCAGACCTTTGACACTGAGTGTGAAGCCTGAGTGCCCTACCCTCGTCTTCTTCAACAAAAATTACTCCGGATTTGAGGAATTTGCTTAGGTATTTGCTTTATTACAATCGTCTATTGAATTAGATATTCGACATAAATTTAATAGCATCCAAAATGTTCTATTGGAGCTTCATTCAAGATTGACCCTTTTGCGTTGTGTTATGGAACTCATGCATTTAAACAGAACAATCTTAAAGAAAAATAGGAATTTCTCCTCAGTCCATTTGCAATTTTTTTTTTTTTTCCCGATGTAGCTTCTTATCTCCAACATTCTCTTTCTGAGTCAGCTTACTAATGCGATACCCTAATGCGTACAAAATTTATCTATAGCCAAAGCTCCAATAAGAGGAATGATAGGAGATATTTTATCGAGTTTTTTTTTTTTTTTTTTTTTTAATCGGTAAACAAGAATGTATTGAGCTGCTTGGGAGCACAATTTATTTATTATAAATGAGTTTCTCTTACATGGTTGGTGTGATTTCCAATGAATGCTTGTACAAGGAGTTTATCCAACATCAGACTGCGTGCTGCTCTTCAAGCTGGATGTCACCATTGTTACCATTTTGTGTATATCGTTGTTCTCTTTGTCCTTGCCCAATAAGAGCATAGGCTTCCTCTCCATGAGCTGCATCGTCCCCAATCTTGAGCTCTTCCTCAGTCATTCGAAGAGGTATTAAAAGTTTAATGACCAAGAGAATGATGGATGTAGCCAGTACATTCCAACCAATTATAAAACATGCTCCAACCAACTGCTTCCAAAATTGAACTCCACGTTCACCGCCATAGAAGGAGCCTTTTGAATTGGGGACGGGTAGGAACATGCTTGAGAGGTTTGGATGAGCGAAGAGTCCTGTAAGAGCACCACCCAAGATTCCGGCAAGAGCGTGAGTATGCAACACACCAAGGGTGTCATCAACAGCCTGCAGCAACGGCAGCTTCCTGCTCAAAACCATCATGGTGTACCAGGGAATTGTCCCAGAAACTATGCCCATTACCAAGGCAGCCCATCCCTGAACGAGACCTGTAGATATGGGAAAGGTTGAGAATGGGGAGAAATTGAATATGAGGTCTGTCAATATACAAGGAGGCATGCTTAATTAGAAATGTTCTGACCTGCACCAGGAGTGATACAGACCAACCCAGTTATCATTCCCTGGATGGCTCCAATCACAGAGGGCTTCTTGAAGAAGAGAACATCCCAGCATGTCCATACCAGGAGACTAGTGGCCGCACAGATATGAGTGTTGAGGACAGCCATGGATGAATCCACATTAGCTGAAAAAGGATCTCCACCATTGAAACCACTCCAACCCATCCAAAGAATTCCAGCCCCAGCAAGTGCTAGTAAGAGATTGTTAGGGGGGAATTCATCCCGGTCTTCTCTCAATCTTGGACCAACCTACAGAGAAGACCAATTAAACAAGTCAAAAGATATTGGAGATTGCTGAAATCATCATTACCATAGGTGGGATATCGAGAAAAATGGGTATACTTAATTACCCAGAAAGCTGCTGTGAATCCTGCTGCACCAGAAGCTACATGAACAACATAACCACCCGAATAATCCATCACACCCCACTGGAAGAGGAAGCCACCACCCCATACGCTAAAGGCTCCGACGCTGTAGGAGAAAGTGATCCATAGTGGTACAAAGAGCATCCAAGCTTTGATGCTCATCCGACCCAGAACCGACCCGGCAAGCAGTATCACAGTCACAGCTGCAAAGGCAAACTGGAAGAAGACCATGGTAGCTGTGGGGTATAACAGTTTAGCTGCTGAAGTTACATTTTTGTAACTTGTGGAGGGGAGAACGGCTTGGGGGATCAAGAAGTCCTGCGAAACGGCAAGGCCAGCCTTCCCCCAGAATGGAAGAAGCTTATGACCAAAAGACATTTTGTAAGCCCATAGCACCCAGCAAGGCATGACGGCTGCAAAGGCAAACAGTGCCATGAATGCTGAGTTGAGTGCCCATTTCTTCTTGACAAGACCTGCATAAAGGATGACTAGCCCTGGCATGCCTTGCATGCCCACGAGTGTAGCAGATATCATCTGCCATGCATTGTCGCCCTTGTTCAGCCATTCAGGTGTAGCAGGAGCCTGGCCTTGCTGGTATCCAGAAGGAACAACCGAAGCATTTGCCATGTTTGGGTTGAGTTTCAAGCTTGTGGCTGGCTATGACCCCAAAACCATCACAAAGGATAGAAACAAGACAGAACAACTAGTTATAATATAGTCAAACGTAAGCGTAAACTTTCGGAAACTTTAAAAAACGTGCATGGTTTGGGTGATTCATGTTAGATTCTAGTATTATCGTAGGTAGCTCTTTTTGTCACGGTGTTTCAAATGAAGCAAGTCGGATCGATCCACTTTTAATTTATTTTTTGTTTTCAGTTTTCGTTAGTCCTGATCCGTGTGATATTCATTGTGGGTAGCCATGCACCAATTAAACTGGCCGGAGTTAATTAATTTATTGTAACGTTAAATGCACTGAATCTTATCACCCACATGGGCGGGAGATTCCACGAGATTCTTGGCAAAAAGTCAAGATCTGAAGTCACGAAATAGAAATTATTAGACAAAGCCACATTAATGAAGGTGGGGTCTTCCCACCAAGGCTTTCTACACCATAGTCCAAGCATGAAGAATCCCCCAAGCTGCTTGGACCTTTACCTTGGAGTGTGAACGTGGAAATTTTGCGCACAAAAAAACAAGGGTAGTACTGCATGCACGCGAGCTCCTCTATTATGCGATTGGTAAACCGCTTTTGTCCACAACAAACAAAATTGGACCTTTATGTCCTATGATCCGAAGGCAACGAATGATCCGATGTCACAATCGTGCGATGCCTGCTTTTGTAACTTATAATTAATATATATTATTACATCCATATATTAAAATAAAAATAAAAATGAGAATAAAAAACAAAAAAGGGCGAGATTCTAATTGGCCCATATATGGTTACTGCTAAATATTAATTATATCAGTTGATATTCTGAATGTAAGATATGCTATATATAATAAATTATTCGTATATAAGGATGAAATTAAACGTACGTACCTTATAAATCATACATATATTATATATATATTATATATATATATATATATTATATGTCTATATGATTCGAAACTAGGAATGTATTAATGATTTCTTAATATCATTAATTCCTTACCGTTAAGATATCGTAAACTTTTACTTTCTTTTTAAAAAATGGAGTTAATTGTAACAATTTTTTTTGTAAAAATATAATAATAAAAAAAAATTAAGGTTTTGTATGTTTTCAGAAAATATCTCATCTCATCTCATTTCATCATTACAATTTTTTAAATTCTAATATAAAATAAAATAAATAATTCAATTTTTTCAAATTCATCTCATCTTATCTCATTTAATCATTATAATTTTTTTAAATTTTAATACAAAATAAAATAAATAATTTAATTTTTTTAAATCTTAAAATAAAAATAATATTAAAAAAATATATTAATAATATATTATTTAATTATTTAATTTTAATTTTAACTTATCTTTATCTTTATCTTTAAAAACAAACTAGATATAATGATACTGGAAGGTTATAAGCTAGCTGTGGTGCTCGTGGCCACATATATAAATATATATATATATATATATATATATATATATATATATATATATACTAGTGATTTCCCAGGACTCATGTTCACTTCTCCTGCCATGTTCATATGAATTACTATGGCTAAAATATCTAATTCACAGAATTTTTTATTATTATTTTGTAATAAAAAAAAAATAGTTAAAGATAGAGACATATTTATATAATAGTTACCTATTTCCTCATCTGTGTATTTGTACAGATGGAGTTCGGGAAAATGAATGATATTGTAATCCGGTGCTCTAAGCGGTGCATCGTCATCCTGAATGTCCTCAACAATAGTTCTGGAGTTGATTATCCACTGGAATTCATACGCTTCCCTTTTGTGCCTTGGATCCAACGGCTTCACAAAGACATTACCAATGTAATAAGATCGGTATATTTGAAGCGTGTCGTCACGTAAATCAATATCTCTCCCAAAAATTACTGCTTGCACGCGATTTCCCTGTAAAAAAATAAAGCTAATATTCATTTCTTCAATTATGAATGAGAAATCAAACAACGATACGTAGATAAAGAAATTTCTTTAATACGTCAACATCTATAAGTAGCAATTTTTGATATTTTGTTGGGGAATATTGCGATTGACGCTTCGGTGATTTTTCGACCACAATCATCTTTATTTTCCAGTTTCTTGTGGTTGGGCCAATGTCCTTGACGGATGTAAAGATGGTCCGCATGTTTACTGTAAATAAAACTTAGCAAATAGGGAAATGCTAATATATAACAATAAATAAACAGTATTAATGAAACAAGTGAACAACTTTAGCAATAGTAATAATGTTAAAAGAATTCAAATACTTACATTAAATCACAATGAATCTACCAATCTCAAGAAGTTTCTATATACAATATTTTTTGTATAATTCCTTTCAGAAACAGAGGTTGTTGTTGGTCTTATGAGTAATTTAACTGATTCAGCAGTTTTAGCTCTTGACATTGCAACATATAATTGCCCATGGGAGAAGACAGGTTCTGGTAAGTATATTCCGACAGAATTTAATGTTTGTCCTTGTGATTTGTTGATTGTCATTGCAAAACAAAGTATAATAGAAAATTGTGTTCTTTTAAATGGGAAGCCATTATTTTCATTTGTTTTGGGTAGAAATGGTATTCTAGGTATAAAAATTCTTTTACCACTGTAATGGCCAGATGAAATCTGTGCGTCAATCATATTACGACTAAAGTTACAACAAATTAGCCGTGTTCCGTTGCATAAACCCTCTGAAGGATTAATATTTCTGAGCAACATTATAGGACAATTTTTTTTAAGTAATAATTCATGAGCTGGTAATCTATTTGGTGTTAATGTATTTAAAAAATCTTCCATAATGCCCTGTTCAGATACGTCAACAGTTTCGTCGAAACTATAATATCGCACTATATCGCCGGGAAATTTATCAATAAGAATAGCATTTAGTTCGTCAACTGATTGATTTTTTGGAGTTAAAACAGCTCGATTTGCCATCTCAGTTAGGTTGTTCGAATAGTTGGAGATGTTCCCATAAACAGCAGATAACAAACAATTTAGAGATTCAACATCATTGTTATAAGAAACAAGCATTTCTCCTGAAATTTTGATATTTTCATCCACAGTTATCGGAGGATTACCGTTGCCCAGTTCAATCAGATAACGTGAGAAAGTTGGATCTAATCTGGCTCTAATGTTTTCTGTTAATTTAATTTTTTGTAGGAAATGCCATAAGTATGAAGAAGCTAAGCTTCCATCGATCTGTTGTTTTTTTGTACTATTACGAATTACAGGTAATACCTGACGATTGGTGGAGCAACACCAGATGATGCAAGCAAGTGCTATTATATTTCTTGATCTAACTGTTGCTAGAAGTGCTTTGTACAGAAAAGTTTTGCCAGTACCAGCAGGACCTTTGACGAAAAATGCACCAGATTCATTTGACAGTAAGGTTTGTATTATCAAGTTGTATGCATTTTTTTGTTCAGAATTTAAGGAATTTGATGCAAGTAAATCTTCTTCTGGAATTATGATAGTTCGTTCATCCACAATTTCTGTATTAAACAATTCATCATGGTCACAAGATATATCAGTAGGGACAAAATGATACATTTTTATATGTTTTCCCATAGATTCAATTGTGGAAGCAATACTTTGTAGGACCATTCTACTAACAGTTGATGGTGACATGTTTGTTGTAAGGAAATCTATAGACATTTCTTTTTCAAATCGTTCCCAAAGTTCTTTCGGATTTGTAGGATTACAGTACACTAAAATCATTGAGAAAAGACGTCTTAAACTGCTTGGTATTTGATATAGACAAGCCTCTTCTAAACAATCTTCTAAACTGCTATCTTTATCTAACAAGCTATGCGAAGTAGCTGCTTCACGATATGTTGATAAGACAACACCATTAAATGTCCTTAATTTTTCGAATGATGTTGGTCCTTTTATATGATTTAATAGTATTCACAAGTAATATCTTTCTCCTTCAAATGAGTTAGCTGTAACAATTCGACCTATAACAGTTTTTTTCTTCCTTGGTGTCCAAATTTTTTGTTCAGAATTCCAAACAAACTTTTCAGGAAACTCTTTATACAACAAATTTCGTGCACTCTCATCAATTTGGTTCCTATGGAAAAACGTTGTTAACATTGATCTGTTCAAGAAGCAAGAGTTTAAAACAATATTTAGATTTTGATGTGCACGGAAAGATACTAAATGTTGATTCTTAAGATGTAGATGCAAACTATAGACTGATGGATACATTTCATTAAGTGTAAAACCGTATATCCTCCACATTGCCTCAAGGGGAGTAATCCACCGGCCTGATTGAAATTGTTCGATTTCATCAATCTGTTCGCTATTTTCTTCGTTGATAATATTGAAAGCAATCCAATCATGTCCCTTATAAATATATTTATATAAGTATTTAACAGCTTTAATTGTAGAACAGATCTCTACGTTAATATGACAGTTATATTTAGAAAGAAGGTATGGATTGTATGGAACAACCTAACGATTGTCTAAATTTTTACCTCTGATTTTAGCAGTAATTCCATTGTCACGACGCTTATACAGTGGGAAACAATCTGTTCCGACAGTTGTTGTAGGTGCGAAATCTTTTGGGGTATTGGCTCTTACAAATGCCTATTTTTTTCATATATACATTGTCTGGATTCAAAATTCCACAAGGACCATGCATCATATGCCTAACAACGGCGCTATACAAGTGTAATTTTTTTGTCTTATCAGGTATTTCTGCTGAAACGATTTCATCAAAAGTCTTAAGGGCATAAATTCTCCAATCTCTCTGAAGTATAATTAAGAAATGAATGTGTGGAAGACCTCTTTTTTTATGTTCAATCGTATAAACGTATGCTGCGACTTTGCCAAAATTTTTTTTTTTGAATAAATCAACTTTTAAATCTTCTAATTTTGCTCTAAAAATTCTGGCAACTAAATCAAGGCGATTCTGAACTTGTTCTTGTGGATGTAAATGTTCTAAGATTTCATTCCAGTTTGGATTGCATGTCATAGTTAGGAAAATGTCAGGTTTGCCAAAACGTTGAACCAAAGCCATTGCTTCCATATATCTCTTGCGCATATCTCTTGGACTTCCAATAAAAGACGAAGGTAGGATAATGCGTTTTCCAATTTTGGAAGCGCTAGTTTCTCCAATTGAAATACTATCTACAATACCCTGATATAAATCTGATCTTATTTCATGTTGTTTTGTACGGAAATAATCTAGTTTTGATGTTTCAATTTTGATGTACATGTCAACAACAAATTGTTGTAATAGACGGCCAGATTGCAACAAAATTGATCTGTGTGTATCTCTCATTTGTAATTTGTAACAGTAATATTCACGGCAAGAAACTGCTGGCGCTTTCTTCTTTTTCTCCAGAACTAAAAATAATGGAATTTAGAATTTAGAAAAATTATATGATATCAGAATATACGACTAAATATATAGGAACGTATCATTACCTTGTTGTTCATTCTGGAGAAATTCTTCTGCGCTATTTGAATATTTGATGTCACGTGATTCTAACATTTGGTTGGTTACTGATACTGTACCTTTTTTGATTTTTTTTATTCCTTGATGCCAACCAGGATCACCGAAAGGAAACAATAATGGATCGTAATAACCAAAATAGTATTGAACAATGTGACTACCACCAGCTTTGTTGAAAACAATAATATCACGGCCTTTTTGTTCAGCACCTGTGTCAGTTTCTATCCAAAGAGCTGCAACTTGCGATGCCGAGGGAGCATTGTAAACACGTTGATCTAAATCACCATCTGATCTTATACGAATTGTATGATGTTGAACATTTGGAATGTTGTTGAGATTACAGAAAAACCGAGAGTATGGATTATCTTCAAGTATAATCATTAGCTGAGCAATGATCTAAGCATCTAATCTTTTTGCATCGTCTATACGATTTTGTAATTCATGCTCAGTATCATAGAAATATAATTGTAAATATGAAGGGTGTCCATCTTCAGGTATTAAGTTGTTAATGTAATGATATATCTGTCCCTGAATTCTAAACGTGTAAATCCCTCTGTTTCTTCTACATAGATCCGTGTCAAATTTAACCTCAAATGATGTGAAAGCGAATTTGTTATTGTACGTACGTGCATAGGTACGGAAATTTACAGAGACAGTTGAACCAGAAGTAAACAGTTGGTAAAGGTTGTCGAAAAGTTGGTTACAACTCAACGATATTGTGTCGTCGGCACAACAGAAGCCGTTGGGTTCATGATACATTCTTTTTGCTCCACAATATCGACACAAAATAACTGAGGGCAAGTGATCTGTCTTCGTAAATGTAGTTTTCAATATTTGTCTTAAAGAAGTTGTCAATCTTGGAGTAGCTATAATATTGCCAAGTCTGAAGTCAACAACCTAGGTAGAACAGGTATGTTTCTATTGACAGTATTGTCAAAGGCATGAGAATTTGAAGAAGATCCAATTTCTCTTGTAGAAATAATTCCATCATCCTTTCGAGTATAAGGTAAACTATGTTGAAATCTTGTTGCTATCTGATTTTGCTTGTTTCCATATTCTTTTCGTTCTGCATATGTTTTTCTTATCTTTTGACGTCTTTCTTCCTTCTTTTCCTCCGACTGACGGTCATACCAGCCTTTTTTCCAAGCGTTATTTCTAGATTCTTCAAATTTTATTTTTAAAGCATGTTAGATGAACGTTAATGATGATAACAGGTATGAAGTTTAAGAATTTTTTTTGTTAATACAAAATAACCTACCGGTGGGCATTGTAAACAAGGGCTACAAATGTTGCAGCAATTTGAATAACTAATAAAAATAAAGAGACGAATATATCAAATATCTAAACGTAGCAGACACACAATTATATAAGAGATGAAGAATAGTACAATCATATATATCTAAAACAGGTAGCTACTATAGTTAAACATACCCGGATGTAGAGGAGAAATAAATGGTCAATAGAGATGGAGTAGATGAACGACGATTAGAATGAAGAACAACAAGATACTTACAGAAGCAGGAAATCTGGTGGAAAACAATGTGGAAGAAAGTCATATTATATTTTCAGTCATCTACCAACATTTGCCAAATAATTATGCATTATCATTTTAGAATTGGAGGGCGCGAAATTTTTTTTAGTAAAATTTTGGTAACAGTTATAATATGATTGAAGAAAAAATAACTATATGTAAAAAAAATTATTTCTTCATAATTTTGCAACAAATTTTTTTTTGTACCTGTTTTTTTGTTTTTTATTTGGCATTGTTGAGTAATTATTTTTTTATCTGCATATCTTTGTTAAATAGTTATCAGTTATCATATTACAATTGAAGGGGTTTTTTTTCCCTCCTTTTTTTTTTATTAAAATTGTTCTAGTAGTTATAATATTATCCGAGCGAAAATAACTATATGCCGAATAAAATCTTTCTTTATAATTTTGCAACAGTAGGGTTTTTTTTTTGTTCAGTTTTTTTTTTTGTTTTTGACATGGCATTATTTTTTTTTTCTACAAATTATGAACAGTTTTTTTTATTATTCTTATGGTCCATGAAATAGCTATATGTAGAATAAAATCTTTCTTCCTAATCTTGCAGGAGGTTTTTTCCTTGTTTACCTATATTTCCTTTGCATATAATATTCTCCAAACATAGATGACTATATATTAAGAATAAAATCTTTGTTTATAATTTATGAATGAACTTGTTGCTTTTTTTTTTTCCATATGGTATTGTTAAAGTTTTTTTTCTTAGAGAAATTGTAAACAATTTTTTTTTTATTGTATCCATGATTGCAAATTTATTTCTGGTTCATTTTTTACTATATTCTCGTAGCATGTCTTCTTATAGGAAGATAAAGAAAATAAACATACCCATTATCTTACATTTCATTCTGGTACACAATACCTGCTACTTTAATGAGTTAGGCCCCTAAATTTAAAATATTTCTAATTATTTTACTTAATAACTAAGAAAAAGGAAACAAACAAATATACCAAATATGCCAACGCAGAAGGCAAACAAATATATAGGAAATGAGCGACAATACAAGTATCTATATTTAAAAGAGAGAGCTATAATAGTTTAACATACCCGGATGTAGAGGGCAAATAAACGATCACTGGAGATAGAGCAGGTCAACAACGATCAGAATGAAGAACATGGAGATAATTACAGAAGCAAGAATTCTGTTGAAAAACAGTGGAAAAAAATAATATTATACTTTCAGTCATCTACCAATGTTTGTTAAATAAGTATGCATTATCTTATTACAATTGAAGATGTTGATATTTTTGTTGATTAAAATTCTTCTAACCGTCATAATATTATCGAACAAAAAATAACTATATACAAAATAGAATCTTTTCTTCTTATGTTGCAATCCAAATTTTTTTTTTTTTTGCTTCTTCTGGTTTTTTTATATGGCATTGTTAATTTTTTTTTCCGCGTTGTAGAAATTGTCAATATTTTATTACTATTAATAATATCATTATTATATTACAATTGAAGTTGTTAATTTTTTTTTATCGAATTTCTTTTTTAAGAAATGTAATATTATCCAAACATAGATGACTATATATTAGGAATAAAATCTGTCTTTAGAATTTTTCAACCAGTTTGTTCTTTTTCTTGTTTTTTGGTTTTCCATATGGCATTGTTAAATTTTTTTGTTAGACAAATTGTCAATAATTTTTTTTTTATTGTATCTGCGATTGCAAATTTATTTCTGGGACTTTTTTTTTACTATATTCGCGTACCATGTTTTTGTATATGAAAACAAGGAAATGAACATACCCATTAACTTTCATTTTATTCTGACACAGAGTACTTACTAATTTAATGAGTGAGGTCCCTAAATTTTAGTATTTCTAATTATTTTACCTAGCAGCTATTTCATTTCAATTTATTATTGTAATTATTATTAGTTTTAAATTATTTTTATTTGATGTGTATTTTAATTTATTTTGCTATATGTTCGGATTGGGCTTTAGATTTTGGACTGCTTTTATTTGCTTGGGTTGTGGTGTGTGTAAGTTTTATTTGGACAAAGTCAAAGCCCAGCGTGTGTGTGAAATGGTGGCCCAGGTATGTGACTTGCGGATGCAGCCCGCGTGGATGAAGCCCAAGCCATGATCTGCAGCCCAAAACGCTGGATTTAGAAAATGGTATATAGCCGAAAACGGTGAGTTTTGAACAGATTGGCTAGGGTTCATATATTTCTTCTGCGTCGACACCCTCCCATTTCTCTCCTTCCTCCTTTTGTTCTTCATGTGTTTTGGTTCCATCTCCCACGAGCTGCTGCCGACGCCACCCATTAGCCGCGTAACGAAGCTTTCATAATCAGTATGCGAACATATAGAGGTCTTTTTATTTTCGAGATCTTACGTTTATCTAGCCATTACAATGTTTAAATTCGTTGCTAATTGTTTCGTTTGGTTTAATTTTTTTTTTGTGAATTTGTGAAGTTGCGGATTTTAGATCTAGGGTTTTGTACAGATTTCGAAATGTGATTAGAGTTTACATTTTATCATCCCCTTTTTTTGTATAGGTCCCCATGAAACCGAGTATGTATTTTATGATTGTGGAACTTTAAATGCCCGAGTGGTTATAAATTTTTACATGTGTAATTATAAATTTTCTTGGGGAGAAAATATGACTACACGCACTGCTTGTATCTCGGAGTAAAACCCTTTTTTTTTTAATTTCGAGTTGGTTTGTCTTTTTTTTTTTGTCTGTAAATCTGAACGGATCTTCATATATTTGAAGATATCCTGTTAAAATGTGAATGTTGTTATTTTTTTTTATTTCCCTATAGATCTACAGATTTTCAGATCCGAGTCGGGCTTTATTTTTTCCTCATCTATTTCCTGGCGTCATTTTTATTTTTGCTTTGCACTTTGTGAGATCTGAAATCTGACATGTTTCAAGTCTCTGGTGCGATTCTTATTTGTTTATGATATTTGGAGATGTATTTCTTTGTGAGAAATTCTAATCCGAAATGTGGGATGCTTGAAGTCTGAGTTGGTAATACGATTTCTCTGTGAGTTGTGATGATTTATTTGTCTGTGACATATGTCTCTTGCCTTGAATCTGAAATGTTAAATGTTTGAAGTGTGAGGTGTTAACATGTATGTATGTGTGCAGCTTCTTTCCAACATGTATGTATGTGTATGTGCAGCTTGACATATTACATTCTTTCTTACGTAAAAGCATTTTTCTTAGTCATGTGTTTCTCTATTTATTTGTCTCTATAGCTCCAAATATTACGCATATCTGTTTATATTTATTTTTATTATGCTAACAGTTGACTTTGTATAATAGTGTTTGTTTAGGAGATGTTGATATTTATTTCTATTTACTTCTCTAGACAGCTTTAAATATTATGTGCATCTGTTTATTTATTATTATTCTTTTTTGACATTGTAAGTTGTTTCCAACATTGATGCGTGTGCATTATTATCTAATAAAAGCGAAGAAATTATTGAAATTAAGAAATTCGGGAAGATGGGAACCATAAATGTTTAGTAATTCTGTTGACAGGATCATATTTAACTAAGCACAAAAACAAACAGAAGCATACCTAATTTATTCTGAACAAACCTATTTTATTCCTAAGACATCTGATATGTTTTTGTTTCAAATTTATTTCTTATATATGCCTGTTATTTTTTATTGTATTTTACTATGTTTTATATTTCTTGGGAGACCTTTGAATCCATGTACTTAAAGATGTAGTAAAGAAATTTCACATGCACACACAGAGGAAAAAAACAAACAACAACATACCCTCTTGATTCTAAGGTACTGAAACCTGGAAGGATGAACACAGCAATTTTTTGTCACCCACCTACACTGGAAAAGAACAACAACACTGACATGTATAAGGACAAAAGAAAGAAGTTTCTTTATATTTTTTTCATCTTATTCGTAGTAAGGTTTGTTAACTAATTTGTTTTACCCAAGAATTAATACCTGTAAAAGTGCAGAGCTAAGAGCCAAAGTCAGAACCAGATTTGGAAATATTAGAAGAAGAAGATGCGATGGAAGGTGATGCGATGCAGACTGGTTGGAGAGGTGATCATACAGAGGGTGAAGAGATGCAAGCGGTGAGGATAAAGGTACATAATTAAACAGTAAAGAGGAAGCTGCCATGTGGATGCAAACTGCCTGCCACGGTTTACATTATAAGATATTAATTTAAGTGTAAATATTTAATTGTAAATATTTAATTAAAGCTAACCCTACTATTGCAAAATTAACAGGCGGTGTGTATAACATGGTTGCCACTTGTTTATTGGCATGCATGCATGTATAAAAGTATGATTATATAAAATAAGTTGATGTCACCTGTACATGTTGCATGCAATGACAATATCGAGCTATGACTAAACAGAAGCAGTGAATGCCACTTACACATTGCACCTGCTCGACAGCTGTTTATTGGCATGCATGCAAATATCGAACTACGATGAAATAAAACAGCCACTTTCACACTGTGATTAAACAATAAGACGAGGGTTATAAGTGGGAAAAAAAAGGGTGTACAACAGCTACTTGCTTATTGGCGTTTATTATATATAAAGATATATAGCTGCGTCCTCGGCATTCGAGGACAGTAATAATTGATCATTATTATATGGAGATACCGACAGCGAGCTCAAGGATGCATATTCTGGGGATCAATACAAAGTATCCAATAACAGATTCAGCGATTCTGTATGCACTGAACCATATATATATTGGACTATGGAGAAGCTCTTGCTGCCTTTCTAGCAGTTTAATTTTGAAGGCTTAATCATCGTGACATGACTACGATATATATATATATATATATAATCATGATTTGAAGAATGATTCTGATGATCTTATGGACGATGTTGCGGTCATCGAGGATTAAAAAGCCAATCAATATATTGTACGTACGAATGCTGTCCTAATATTTCAGTACTCAAGGTTATAACTTATACCCACCGTGACAATTAGCTGGTATATATTTACAATTTAATGATTATATAATTATCATATGAATTTTTCTTTTTTGTTTTGACAAATGAAAGTCGGGTGAGTGTATTTCGATCGGCAGAAAAAGTGGAGAGGTTTCAGTATCCTGACTTTGAAGTTGCAGATGTTCCTGCTCCAATTGGTTGGAATTTTCAACCTCTCAATGCATGAGCTGACAATATGTCTGGAAAATAGATCTTTGGCGATAAACGAGGGGAATATTCCTTTTTGGACGTACATGATGACCTTAATTCTAGAGATGCGACATTCTGTGGAAAATTCGATCTCTACAAACTTTTCTTGGCGAAAGGTCAGATCTAGTTTGTCATTAACCAGCAAGTGGGATATTGGAGTAAATGGACCTGCAGGTATATATAAAGCATCTTCCTCTCAAATATTCTCTATCTTGATCATGTAGAAGTATTATATATGTCAATGGGGTTTGCTTATAAATTTTGCTCCTCAAAATTAACCAACAGCTAGCTGCACATTATTTCTCTTGCTTCTGATTAAATGGAATATTTGTGTGTTTCTTGCTCCAGATCATGTCTTGTTTTCTGCTGAGTTTGCCACTACTAATATATATACTAGGTCGGAATAACGTGCAAAGTACGTTTAGCTAATTTGGTGAAATAATTATTTAAAAAAAAAAGATATATTTCATAAAAAAAGTTGATTTCAATTAATAATTTAAGGTATATGGAAAAAAATGTGAAATATAGCAAATATTTAATTAGGGGTAATGATAGTTAAGTAGAATATAATAATTACATGTTTGCATAGATTAGAAGATAAAAACATTAGTTCAAAGTATAACATAATCCAACATATATTTATAACATTGATAGTTTTAGCAAAGTTGCCTGCGATAAATTTAATACAAGCCCAACAAAAACATTAGTTCAAAATATAACATAGTCCAACACATATTTATAACATTGATAGTTTTAGCAACAAGCCTAACAAAAAATCAGTTCAAAATATGTGTTCTTTGATATTTTTATTATGATCCATCATTTTGTGTCATCTTGTACAACATCAATAGAGACGACATTGAAATTCTTGTACTGCTATTGGTTGAGTCGATTGGGGTCTACTAAAAATTCAATCATCCACTCTTTCTGTGAAACTTGTGCTATAGGATTTTCTATATATGACAAATGTTCTTGTAAAGGAAATTTTTAATAGCCTTGCATGATTAATAAAAATTTAAAGAACTTATATGCTGGAAATTGATGTCTTGTAAATTAATACAAATCTTCGAATGCAATGTTTTTAATTAAATTACTATGCATGTTATAAATAAAAATAAAATTGGCATAATAGACAAGTATATAAAAATCAATTTAAATGATTTTTGTTATAATTTACTTTTAATCGTTTTTTTTAATATAAACCTCAATATACTTATAGATAATGTAGTGAATATGTCAAAAATTCTAAGATGAAATTTTTTACTCGCAACAATAAAGGCAATGGAAAATAAGAAGACATACATCACCAGTATGATTCATAAGTTCAACTGCCGAACAATCAAATGCTTCTTCTATAACTTCACTAAACATAACAACAAATAGTCTTCCTGTACCATCGTCGAGTTCAATATATGCTCGACAACTATAAATTTGATAAAAATATCATTTTAAGTTAGAATCAATAAAAACTATATATTAAATCTATAATATAAATTATCAAACAAAAAATTTGAAAGATACATACCGTAGTTGAGAAATACTTTGGTGTTTGCAATGGTAACAAAGGAAGACATCATTGTAATTATGCCTAGTTCCTTTATTACAGCCAATATATGACATGTAAGAAAATATCAGGCGCCAGTCAACCACAATTATCTTCGCTTTTATTCAAAATTTTGCTTTCTACATTACATTAGAAACAATTTTTTAGATAAATTAATTATATAAATATTTGAATTTGTTACTAAGAATAGGATTTTACTACCATGGGTTGCAAACTTTTGATCAACTCAGCAACATCACAATTCTTGATTATTTCCCAAATACCTACAGAAGACAGAGATGCAGACGAGTATGTCAAGCATTTTACAATAATACTCTCAAGTAATGAATCATTAATCATTGCCCTTAAAATTCATAAAAACAAATGCAAGATAAGAAATAAAAAATATGGAGATTTCAATATTCAAGTAGCATGAAACAAATAATGACTTATTTGTGACAATTACCACTCTTGCAATGAAGTTGCCTCAGGAACAACATGATTGATCATAAATTTACTTTTCAGACGTGATGAAAGAGATAATCCTTCATTGGAAATAGAGATCATGATTAATGCAAGCATATACAATATAAAAGAAAATATAAAATTGTTAATTATTAAAAATATCATTATAAGAACTAACTCTTATCCTTATTCCAAGTATAACTGGCTTTGTCCCAATTATTTTCGAGATTTGTTTGTATTCATCTTGCACAAATCGACCCCACATAGTTAAACATATAAAGTTTAAGCTACAAAATTGGAATAAAAAAAGAATTAACAGAATATATAAGAAATAAAGACTGAAACATAATTCTAAATCATATATCCTTCAATTTTTAATAACATTTTATATTATTGTTGATTCTTTAATTCCAATTTATTATTATTATTATTATTATGACTTCCATTATTTTATTTTACTAAAATACTTGGGAAAAATGGAATTAGAATTTGGTATATTTATTACATTTTTTTAGCATTAACAAAACTTATCATAACAACAATTCCCAAAACACTAAGAACATTCCTCCCTTGCAAAGAAAAAGAGTTAAAAAAAATTTGAATAAAATATGTTAAATTATATTCTCTTTTCTTGGAAAGGAACAATGTCCTAAGTGTTTTTGGTTTTATCATTACAATATAAATTTTGTCTTTTTAATAATGTAGCAAATTAACAAATTCAAAAAACCATTCTTTGCAAAAAGCCATAATTATACTACTATAGTGAAATAAGGATAGTTGAAAGACACGTTTATTATGTACTCAAAGCGAAAGAGATTAATGACAAAAATAAGAAAAAATAAAGAAGAAACATTATTGCATGATTTGAATTTTTTTATACTTATTTAGAATAAGTATAAAAAGATTGTTCAAATATGTTTTTTTGTAAACATTTTGGAATGATGCAAAAAAATTTAAACCACTCTTAAAACTTGTTTCTAGTATTTTATTCAAAACTTTCTCATTAATCCCAAACCCAATAGGGACATAAGAATTTTTTTTACACTTCTCCTATTTTGTCACAATAATATATTATATAAACTTCAATTTTCTAATAATATTTTATATTATTATTGTCTCTTTAGTTTCAATTTATTTTTATTATTATAATGGTTTTCATTATTTTATTTTACTATTACAAAAGTTGTTGTGTATTTTGTGTTAAGGTGTTTTTTTTATATATATTTTATTTTACCTTTTTAGATTGGGTCTTGTAGTGTTTGGGTGAGTTTTATTATTGTTGGGTCGAGGGTGTGTGTGTGAAAGGCCCAGCTTGTGTGCCAAAGGGGAACCTAGCCCTTCTTCCTAAACGCTGCCATTTTGAATTAAAGGTAAAAATCCTATCTTTTTCTTCTCCTCCCCCCTCCTCGCGCTGCACACACCTTTTCCATTTCACTCCCTTCTTCACCTCTCTTGGATCCACCCATGCTCCCTTCCCTCTCCTTCACAAACCCTAACACCTTCACCATTTTTTAAGAATCCTAAATAACATCTCCTTTCGTCTTCCTCTCTTTCACGAACCCCCCCTCTTTCTCTTGAACCAAAACAGACAATCCAATTCCTAAACCTCTCTCTGTCGAAAATGCAATAAAAATGGCTCCGTTGATCTCCATTTTCAGTTTGACCTCCATGCTTTTTGTCCTTGAACAAATAGAATGAAGATGGCTTCCACTGAGCGTTGGTGTGTGTGTGTGTGTGTCTCTCTCTTTCTCTCTTTCTCTCTCTCATGTCTGTTTGTTTTAGAAGATAGTGGATACAGTATTTTCTTTGGTTCAACTCACATCATATTTTTCTTCTTTTTTGTATATATTCTTTAGATCTACGATTTTTACCTCTTAGCTATGAAGAAAAAAAAATGTTATTTTCTATTCTTCGCAAACACCAACAAATTTAGACTAAAATGATACTCTAAATTGTTAATGTCGTAGGAATATATATTTTACAATTCTGCTAGGTACAACCGGAAGGGCAAATGTGGGGTAACCGGCTAGCCTACGTGAAAGAGAAAAAAAACAAAAAAAACAAAAAAGCAAAAATGAAAACGTAAAAAGGCTAAAAAGCAAACAAAGAAAAAATGAAAGAAGAAAGCAGAAGCAAAGCAAAAAGATGAAAGATGAAATTTTCTTCTTCTTCTTTAGGCAAGTACCAAACCAGAGCACAACCAAAATTCTTGGTACGTTGAAGCATTTATCTACCAAGAAAAGAAAAACCCATCTCTTCGATTTCATCATTAACATATTTCTCCCAAACTCATTTTCTAGATTTTTACCAAACCCATTTCCTAAATTTTTGCCAAACCCATTTCCTAGATTTCCCCCATTAAAAAGCCAGATCCTAGATTAGAAATGGAGGAAGATTTGATAGTTTGTCTTTGCTAACCTTTTAGCTCTATCAGCCGAAAGAAAGTGTGTGTTTCAATTTGTATTATGGTTTCTGATACTGAGAATAGCTGAAGCGTCTGTAAAATTGAACAACAAAAAATAATAAAAATTTCCAAGAAAGTGACAACAGTCTCTCAGGTAAAATTTTTCGAGAAAGTGGCTGAAGGGTTTTGGAGGCTTTGAGTGCTTGATTTAAGTGACAACAGTCTCTCATGAGCTATACCAGAGGATTTCTTTCAACAATGTGGTCTCTGAGAGTTAAATGAAACACGGTCGTTTCATTTACTGACGTGGGGCTAGTTGCACGGCGTTTATATGTGACAGTTATCTTTAGCATTTTTGTATATTTTAATATCTGTAACAAAAGCAAGGAACGTCGTTTGTTTGTGTGAAGATTTCTTTTCTGGGATCTCTCTTCCTTCCTCTCTCTCTAAAAGAAAAAAAGGAGGAAGCTTTCTCTCTCTAAAAACTCTATTTTTTGAGAGAGAAAGATAGTGGCTCAGTAGATCGAAAGCTCCCTCTTTTCTTCAATCTGGTCACGATCTAAGCTCCTTAAATGGTGCTTATGTATAAACACCCACTTTGTTGTTTGTTTTATAATTATTGATATTATTTTATTTAGTTGCTTGTTCTCAGTGGCCAGAGTTTAGGACTCGAAATTTTTCATGATGTGGAGTATCTGTCTCTCCTTCTTTTCTTATCTAAAAAAAATGGTTGGGGTATTAGGTTTCTCCAGGTACTTGCTTCATTTTTTTGCTCAATTTTTGTGGTTGCTTTTTTAGTTATTTTTGCTATATTTTTCTTCTTCTTATTGTTTTGCTATAGGAAGTAGGTTTTATTTGTTTTTGAGCTTTCCATGTGGTGATTTTTTTTTTGTTACTTATGATTTCGTGCTTCATCACTACAAAAGTTTTAAGAATTTATTTAATTCTGTCTATGTGTGCCTACTATGTTTGTTCTGTTTTGGAGCTTATGAAGAGTTCTTGTTGTGATCCTAATTATAAGGATGTGAACATCTTAACATTGTAATATCAAACTGAAGAAAATTAGAGGATAAGTGAAGAGATAAAAGAAAGTGAAACCTTTTGTGATTCACCTTGTGATTTGGTCTTGGTTTTTTATGATTTTGTGCTCCATCACTACAAATGTTTTAAGAATTTATTTAATTCTATCTATGTGTGCCTGCTTTGTTTGTTTTGTTTTGGAGCTTTCTTGTTGTGATTCTAATTATAAGGATGTGAACATCTTAACACTGTAATATTACCCAACAAACTAAAGAAATTTAGAGGATAAGTGAAGAGTCATAAGAAAGTGAAACCTTTTGTGATTCACCTTGTGGTTTATTTTTGTTTTGAAACTTATTAGTTTTTTTTTTGTAGGGCTAGGGCTTCTCATAAAAAAAAGGGGCAATTCTAGAATCAGCCATGGATATGTATCAGAGGGTTGAAAAACACAAGCCCAAGTCTCAAATATGTTTTGCTTCTTCTTATCACTGTTTGGCTCTAGGAATTATATAAATATTTATTTAATTTCTAGAGTTGTGGGTTTATGCGTACTCCTCCAATAAATTGAGCATGTTGTGTTGTGATTTACTGGTTTGATTGTGATTACTTCATCTGGTTTGACTGTGATTACTTGATCAGGTTTGACTGTGATTAGTTCATCTGGTTTGACTATAATTAGTTCATGTGGTTGTAAATATATTATGGTCTTTTTTATGTTTTCAGTATATCAAAACCATGATGGTACAAAATTATCAATGAAAGATGTTTTGTACCTTTTGTTCTTGTTCTTTTTGTGTTCAAAACACTTACTCAAACTTTATTTAACGAAGCCAGAAAACAGTATAAATTCGAACAACATTATTTAGAGTTTTGAACACATTTTTTAGATTTGGAAACAGTATATATATTGGATTCTGAATAATATTTCTTAGAGGTTTGAACACATTTTTTAGATTTGAAAATAGTATATATATTGGAACACATTTTTATTTTATTTATTTATTTTGTTCTTGTTCTTTTTATGTTCAAAGCACTAACTTAAACTTTATTTACTTAGTTTTTTATTGTGTGATCTGGTTAGACTGTGATTAGTTCATCTGGTTTGACTGTGATTAGTTCTTGTGGTTGAAAATATATTACGGTATTCTTTATGTTTTCAGTGTATCAAAACCATGATGGTACACAATTATCAATGAAAGATGTTTTACACCTTTTGCTCTTGTTCTTTTTGTGTTCAAAATACTGACTCAAACTTTATTTAACCAAGTAAAAAAATAGTGTAAATCTGAACAAAATTTTTCAAAGGTTTGAAAACATTTTTCAGATCTGAAAATAGTATATATATTGGAATCTGAACAACATTTTTTAGGGGTTTAAACACATTTTTTATATCTGAAAAATAGTATATATATTGGAACACATTTTTATTTTTAGATCTTTGGATATATAATGTACATTCTTATATTATATAGTTTATTTGAACAAAGTAGTATCCTTAAATACAACATCAACAAAACTAGAAAACAATATAAGTCTGAACAACAACAAATGAAAGGAATCGAAAAGAAAAAGATAACAAAATAAATTACAACAAAAAAATGGAAAGAATCAAGAAAACAAATACAACACAACACATTATCTTTTTCGATCTTTCCATCTTTTGAACATTCTTATATATAAGCATAAACCAGCATGGAACAAACCAGAAAACAACATAAATCTGAACAACAACAAATGAAAAAAAATCAAAACACTTACAAAAATTAGAACTAAAAATTTTGAACTCTGAAAGTTCCCAACCAAGAAGACTTGAAAAGAAATTATCAGTAAAAACCAACAGTAAATAATAATAAAAAAAAGAAAAAGAAAAGCTAATACTGGAAGGAAAATAACCCAAGAAGGAAATGTGAGGAAATCTGGAGGTCTGAAAGAAATCACCAAACAAAATAAGCAAGTAAATGAAAATAACCTTCAAAGACCCTTTTAATTGCAATGTCCCCCGAACCCTCCTCCCAGGCATCCCATCACCCATCAAACTACTGCAAAACTAATCAAAACACAGCAAAACCAATCAAATCATATATGGAAAAAGAAAAGCATCCAAATCAGATATGGGAAAAAACTGGCGAAATCATGCATGCATTTTTTTTTTTTTTTTTTAGTAATGAGCACAATTTTTTTATTAACATGTATGATTTCTTTTGTTTCTTTCCTGTAGTAATGAGTACAATTTTTTTTACTCACTTGGATGTATTCTTCTAAAAAATTTCTCAGACATATATTTTATTTTATTTTGTAGGAAATTGCAATTTGGAGTATCAGATAAATAAAGTGTTGGCAGAAGAAAGATCCAATAATAGGACCACGAACGGACAGAAAACATGCATGGATTTGATTTTATTTTTTTAGTAATGAGGAAGATTTTTTATACCCACTGATGAAGGATATTTTTTTAATGGTTTTTGTATTTTGTATTTATTTTTTAGATTTTGATGGATTTTTTTTACCCACTGATTAAGAATATTTTTTTAATTTTTTTTAATTTTTTATTAGTTTTTTAGATTTAGATTTTAAAATATTTGTAATTTTTTCATATGTGACATGCATTTTTTTTCCATAGTGAGCACGGGTTTTTTTTTTTTTTTTTAAATGTTTGAAGATGTAAACTGACACAATTACTTGTACGCATGTATGATGAATTGCCATTATCGATACGCATGCACTAATGCAACTGGCGAAAAATCACAGAAATTAAATCATTGACAAAACCCACCACTCACACACCCACATTGAATCGGAAACACACTTTTATTCTAACACAATCCACCACTCAGAAGAAAAACACATATATAAAAAAAAAAACAAACTGACTGACACAAGCCATCACTCAATCAAAAAACACGTATAAATAAATAAAATAAACTGACTTACACGGACTGTAAACGGAATAAAATAGAAGAGTGAGAAATAAACAAAGACAGAACACAAGGAAAATGAATTTACTATTCATTCTTGTAGCAGTTGGATAGCTGCTTATTATAATAGAAATAAATCAAAATAAATATTTGTGATTTTTTCAAATGAGACATGCATCTTTTTTTTTTCCTTCTTCTGTAGTGACCACGGTTTTTTTTTTTTTAAGTATTTAAAGATGTAAACCGGTACAATTACCTGTACACATGTCTGATGAACCGCCATCATCTATACGCATGCACTGATGCAACCGGCAGAAAATCACATAAATTAAATCATTGACACAACACACCACTCACAGAATCAGGAAACACACTTATGCAATGACAAAATCCATCATTCAGAAGAAAAACACGTATAAAAAACAAACAAACTGACTGACACAAGCCATCACTCATAATCAAAAAACACGTATGAAATAAATAAAATAAACTGACTTACACGGACTGTAAACGGAATAAAATAGAAGAGTGAGAAATAAACAAAGACAGAACACAATGAAAATGAATTTACTGTTCATTCTTGTAGTAGTTGGATAGCTGCTTATTATAATAGAAATAAATCAAAATAAATATTTTTGATTTTTTCAAATGAGACATGCATCTTTTTTTTCCTTCTTCCATAGTGACCACGGTTTTTTTTTTTTTTTACATTTTTTTAAGTATTTAAAGATGTAAACCGGTACAATTACCTGTACACATGTTTGATGAACCGCCATCATCTATACGCATGCACTGATGCAACCGGCAGAAAATCACATAAATTAAATCACTAACACAACACATCACTCACAGAATCGGGAAACACACTTATGCAATGACACAATCCATCATTCAGAAGAAAAACACGTATAAAAAACAAACAAACTGACTAACACAAGCCATCACTCATAATCAAAAAACACATATAAAATAAACTGACTTACACACATTGTAAACGGAATAAAATAGAAGAGTGAAAGATAAACACAGATAGAACACAAGGACAATGAATTTATTGTTCATTCTTGTAGTAGCTGGATAACTGTTTATTATAATAGAAAGATATATATATATATATATATATATATATATATATATATAAATATAAATAATTATTCATGTGCCTACTGGACGTTCGGCTAAGAGTAATGGGTTTCGTCCCAATATCTGGCTCTAGAGGCCAAACTTGCTCACGAACCAACTTTTTTGCAAAGAAAAGTAAGCAATGATAGTTGATGGGATGGACAGGCCTAATGCCACTCGGCGGTGTCTTGCTCATGGAGACTTTTACAAGGTAGAACGAGAAAGATGGAGAACCTTTGATTTTATGACAAGGGAACATTGATCGACCAAAACTTACTCTGACCCAAAACTTACGCTTCCCTACGATGTCAATAAGTGGGAGCAGGTCCAGTAGTAGACTGTCCGAACAACCTACCTCCTGCTGGAAATAAAGGGACAGGTTGAACCAAAGGTAATCTTGTCCCTTCCGCGACGAAGAGCGGGTGCAGCCTCGAGGCAGCTCGAAAACTTACCCTGACCTCTATCAGGGCGAAGGAGCAGATCAATCACATCGTCGTCCAAATTACCTCCTCAGGGGGCAAAGGGACGGTTTGACTTAAGGAATTTCGACTCCTTCCCGACAGAGTGCAAGTAGTCCTCAGCTACTTAAAGAAGAAAACTTACCTTCCTTGTGAGCATCAATGTGTGGGAGTTGGTCCAGTAGCACACTGCCTAAACGACTTACCACCTGATGGACCAAGGAGGCTGGTCGAGCTAGAGGCCATCTTGTTTCCCTAAGGCGGAGAGCTAGACCAGCCCTACGGCTATTCGAATAACTTACCTCCTATGGAAAACAAAGGGACGGGTTGAGCAAATGACCACCCCGTCTCCTTGATGGAGTGCGGGATGGGTTCTTTGACCTCCTGAATGCTGCACCAAGGAATGCAGACATTAACAACATGGTAACAAACGGCAAACACATTGCGTCATAGGCCAAAGTGCCTAGGTTTACGAAGACTAACTCCTACAAAGCTAAGGATAAAATTATGATAACTTGCTTATTTTTCAATCAGGAATTAAATACGCAATGTCAACTGGCAAGAGTGGGTCTAGTCCCAAACTGTCTGAATAATTTACCTTTTGTAGGGACAAAAAGGATGGGTCGAGCCAGAGGCCTCCTTGTCTCTCCTGCGACAGAGAGCAGGTCTGGCCTCCCAGTCACCCGAATACTTACCTTGGCCCTCATTGCAACAAAGAGTAGTCCGAATTATTTAATTCGACTTCACGACCACGGTGCTACTTGGAGGGACATAGAGGCAGGTTAGCAAAATGCTTCCCTGGCTCTCCTCCAGAGAAGACAACCAGAGTCTCCTTGACGTGACTTAAATCTTAAGGGGGATTTCCATCCCCTCCAAACTAATGGTAGCTGACGAGGGTCGACATACATTGATGACACTTTTTTTTTTTTTTTTTTCCAGTTGCTTATCAAAATAAAGCAAGACAACACAAAATGGAAGAACTAAAGGACTGGGTGGGGTAAAGCTCATTCGAGAGATCGACGGCAAAAAAGAAGGAAATTGGCTCAAAGAAAGCATGGAGAGACATCGGCCTCGTCAAAGATATCGCCAAAGGTACCAAGATGATAACTGACTAACGAAGATAAACAAGAACACTATAAGCGTGGAGCCGTCAGTCGGTGGGTTTGTTGGGAATGGGTTTGGCGCTGGCGGGGTGATCCATAAAGCTCTGGATGACGGCAATCCCCTGCCAGACGCAGACCCCATAATTTCCTGAATCAAAACCCCAGGCCAACCATAAAGAAAAAGAGAGAAAAAAAAAGGAGTTATCCAGAAAGCGAATGGCCACATAAGATAAACAGAAAGTAAAAATGATAATGTTATTGACAACATATAGTTGTAAGCTTACAAGGGACAAGTTACAACGTGAAGCAACAAGTTACAATGCAAAGCGACAAGTTACAACATGAACCGCGAGCTTACAACGGACAAGTTACAACATGAAGCGACAAGTTACAACATGAACTGACAAGTTACAATGTGAAGCCACAAGCTTACAATGAACAAATTACAACGTGAAGCGGTAAGTTACCATCTTGTCTCATAGGGGCTTACTATGAAAAGTTGAAAAGTTGTACTTTAAGAATTTGGAAAAAGCTATCTTGCCTCCCAAGTTGTACCATTTAAATGTACTGCTTGATAGTTTTTTTTTACTTAATGATTAAGGAAGTGATTTTAAATGTATTGATGTATTTTTTTTTAAATATTTAAATATATTAAAAAAATGTGAAAAGAAAAATGAAAAAAAAGAAGTAACTAGCGGTCATTAGGAGTAGTGCTAATCAGGTGGCAGAGTAGCACCGTTCTAAGAATTTACTCTCAATCCATCTCATCTTATTATTATAACTTTTCTAAATTTCTATACAAAATATAATAAACAATTTAATTTTTTCAAATCCCAAAATAATAATAATAATCTAACAATATTTTATTCAATTTATCTAAAACTATCTTATCTTATCTTACTATCCAAATGAGCTCGAAATATTCTTAAAGTACTCTCAGTTTCGTATATTACGTATACATTGAAGGCTTTATACGTACAGACAATACAGTGAGAGAGAAAGATCACATCCATGCATGCTCATGTTGTACAAAACTATTTTCCAAGGCATTATATAATATAGTATGGTATATTTAATTCTAACCTAAGTGGGCGGGAATGATACATAATTAAACCGGTTGGCTTACAAATTGATGGTCACACCTCTGGCACCATTGACATATGGAGATGGTGTAATGTCCTGCGCGTAGGATGATGTATTCCAACCATGCTTTGTAGGGTCATATTTTTCTCCATCGCCCCAAAGAGCATAAGCCTCCTCTCCATGCACAGCGTCGTCTCCAATTGCCAGTTCCTCGTCCGGCATCCTTAATGGGATGAACAACCTTATGGCCAGAAGAATTAGGGTCGTGGACACTAAGTTCCAACCGGCCACAAACAGGGCTGCAACCAGTTGCTTGAGGAATTGCTTCCCACCACTTCCGCCATAGAATGCGCCCCTTGTTTTGCCTGGGAGTATGAGTGCGCAAAGCTCTGGCTCTGCCAAAAGCCCAGTGAGAAGCCCGCCCAATAGCCCAGCCACTGCGTGCGTGTGAAATACACCTAAAGTGTCGTCCACCTAATTATAAATAATCATAAAATTATAATTAGAGAGACCATATTTATATAAATATATATATATATATATATATATATATATTATTAAATATTCTAGCTAGCTAGCTAGCTATACATGATTTGATGCAAAAGAAATTATCTAGAAGGTTTATACCATTAATATATTATATAATGATAGATCAATTAACTTTATCATGTATACCTTTTTGACTTATGGACCATTTGAATTGTCTCTTATGGAAAAATATAAAAGAGAAACGTACTGGATCTTCTTTATCATGTTCTGCTTTTCGATCTTTATTTTGATTCAAATTAGATCGAGATGACTCGACCAAAAAGAAAAAGAAGGATTATTACCAGTGAATTGTGTGCAATATACCATTAAGGTCATGAGTTCATCATCACCTAATCCTAAAGGATAAGATCAGAATGAAGAAAATGAGGCTATCAATTATTATTTTATGGTTAAAAAGATTGATGCATGGTCGTATAATAATTAGACGGCTGACTATCATGACTAGAATTAGAATGTAATTTGTATATTGAAGAAAGAAGGAGAAAATAAAGAGAATATATATAGGAAACACCGAAGACAAAAAGTCAAAAGTTTTACACAAGTAGTACTGGAATTTATTTGGATCCAACGGCTATTATTGGAGATACGAGGCCTTTTCGATTGACTGAAATGAAATAAAATAAAATAAAAATGACCTCCAAATTAAAGGTCGATGTTTAGTTTTTTATTTATTTATTTTATCTATCTTTTAACATTCTTGTACCTTGATTAATTTGTGGGTTAAAAAAATAGAAAAGAAAAGGCAGAACCCAACTAGCTTCTAAGATATATTATAAATAGTCATGAATTTATAGTAGTACTAAATTAGATTGAATATTCATGCATATATATATATATATATATATATATATATATATATATATAAAATATGAAAAATTCTATTCATCATCTCCACACATGACCACAAACCACACTTTTTTTTTTTTTTTTAATTTTCTTTATCTCTTACTAGGTGGGAGATCAACACAAAACGTGAAGATATTAATACTACTGTCTAAAATATTTATAATTAGATACGTAAGATCAGAAAAGCTAGCTAGCTAGAAATTATATATTAGAAGTGGTAGTATTTAATTAAGTCGTTGAAAATGATTGATTATTTTTATATCAAAAAATCTTTACAAATTCTTACTATTCACTTACACTCTATATAATATATTTTTTAAAATTTTAAAATTTTTTTCTTTTATCAAATATTTATTATATGAATAGTGAATAAAAAATTTGAAATAGTTTAAAAAGAATAAACTCAAAAAAAAAAAAATTAAAAAAAAATTAAAAAATTTAAAAAAATATAGAGTGTGGAGTGTGATAAAGATTATATAGTAAAATCTTTTTTATATATAAGGACATATATTATAGTTGTCTACCATTATTGCAATGGTGACCATATATCGAAGATAAAAAGGTAATTAGAAAGAAAGATAATAAAGGAACGTCGAGATCAAAAGGACAAAAGTGAGACAAGAATATTAATTTCGTATTTTTAAATACGAAAAACAATTAAGCAATTAAGCCATCTATATATAATATATAAATATTTATATTACCATTATGAAATTTCATGTAAGATCGTAACAAAATCCCTCCCATCCCAACTACTAACATTGAAAAGACCAGGACCCTCATATATTAATTGATTGAGGCAAAACTAAAGTACTGCTACTGGTGGGAAAAAGCTTGCACTTTTGACGACTTTGATCTAATACAGAACGCACGCGGTGTATCGCGCGAATCACAAATTAATTAGAAAGAAAAATCAAAATCAAAATCAAAAGCACTGTGCGTGTAAAACCCTACGTACCTTTTGTAGCAAAGTAGACTTTTTGTGAAGGATCATCATCGACACCCATGGAATGCTACCAGAAAGGATCCCCATCACTATAGCCGCCCACGATTGTACCAACCCTGCGCGCAGCACCAATATTCATCATCGATCATAAGTCATTAATTAATTAATTAATTAATTAATATATAACTACAAAAGAAAAATCCTTCAAATTTTTATTTGAAATTGAGGTATTCAAATGAAATAAACAAATACCTAAAATAAGTCTTGCAATACTCATATTTTAATTTAATTAATACTATCCAAATATTTCATCTTTGGGGTATTATAAATATATAAAAAATTTATGTATAATCACTTTTACATATTTTTTATATATTTCATTAATATGGTTAGTTCCATCACTTATTTTTAATATAAATTAATAATTATTTTATCCAACCACGTCAGTTAAATGTGTAGAACTCATAAATATATATTCCACACGTGTGTACCTGCTCCTGGAGTAATGCACACTAGTCCGGTCATCATCCCTTGAACAGCACCTATCACCGAAGGCTTCCCGAAGAAGACGACGTCCAGAGACGTCCAGACAAGAAGACTCGTCGCCGCACATATGTTTGTGTTTAACACTGCTATTGAAGCGTCGATGTTTGCCGCGTATGGTGCTCCACCATTGAAACCTGACCATCCCATCCACAGCAGCCCCGCACCGGCAAGCATAAGCAAGACGTTGTTGGGAGGAAACCTCTCCCTGTCACTCTTTAGCCTCGGGCCAACCTATATATAGTACCATATAGTCCAGTTCAAACATTCATATATACCAGTAAAGTTGATGTAACCAAAGAGAAAAGAAGAGAAATTTGGTTGGTTGGAACTTGGTGAAAGGTTTTTTTTTTGTTTAAATAAAAATTGGGGAAAGGTTAATGAAATAGATATGGTACCCAATAAGCGGCAGTGAAACCGGCGATTCCTGAGGAAAGATGGATGACATAGCCGCCGGAGTAATCTATGACACCCCAGTGATACAAAAAGCCACCACCCCAAAGACTAAAGGCTCCGACGGTGTAGGAGAACACAAGCCAAAGAGGGACAAACGCCATCCACGCCTTGATGTTCATGCGCCCCAGAACAGACCCAGCAAGTAAAATCATGGTAATGGCGGCGAAAGTGAATTGGAAGTAAACGAGCGAGGCCATCGGATAAAAGGGCTCAACGGTCTCCGACCGGCCATCTTCAGTAGTGTGCTTACTCTCGGGGACTTTGGCCTGGTGGACGAGGAATTTTTGGCCAAGAGCGGGTGCGCCCTTTCCCCAGAAGGGGAGGAGTTCGTCACCGAAGGCCATGCGGTAGCAGACGAGGACCCAGCAGATAAGCACAGCGGCGAAGGCGTAGAGAGCCATGAAGGCCGAGTTTACTGCCCATTTCTTCTTGACGATGCTGGCATAGAGGATGACCAGGCCCGGCATGCTCTGGAGGCCTACGAGAGTCGACGCCGTCATTTGCCATGCGTTGTCGCCCTTGTTTAGCCATAGTGGCACGGCTGGGCTGACAGCTCCGTAGGCCGGTGTGGTGTTCATGTGGCTGATCTAGCCGATCGGGGTAAGCTACGTACGAGTAGTTCGAGGTTTGGTTCTTCAGCCACCGTAAATCTATATATATATATATATATATAGAAATTAAGCTTTGTCCTCCCTAGCTAGCAGGTCCGTTTGTAGTTGGGTGTGTGTGTGTGTGTGTGTTGATGTATAATGCTCCATGGAGAGTCCGTCGGTCTTTTGTTGACTGCGTGATGGAATTAAATTCAAAGGAGGCTTCGTGTGAAAATTCAGTGGCTTCTTACATATGGCGGCTATAGTGAGAAAACTTAACCGAAAAATAAAAGAGGGATTTCGGCCGCGTTGGATATATATTCTAATTTCCAACCAAAACTTTTCCACGTGCACCTGTCCAACGTGAAATCGTTGTGAAGTAGCGTTTGGTCGATGACTCGAGGTACGGAACCGTGTGGGATGGGATCGCACATGCATGTACGGATTCTTTATCTGGCTTTTGGGGCTAACTCATGCTAGCTTTGACTGACCAACATTTTTGGTCCATTTTCTTCCCTCCTCTCGCGACAATTCCTTCTATTCCAAGAAGCAAGCACTTATCTCCTTGAGTATTTTTTCTTTTTTCTTTTTATTTTTTATAGCAATCTCCTTGAGTATTTAATGTTGTTCCTAAAGTGACAATTACGGAACATAAGAGAAATGCTATATCTCTCTTTCACTCAGAATTGAATCTTTTTTCAATAAGAGTAATGCTATATATATACTATATCAACATCTCATTTTCATCATACTATATAAAATTAATGTGATACTTTTCTCATTTTTAAATAATCACTTTTTAAAGAAAAATTTCAAGGTTGATTGGTATAGTTTGTCCTTCCACGCCTGCCTTCCAGTCGTAATCTTCAATCGGTAGATATTGTAATTATAACAAAAGCAAGCTAATCAGAATGTTATACGTAGAAGTTATACATATTAATTATGTATGTCGTTTTGTTTTCCCAAAAAATCCCACATTTGGTTTGGAGCTGAGTGGTAATTATAAGATCACTTGATGAACTTAACACGCATGCAGTCCCGACTCCCTACTCTAAATTTCACACTGTCCGGCCAGCTTTTAATTAAGTTATGCAGATCAGCTCATGACTACGCGAGTTGAGGATCAGTTACTGCAACATTTATATCGTAACATGTCATATATGATCATATAGATCAATGTTATTCAAGTAGTATATTTGCAATTGTTTGGAAGTCAGGGAGATGGGCCTTGAAACACGGGGAACGCTGGTAGATAATCGATGCTGCGCGAATAAGGATGCTTGCTGTTAAACCCCATATGAGGAAAGCACCTTTCTCACATTGGAAATCAAATAGATGAAGAATGTACTTCCTACCCATCCACTCCCTTGCTTCACATCTATGATTATCTTCCTACAAAACATAAGAAAATTAAGCATATATATTATGAATACCAATTGAAATTTAGTGTTATAAATTTGGTGCAGTAGTACTAGTACCACTACTGCAGTGAACTAGCAAGTACCTATAAGAGTTGGGTAATATTAATAGACCATTTGTCTAAAAATGTTAGCACGTATGAGAAACATTGATCTTGCTTAATTAGAGTTTTGGGGGTGGAGATATATATGCAGCCTTGCAACAGCTAATTGCAGGGACTTAACTGATCTTTAGTTTTTGCAACAAGGGGAGACGTGCGTTAATCTCACAATAGGTTGTTGTCTTGATCCCAATGAAAGAAATGTCTTTGATGCTCTAAGCCGTACGCTTATGTGCAGAATCTACATATATGGGGTCGGGGTATGCATTAATTTATCAAATGGATTAGGTCTGTCGGATGACTGCATGCACTTTCCTATTAACCCAAGCTATCAAGGAAGATAATACAGACAACTCACAAAAGCTCAGAGTCAATCAGCAAGATTTGTGTACGCATGATTCTGGGATCAATTTATGATTTGGTTGTAATGTTTTAATTTTCTGTAACTATTTACATGTAAATGCTATAGATTTACGTTATTGCCTTCCATAGATAGAATACTCAAAATTCGTGTATAAAAAACTTACCTTGTACATTAATAAGATTTGAGTTCATAATTCTTCCAAGAGCAGTGTTATTCCCTTTCATGGTATTAAGAGAGCCGGTCTCTAACGATTTAATTTTCTTCTGAAAATGGCTGCAATTCTTGGGTCTTCTGCTCATTGATTATCAGCATCAATGCTTCCACTACCATCAACGAAAAACTCACTCCATCCACCTTTCCTCAATGGAGAGCCCAATTCGAAGCACTTTTGATTGAATACAACCTCATCGACTTTGTTACTGGCGAGCGTATATGCCTTGCCATTGATGCCGAAAATTCTGCAACCTCCAAAGCAACGAATTCCCATTGGATTCGTCAAGATAAACTAATCTTTCATGCTTTTCTTGCCTCAACTTCCACTGCCATTACTCCTCTTCTTGCATTCTGCAAAACGTCTCACCAAGCTTGGACAACACTCACCCTTCTCTATGCTGAAAAATCTCGAACACGTGCAACGAAACTCAAAAAGGACCTCACATTGCATACTCGTGGCAGCCATTCAGTCATTGAGTTCCTCCATGCAATTAAGATAATTGTAGACGAACTTGCACTAATCGATCATCCTATCTTGGATGACGATTTGACCCTTTACATCTTAAATGGGTTGGGTCCAGAATTTTAGGAGATAGCCGCTCCAATTCGGCTCAAGAAACCTCATTAAAATTTGAGGAACTTCATGACCTTCTTGTTGGCCGTGAAAAATATATTTGGAGGATGGAAACCAACTCTGCGCAACAATTAATTGCCACTGCAAATTACTCGCATCGGCATAGAGGACCGAGCAACAATGCCAACCAGAGTGCTTCATCTTCTTCAAGCAAAGGCCATGACAACAAAAAGAAGTCGGCTTCCAATTTCGGGCCCCAAAAATTCAACATGACGACTAGTCTTTCCAATCTTTTCAATACACTATGAATATGATGGTACTGATGAAGTGGTAATTGGAGATGGATCAGGTTTGCCTCTATCTCATGTTGGTTCATTATCTTTTAAATCATCTAATCGTATCTTTCATCTTAAAGATATCTTATGTGTTCCAACAATTAAAAAAGAATTGATTTATGTTCATCATTTCACCAAGCAAAATGATGTTTATTTTGAATTTCATCCATCTTATTTTTTGGTAAAGGATCAGATCACGAGGACGACGCTCCTCAAAGGTGCATGTGAAGATGGTGTGTACCTTTTGCCAGAGAAGTTAGCTATGGCTTCCAAAAATGTCATTGCTTATGCTCATGAAGTAATCTTCAAAGGTGGATCGCACAAAAGGTTATTCATCTTCTTAAATTTTCAATCATTTAATTCGTGCTTTTTCATTTCCTACCAATAAAACTGACAATAATGTTTTATGCAATGCTTGTTCTCAAAATAAAGCTCATTGACAACTCTTTCATTCTCATGGTTTAACTAGCAAAGCACCTCTTGAGTTAATTTATACTAATGTTTGGGGTCCCTCGCATAATATTGGTATAGATGGTTTAAAATATTATGTTATTTTTATTGACCATCATACTAAATATATTTGGCTCTATCCAATGTCTCACAAATCAAATGTTCAAATCATTTTTCCTCAATTTAGAAACCTTGTGGAAAATAGATTTAACACTCAAGTCAAGAGTATTTACTCTAACAACGGAGGTGAATACATTGCTCTTAAATCATACTTTTCTATTCATGGCATTGGTCATTATACAACCACTCCTCACACACCTTAACAGAATGGCATGTATGAACGACGACATCGCCATCTTGTTGAAACTGGGCTCACGCTTCTCTCAGATGCAAATCTTCCACTTTCATTTTGGCCCTATGCTTTTCAAACGGCTGCATATCTAATAAATAGAATGCCAACCACAACATTGCAAAATAAAACACCATTTGAGAGGCTCTTTCATCAGACCCCCAACTATCTAAAACTCAAACTTTTTGGATGCCTTTGCTATCCTTTGACACGGCCATATAACAAGCATAAGCTTGAGCCCAAAGCTAAGCCTTCCATCTTTGTGGGCTATCCCTCTCTCAAAATGCATATTTGTGCTTCGAGCCCAAAGCCTATCGTCTCTTTCACTCAAGACATGTCTTGTTTGATGGAGGGAAATTTCCATTTTCTGAATTGTGCCCTAAACAGAGTGCGGCCATAAACCCTACTTCATCTTCTCCCATTGAACCTCTCGTGTAGCTTCCTCTGTCGACAAACTCAGCTTAGTTCATGCTAGCAGTTATTTCTCAAGCATTGGGTACTCCTCATTCTCTGGCACCCTTGATGGAGGCTTCTCCTCCACCAATTCCTCACCAGGTATGTGTTTCTCAACTATCCTTTTCAGTTTTGAATGAAGTTTCTCTCCCAAATATGTCATCAAATTCTAATCCTGTTGTGACCCGATCACATAATATGGTGACTTAGTCAATGAATAATATCTATAGACCAAAAAAGTCATTTCTTGCCACAAAGCATTCGATTCAACCCTCCCTGGAACCCAACACTGTGAGTGAAGCTCTTTCTGATCCTTGTTGGTGAGATGCTATGTCCTTAAAGCTAACAACTCTCATGCGCCATGGTACATGGTAGTTAGCAATCCCTCCAAAAGGATGCAACATTATTAGATGCAAATGGGTTTTTCGGATCAAAAGATTGGCTGATGGATATATTGACCACTATAAAGCGCGGTTAGTTGCAAAGAGGTTCAATCAAAGACCGGGTCTAGACTACAAAAAGACTTTTAGTCCCATAGTGAACCCTGTTACCATTCGCACCTTGTTGTCTCTTGCTGTAATGCAGGGCTGGTCACAGAGACAACTGGATGTGAATAACGCATTTCTGTATGGATATCTTACAGAAACAATCTACATGAAATAGCCACCTGGATTTCGAGATCCAGAAAAACCAAACCATGTTTGTTGTCTTAAAAAGGCTATATATGGTCTCAAATAGGCACCACATGCTTGGTATTCAACCCTTAAACAAGCACTAGTTGTGTTTGGTTTCTTCAATACTAAATCTGATTCTTCATTGTTTGTGTACAGTGCTGGTTCCATAATAGTCTACTGCCTGGTATATGTAGATGACTTGGTTGTCACAAGAAATGATTCAAAATTTGTGGCCAGTATTATTACTCAACTTGGACAAAAGTTCTCCATCAAGGACATGGGACCATTGCACTTCTTCCTCGGCATTGAGGTTATTCCTACCACTCATGGCTTGTTCTTAACACAGCACAAGTACATTCGAGATCTTTTGGCAAAAACAAATATGGATGGAGCTAAGGATGTTACAACTCCACTTTCAACCTCGGTTCCTTTGAAATTAGATGATGGAGCCTCAACCGTGGATTCTATAGAATATCATCGTGTCATTGGAGAATTGCAATATCTTTCTCTAACTAGACCCGACATCAGCTTTGCTGTTAATAAGTTATCTCAGTTCATGCATCGTCCCACAATGACTCACTGGATTGCCACAAAAAGATTGCTTCAATATTTGAAGAACACGTTTTCTAATGGAATAACCATTTAGAAAAACATACGTCCAGCACTCACATGCTTTACTGATGCGGATTGGGTAGGCAATTTGGGTAATAGGATCTCTACCTCAACATATCTTATTTTACTTGGCACGAATCCAATTTCATGGAGCTCAAATAAACAAAGAGCAATTGCAAGGTCATCCACATAAGCCGAATATTGAGCATTGGCCACTGCAACATCTAAATTAATGTGGATTCTTTCACTTTTCCAAGAACTAAAGTTTACTCTTGAAAAGTCTTCTCTACTACTTTGTGTGCTTTGTGATAATTTAGGTGCCACACATCTAAGCTTCAATCCGGTTCACCATTCAAGGATGAAGCATATTCAAATAGACCTTCATTTTGTCAGAGATTTGGTTCAAAAAAATGTCCTTCAGGTTTGGTATGTCCATACCAATGATCAACTAGCAGACTTGTTAACAAAACCACTCATGCATCAAAGAACAAATCAACTTAAAAACAAGATTGGACTTGCCGATGGTAGCCCATTCTTGCGGGGGCGTATCAAGGAAGATAACACAGACAACTCACAAACAGCTCAGAGTTAATCAACAAGATTTGTGCACGCATGATTCTAGGATCAGTTTTTGATTTGGTTGTAATGTTTTAATTTTCTATAACTATTTACATGTAAATGCTTTAGATTTACGTTATTGCCTTCCATAGATAGACTACTCAAAATTCGTGTATAAAAAACTTACCTTATACATCAATAAGATTTGAGTTCAGAATTCTTCTAATAGCAGTGTCATTCCCTTTCACAAGCATTATATTATCATCATACAGACTCTAATGCCATGGCCCATACACGATTATTATCTACTTATTGAGAGACTTTCAAAAAGCAAGTTTTGAAAGTTTTGTGAGGACCCATGTGGTGTACAAAATATACCATCCTTTTTAGATGTTTAGAAATTATTTGCTATTTTATTTATTTATCTGATATCATTTAGGGGTTGTTTGAATTCACAACTCTTCTCAATTCATCTTATCTTCATCATTATAACTTTCTTAAATTCCCACACAAAATATAATAATTTTTTTTTCAAATTCTAAAACAAAACTTTCCCAAATTTCCACATAAAATATAATAAACAATTTAACTTTTTCAAATCCTAAATCAACTTTCTCAAATTTTCACACAAAATATAATAAATAATTCAACTTTTTTAAATATCAAAATAATAATAATATTTAAAAATATTATTTTTTACTATTCACAAATCATCTCAACTCATCTCTAAATCCAAATGTCTCCTTAACGTTATAAAAAAAATGTCTGTGCAAGTTGTCTTGCCAGTCGGGAAGCTTACCAAACAACAGTTTGGTTTATCAGACACTAGTTATTTTCATGCTTTTGTTATTAATTCACTCGGATTGTTGTCTTGTTTTAAACATTTTAAGAGCATGGTTGAAAGTGCATTAAATTCTAATATAAAATGCTTGAAAACATGATATGGTGGTGTCAAATGAAATGATGATAACTCAAAAAGTGATGGATATTATTTATCTTTTCAATAAGAATGGTTGATATGGGGCTTGAGTTTGGTGGGAGCATACATGGAACACAAAACATAACACCGGCCACACCCCGGCCTGCAGTCTCTTTCCTTGGTCCCTTTCTTACCTGATCTGTATATTATAAGATGCTTTTCACAGAGTTAGGAGCTGTATTTCTATTCAAATGTTTTCAGCCCTTTTCTTTGGGAATAGGTGAAGAATTCCTCTAACCCCTGCTTTATACAAAAAACGGAAAGAGAGCCGCACAAAAAGTTCTCGGCCTTTTTCATTATATTTCAAGGCCAAAGAATCAAGGGTAAGAGGGCAGGTCACTATCATGTGTTGCAAAAATGTGAGACATGGATGTACTTGGAGTACTTTTCGTTCAAACGTTTGGTAGAGTTTTTTTCCTGATGATCATTTCCCGATCGATTATCCTTTTGTGTTTATCTATTTGATAACAAGAGTTCATAAATAATCCCCAAAACCAATCTAGAAGTAATTAGAGCTCAAGATTAAATGGGTTAAGAAGTAAAAACCTTGAGAAACATCTCCAACGGAACATCGAAAATATTATCAACTTCATCTGTATTGAGTGAAGGCCTGAAATCTCCTTTCCTGGCAAGTAGGCCTACCACAGGGACAACCTTGAGTTGGTGCTGCGTGCATGATCATCAAGTGACATAACAAAACATGATATTCAGCTAATTTAAAACAAGATATTAAATTGAAAATCATCAAATATGATATGAACCACATGCAGCTAGCACCTGAGAAATAAAAGGCTCTAATGTGGCAACAACTCGAACCAGATTAGGTTCCAATCCTATCTCTTCCTTGGCTTCTCTTAATGCAGTAGCTGAGTCATCTGCATCCCCTTTCTCAAATTTCCCACCAGGCAAAGCTACATCCCCTGTTTGTCACATGGAAACATACGTCTCATCAATTCATGCACTCCTTTAATTATTTCAGTACTTTTTCTGTGCCAACATGCACTTATAAGGTCCACACACACGCACGCGCACACACACACACACATATCTATATATGTGGCGTTTATCTACCTGGGTAAGAGGACAGTTTCATGGATCTCTTGGTGAGAATAACTCGTAATTCACCTTCTTCACCTTCAAAGAGACAAATCAGAACCGCCGCTCTTCTCTCCGTCCAATTGACACAAGGAGACCGATCATTTTTTACAGCCACAGACTTGACAACTGATCCAAAATCCGACCTAATGCTACAAGATTGATCCTTCTCTACTTTTTCATTTTTTAGTCTTGGTAACTGAAGCTGCTTTGCAAGTCTTTGGAATAGTTGGCTTCCAGAAATCTCTTCCCCAAGCTGGCACGGCTGAGATGCGAGAGAAGCCATCTAATTAATGGAGTACGTTTTTGGCAAGCCGTGCCCATTTTCTATAAAACATATATAAAGAAAAAATTGTAAAGCTAGGCCAGGGGACCAATATTATGGGATACAAAGTTGTGATTACCATTCTATTCTGTGGGATCTAAAAAAAAGTGCAATTGTGCATTATTCTGGCCGATACTGTACATGGTGCATGCATGCGCGTGAATCATCATGAGTAATTTTTTTCTCCTCTAATTATTAATTTATCCCTAATATTATTTTATTTTAATGTAACCCAAATATAAACCATGCTATCTAAGGATCATATAGATAATGTGGAGCACCATATAATATAATATCTTGGGGTTGAGAGTACATGATGAAAAGATTCAGCCAAAAATGGTTTGGTTCATTAGAATTCAATCGGTGTAGTGCTATATATTAAATAGTTCCTAATTTTCCTACAAATAATATACTACAATTAATTGATCTCTTTCCACTAGTAGCGAGCTGCATGGCCTTTTTCTCCTTCCCTTTCAAAACATATTGTGGCAGATTGCTCACCATATGCATATATAGCTCGAAATCGTTTGCCTCCCACCCCCATCAATAAATTAAGCATATTCGTAAGAACCCAAGTGTATAATGAGAATGGAATTATTTCAAAGGCACAAGGATGACAAAGAAAGGGAATTTTCACCGATCGTCGACTATCATGTATTATGCAAGTTGGGTCGAAGTATATATGCCATCGCATAAGGAACTTCCCAGATGCCCCGGCCCAAGTACTTTTCTTATCCCAAGCTAAGGTGCCACGCTCTTTGCAAATCAAAAGGCGAAACACCCTTTCTATTCTTTTTAAAGTATTGTATTCTTCTACTGTAAGAAAGGGACAATATCATAATGGGCACCCCCTATTCGAAGTTAATTTTTTGTGACGATTCTTTTGCTGCAAAAAACTATTGACACTGTAGCGGGATTTATTTCCATCGAATAGAAAATATTGAGTCATTTGCGGCGATTTTTGTCTATCGCTGAAATTTATCAGAAATGATACTTTAATTTCATGGAACATGCAATGAATTAGAAATCGCCGAAAATGATCAATTGCAATGATTATTAAGAATATTTGCGACTATTTTGAGAACTAAAAAAAACCTATTTTTTGTAGTGGTTCCATAATCTTTTGGGGATTATGAAGTGGAGTCACTTTATGAGACTTTATGGCTAACTAGCCAGGGGGTTATACTAGAAGGGCTATTTACATAGCCCTTTCCTCTTTTAAGGATACGTTTGGATCAACAAGCTTTCTCTTTCAATAAGTTCTCTCTAGTCATGGCATCTAAGTTGTGGTATATATGGGTGTTGCTCTGGTATATTATCATGTAGCACACTCTACCATCGATACGGAAGATTCTTGATGAACAATGACGAAGACGGAGAATCTGTGAAACAACCGCACTAGATCTAAAATTTACCAACGAGGTAATATTGCTTCCACTACGTATTCTGATCTAGTATTTCTAACATTGGTATCAGAAATGTTTTTTTTTTTATTTATATTTTTAACGGTTGTTCCAGATTTATATTTTTTTGAGGTGTTATTTATATTTTCATTTAATGAAATGTTTACGCACGATGATTTTTTTTTTCTTTTACCAACGAGATGGCTGCCGTTACGGTGTTAGCGCCGCAGTAGAATGGCTGCAACCACCCATTGAAATCAACAAGGACGCGGCCATATGTGGCAGCAGTGTTCACTAGAAAAGGTTTGCGCCATGTCGCTTCGACCACTAGCCGCAAGCAGCACTGCACTGGTGCTACATGATGCGCAGCACCACATATGGTGCTGGGTGATAGCAATCGCTGCTCACCAAAGCATGTAGAGATCTGCCTTGCAGGGAGCCATGCACCATGATGGTGCCGAAGGCTAATCTGCAGCGGGCAGATTAGCGTGCAGGGCCGCACGCAGAGCTATGTGCTCTGCTGCAGGATGCGGCACGGCACGGCTAAGAGTAGTACGTCAGCTGCTGGAAGATCGGTGCAACGTCGTGGTGGAGGCCGGATCAAATTGATCTGCTGCGCACTTCAAATGAGGAGCTGTCCTCTGCGCGCACCATGGTGGTGCTGCGACCTCTGCTACGCGCAGAGGAGCACAGCGAAGCCACAGCACTACTGGGTGCAGCGCCGCCCATGCCGAGTGCCTACCACTACTGCTCGCTGACCCACACACCATGGTGGTGCGGCCCCCCTACGTTCAGAGCTGCTCATCTGGCAAGTGCGACAAACTCTGGTACGAGAAGATCTGCGCACGAGGCTGGTGCGGCAAGCTCTGCTGCGTGCAGAGCCGCTCGTGACGGCGGTGCGGCAATCCATCAGTGCGGCCACCATTTGGGTGCAGTCCTTAGCACAGACGACGGAGAAGCAGCGCCGCATGCTATGCAGTGTGAGGAAGTGCTGCTACGGCGCGGTGCTTCTACTAGGAGCTGGGGTGGCGGCCTCTGAAAGTTTTTTTTTTATGAATAGTAACCATATGCAGATTATGGTTTGAGGAAGAAGATGAATAGTTCATTAGTTAATTATTTATTTATTTGTGTTTCATCTATACAGGCTTGAGCTATGGGCTTGTTTCAAAAAAGTTGTTCTGGGCTGTTATATTTTATTTACTTGGGTCTGAGCTAAAAACCAGTGAACTTGACTTGAGCTTGTTTTAAAATCATATTTTGGTGTAAATTTTGGTTTTCTGCTTGGACTGAAATGTTTTGGTCAATAAACAAATTTATTTTTAAATTCAGCCTATCTATATTCTTGTATTTAAAATGCAGCAGTCCATTATTTTTTAAAAGGGCCACTGGTTGATTTAGGCCGTGAGCAAGACCTCGGCCTCCTTTGCAGTTGGGGTTGCGGCCCTTTAGTTGTCTAAAAATGGTGGCTTTTGACGAAAAGCTTAGTGGTGTTTAGTTAATGTGTATATTGATTTTATTTAGTAATTCAACATGTAATTGTGGCATATAATATTTATTTTTCTAAAATATTTTTGCATATGGTTATTGAATATATGCATGCCATGAAATTATGAGATAAATCTTGTCACATTTGTTAGGTATTTTATTTTATTTTAGTAGTACAAATTGCATGCGTTATTATTATTTGTGAATAATAATTGTTTGGATGAAATGTGATGTGATGAATTTTTGTACATGTATTATGTTTATATGTCAAACTATGAGCTTATTTTATCACTTGTATTGTTAGGCTATTTTTAAGAATTAGTTTTCAATTTTTTAGAATGTGATAAACTAGAAAATTAAGTAGCCCGAGTTTGATTAGACCATGTTTCTAATTGGCTCAAATTGATTTCTTTGATTTAGGAAGAAATTATTTTTCATATGATTGACTCGGTAGATTACTTATCCTAGTGGGAGTATGGTTGGGATTGATTTGAAATTAATCTCCTATACAATATAAATTTGCCCGAAAATTAAGTTAGAAATTAATAATTAGACATTGAGGCGCAAGAGATGATTAGGAAACTTAGTGAATTTTTGATCTTACGACATCCATTAATTATTTTTGTTTTGACTTAGATTAACGTGACAAATTTGTTATATGTGTGTGCAATTAGATGCATATTGGTTAGTAACTTTGAGATAACCAAGAATAAAGCCTAGAGATTATGTATGCGACTTAGTTGTCACGTTAATCTCCTCCATAAGCAAGTAGTTGGAAATAAATGAAAATTATTATTAGATAGTCTTAGACCATCATTATTGTGAAACCTCTGAAAGGTCTAAAATAAAATTGGAAGTATGCGTGGGACGCAGACACCACAATTTTTCATAGAAGTTGATAAGATCAACTGTCAAATAGCTAAACCACTATTTTGCCTTCGAATCTTGTGGGTAATAACAAAAGTTGCGTGTTGTTTTGTAACGCAAAGATTAATTGCTCCTATATTTGAGGTTGAACATTATAATCTTGAAGCAATTTAGATTAATTCACAGATAAGCACATACCCTCTCTACTTGCTAGTATGTATGGCAACTAAGAACATTAAAATTTGAGTGTGCAAGAGTGTTGAGGACATTCTTAATTGGCACATTCATTTTTTAAAGATTTTATCAGTGCACCTTCATGTGGTATTAGTACTGGTAATCTTGCTCAAGTTTTATTTCTTTCTAGTGAGAACAAATAGGTTCTTATAGATATATAAATTTTGAAGCACCCCTTGAGAGTAATACCAAGCAATTTGGAGGTTTGCATGGTAACTGTGGCAAAAAGTCTAAATAATTAGGTACAACTTATCTAAGCCTAACCTAAAAATTTTGCTTGTGGTTGTATTGATGCAAGATAGGTTTTAGGCTAAGATAATTTCTCGCAAAATTTTTTCTTTTATCTCCTATAGTGGATTGGAGAATATGAAAAATATTGAGTATGCAAGAAATAAGGATATATCATTAGTTAGCAGCTAAAACATCACACACTGCATTTGTTGCACAAAAAGATATTTTTATTAGCGTTTTTAATGCGATATTAGTGAAGTCTATACCTAATTTGATTTAAGAAACATTGAAAATAGTGGTGTTAGTGAGAATTCCTAGAGGTTTAAAAGTTTGATGGACACTCATTGACTCAGTGATATTATTTCTCGAGTAGAGAGATGATATGCTAAAATGTGATATGGAGGTATAAGATGATGGGTGTGAAGTTTGAGAAATTGAAACTTTTCTCGCTAATGATATCCCTCTCCTTTATTTAGAAGAGTCAAAGAGAAAATGCAATATGAACATTTTCTATGTGAAAGTTCCGATACGTGCACAATTAAGACATGAGATAATAAAAATATTGTTTCATCATATAAATACGATTCCAAATTGTTTTAGGAAAATATATTTTCAAAATTGCAATCATATGAGTTATAATCAGAACAATTATCTCACAGTTTATTAACTTGCTGAGAATGGCGTTATAAATTAATTATGGTGCAAAACAGTTGTTACATCACACTTGGGTTGATGTAATATGGTGTTGCGACTTTAATTCTGATTTGTCGTCATTAGATCGAGTTCATTCGCCTTTGAGAAAGGTTGAATGACCATTTTTCGCAAACGTGAATTCTATTAAAAATTGAGAGGATCTAAGCTTGATCATGTTTTGGTTGAGTCAAGAAAATTACTCGTATTTTTTGCGAAGGTGGGGAATTATGGATTTTTGTAACACTTGGAAAGAACGTTTTTATCACAATGCATTCCACATTACCTTAACCGTAATATTTTTAAATTTTTTTAAAAGATCGCTGAAAATAGTAGAAGTAATTCAACAACTAATGTGAGTATATATTTGAGTGATGGTGTACCACTAGTGATAGTGACTCCCAAAAATTATAGAATATAAAGATCCTCATAAATAGTGTAGTAGCTTTATATCAATATTCTCTTGTCGTTTAGAAACTAGAAAAGAATATTTGTAATATGGTTTCACTAATGGTATTGAATTCACATAATAGAAATTCAAATATAGAATCTTAGATTCGCTTCACTTATATGATCCAATCTGGGGTTGTTGATCTAATTGATAAAGAAAAAGTAGAGTTGATAGAGGTATAGATCCATCTCTTGGCATTAATTGAGTTGCATTTAGATAGCTATTGATCACATATTTATTTAAACCTTTTTTGAATGTGTTAAATAGCTGATTCTCATAAGAGAATTAGATGGTTAGCTTTTGTCATGTTTAAGCATGAAGTACTTAAGCGCATGATTGTTGCTAGTACTATTTTGGTACAGAAAGCAAATGAATGCTGATGCTGCTATTTACATGTGGCATAAACAAACCATTTATTCAAAAATACCTAATATACCTAATCTTTTTTTTTATTAAACAACCTATTGAACAAAATGAGATTCTTTTAACGATGTTAACAATATTAGAAAAGTGTCATCATAAGAGATAGTACGAACTGGTTGTCTAAGATAATTAATCGTCGCCTAGTAAAAGTTTTCCCATTTTATGAGGTGATGGATATGGATTTGTGAAAAGTAGCTAAGATTTCAAGTCTTGTAAGACTGTGTACACAAAAAACAGTTTCTAGGAGTTTTTGTTCAAAATTCATAGACAATTAATGAGATGGACACTACCAAAGAATCTAGTCTTGCCTATACTATTTGGTGTTTCCATTATGATTTGCTCATGTGAATTAGAGGTTAAGATTTTGTTAGAGTATAAATATGGTTTACTTGATTAAGTGAGTTTGTGATGCTATTGTCGTTAAAAGTAATGATTAAACTATTATGATTGTCTTTGGGGGTAAAAGCCCTAATCGCTTGACTCTTAATGAAAAATAAATTATGGTTATCTCACATGCTTTTGTTGAGTACAAGAGATTTATATGAAACTTTGAAGTCGTAAATTAAGTTTGTTGAATGACATTTGTGGTCACCTCGTAGATTTTTAAAAAATTGCAGTTGGACTTGCTGACTAGAATTTAAGATTTATATTGGAGTTTGACCTGAATGAGATCTGCGATGAGTCATCGCTGTCTACAAGGTTGTGCAAGGAACTTTTATCTGTAAAAGCAGAGTCTTTTGGTAGGAGCATATTTTAGAAAGTTACTATACATTAGAATGCACATGGAGAGAAATGGTCATTAAACACCACTTGAGAATTGTGGTTTAATAATTTGTTGTTCACCATGTGATTTCTCTGTACCTCATGGTATTGCTCGTTGTGTATATGATACTAATGTGTTCTTTGATCATGTAGCGTGATTGGAAGCATTTTTTGGTAAGTACACACATTCACCATAAATTTAGGAGTTATGGTGAAAAAGATATATTGACAGATTTAGATCGGCTCACTCACATGAGCGATCGCCTTTGATGTTACAAAGAGGTAGCGAGAAAAGATAAGACAATGTGTCACTCGGTACTTATCCAAAGAGGATAAGCTGTAAGACACAAAAGATATGTCGCCTTAGTGAGAGCTAAGATGAGGTCCATCATATTTAAAAGGACCGTGCATGGTTACCCACAATCCATCTACCCTGTGGTTTAGCCAGATGTGAGATTCTCTTTGGCGCTTTGGATAGCAAGCAAATGAAGAGACTTGGGTTAGGCGCTAAGATAGCGACTAGACTAAGATCTGTACAGTATATTGAGATTAGATATATGCTCTTTCTTCAAAAATAGAAATCCACTGTAACATGTATTTCATACTACATGTGTTTTTACGACCAAGTGTAGAGGTGAGTGAATAAATCCCTGCTTCCTTATCTTGTGAGTTTTATAAGTCATAATTGATGACCGTAACATGTATGCCCTTAGGAGACCTTCGACTTTGTCACGAGATTGATATTTTAGTATCTGCTACTTTGGCATGTTATCTATGGTCATGAATGATGCGGTCTAAAGAGAAATTGCTGGAAAAACGACTAGACTGAAGCTAAATGACATGAACACGAAAGAAAGACTATTTGGTAACACATTGATATTGGTGTGTACTCACTGCCAATAAGTTATGCTACTTCTTGGAAGTTGTGACATAGTTGTGAGTACATCATATTTTTTTGGAGATTAAGCATTACTCTGAGTCATTTAGACTCGAGATGGATTCAGGATGCTTAGCTTGATGTGACCAAATTAGCTGGAGCATAACGAGACACTTTTAGGGATGATGCTATGTCGGTCTTTTTTCTGAGAGATTTGGTATAATGCTCATATTTTTCTTTTATAGCTGTGCTCAATGGTCGTAAGACCTATTTGTCAATATGAACAAGATTGAGAATATATTGAGAGATGCAGATTTGAGGTCTTGCCCATTATGTGCAAGTAGGAGATGTAAGATAGGGGCACTCATAGTGGGTACTCTTTCACCTTCTCTTGGGGTTTATAAAATGGCTTTTAAGCTACTTCATGAGAATTGATGGCTGACCCTTAATGGCCAGCTAGGGGGTTACACTAGAGGGGCTATTATAGCCCCTCCCCCCTTTGGATAATACGTTTGGATCAACAACCTCTCTCTCTCTCTCTTTCTCTCTCTCAATAAGTTATCTCTAGTCTCGGCATCTAGATTGTGGTATATGTGGGTGTTGCTCTGATATATTACCACGTAGCACACTCCACCATCGATACGGGAGATTCCAAATGAACAACGATGAAAACGGAGAATCCATAAACAACCACACTAGATTTACGATTTACCGACGAGGTAATATCGCTTTCGCTATGTATTCTGATCTAATATTTCTAACATGTACTTATCATTCATATACCATATATTTTGTAAGAAAAAAAAATATATTATGTGAAAATGATGAATAGAATTTTTCATCATAAATTTGTAAGCTGGTAAAATGGCGAAGGCACGTGTACTTGAACATATCATAGAATTTATATAAATCTTCCTCCCTCTAAAGAAAACTAAAAATAGAACTAGCTCACATAATACACAAGAATTTTAATAGAAAATCATGTTTTTCTCTAAAAGAAAATATAAACATATTTAGGGTTTTGCTAAGGCTTCTTTTAGTACCAATTAAGTCTATATATATATATATATATATATATATATATATATATATTTGTATGACTTTCCTACATAATTATTTTTATTCTCTTTTTCAATTATTCTCTCACTGTTCTCTGCCAACAATTCTCTCTTTTTTCCGCAACTTATACCATTTTGAATTAGCTGGTAAAGGGTGATCTCTATATTGAAGATGGAATCCATTGTGTAAATACACGATAATAGTACTCAAGTTTCTGTGATAAGTATATGTTGATAATATTTTTTGTATCTTGAATTAATTTATATTATTATAAATAAAAAAAGGACATGAGTATTTTAAATCAGTCGGTATCGGCCCTCCCAAAGATATAATCTAGCCTTCAATATATGTGTTCATAGAATTGTTAGCTGATCATTTATAAAGTTAAATAAAGTTCACGAGCTTTTAAACTTAAAATCGAAGACGGGGAACGAAAAGGTTCTTTTTCATGAGTCGGTTGCTCCAAAACAGAGAAACTTAGAATGACTTTTGCTTGGGCTGGCTCTTTTCTTTCTCAAATTCATGGGTTTGCACCAGTACTTAGGCCACAAGACGGATTTTGCTATATAACTTCTTACTATTTATTTATATTTTACATTTTATATTTTTTAATTTTTTTTTAAAATTTTTTTTTGAATTTATTTTTTTAAACTATTTCAAATTTTTTATTCACAATTCATATAAAAATTATTTAATAAAAAAATTAAATTTTTTTTTAATATAATATTACTTATAACCTACGTACACCCTATTAATTTGATAATCATAATATTTATGATCGGCCTTGATATGAGTTCCAATTTAATGCTCCATTAATATGCAATAATTCATAAAGTACTTCTTAAAAGTCCTGAAGAGGTTCATGCAGTAGGACCGTGTGAGCACAATTATTAATCGTACTGCTATTCCATCACATGCACTGTACGTTGCATCATGCATATAGAATGTAGCTTCTGCGCACCCATCAGGTACTCCCATGGAAATAAAATATCCAGTTGTGGGCCTCGGATTCCTCTGTCCTACCTTCCACTAGGGCCAGAAGCAAAGCCGACCACCAAATTTACGTGAAGTCACGTTATAATATTGATATGAAAATAGCAAAAAAAAAAAAACTAAAGAGAATGCATGAGGTTTTTGTGTCTAATTCCTTGGTTTTATTACCCAATATCCTAAGCTTTTTTCCGATATTTGTAATTTCGCCCGATATATGTGAACAACTAACGTACGTTAAAGTCTTTGAGGTGACGATATATATCATATTATATATATATATATAAGCTGATCGGGCATGCAGGACACGTAAAAGTAATTTGGCTGTGCTTTATAATGCATGGGGCCCCGATGCCTCACATTTCATGGTCTTTATCCCATCAGACAAGCTAATCCCAGTCGCATGCATATAATATCATCGACAGATGATCACAGAGTACTGCATGCATGCGGTTTGCTTTATCCCCCGGAATCATTTCGAGGAAACCGGCTGGCATTTTATAAATCGCATACATCAAATTATGAAATCATGTGAAATCGCGTTTATTCTTAAAAAGTTGAAGCTATGAAAAAATATTATAGATTTAATTCTCTATATTTTATCTTAAAATCCACTTAACGGATAGTACTACTTGTTCATACTCCTCCTTAATAAACTGCCACTACAACAAAAAAGTGGTTTTTGCGGCCACTTTTATTTCCGGGGACACCAATTTGACGGCAAAAAACCATTTTGTTTATTTGAGACAAGTAGTTTGCGATATCTCAGCAGTTTGGCAAAAATAATCCCTGATATTTAATTAAATAAAATGAAGTGTATAATATTTTTTACACTTCATTTTATATATCATGAAAGCGGCCTGCGTGCATTTTTAATTTAATTGGTACCATCATGTCGACTCATGATGATCATATTTTGTCGTTGCTGATATGGACTTTTATAAATTAGTTGTTGTTACGTACTACCCCACCAAGAATTTAATTTGTTAAGCTCATTTACATACCACGAATTAGAATTATATATGATCAAGTAGTACTAGTGCCGCGTAAATCATGTTCACAATGATCAAATGTACTTCTTCATGATGGGTTGAGGGCCGGAATATTTTTATAAATATTAGGGAAAATATATATTTCTGGGTAGAAACTTAACAGGGAGATCAAAACAACCATGGTTTTTACTAACAATGTGAACGGAGAGTTATAGGAGGAGATTAAATTGATGTGGGGTAATAGTAAGATCCAGCAATATGAAAATTACCTTGGATTGCCTCTAATTGTAGGAAGATCTAAAACAAGAACTTTTCAGGTAATTAAACAAAGAGTTTGACAGAAACTTCAGAATTTGAAGGAGAAACTACTGTCTCAGGGTAGTAAGGAAGTATTATTGAAAGATGTTGCAATGTCAATCTCAACTTTTTCAATGAGTTGTACTTTTTCTCTTACCTTCTGGTTTTTGCACTGAGTTAAAGAGTTCAATGGTAAAATTCTGGTGGGGTCAAAAACCTGAAGAGAGGAACATTTGGGGTATAGTTTTTCTCTATAAGGGGAGGTTTGGGAGTTGAGATGAGAATTTTGTGTTTTGTTTTAAAATTTAAAATATTATTTTTTAGTTTTGAGATTTGAAAAAGTTGTATTGGGATTTGAAAAAATTGAATTGTTTATTATATTTTGTATGAGGATTTGAAAAAGGTGTAATGATAAATTGAGATGAGATGAGAATTTTTGAGAATTCTCAACATCCAAACCTGCCCTAAATCTAGTTTTTTGGATGCTACTTTGGGGCATAGTCCATCTTATACAAGGAGGAGCATTTGGGAGGCTAAGAAGTGGTTAATGGAGGGTTGTAGATGGCATATTGGGGATAGTAAATCAACACATTTATAGACTGAACAGTGGTTGCCAGGGTATAGTTCATTGGTTCAGGAAAATGCCTTTGATGTTCAAAATAGAGAAGAGTTAGTGGCCTCTATTATTGATGAGTCGACAGGGTGGTGGAACATAAATAAAATTAGAACTCTCTACAATCCAAGAGTAGTGTTTGAAATTCTTGAAGTGGTCATTTGTTCTAGTAGTATAGTAGATAAATGGACTTGGAAATATGAGAGAAATGGTCAGTTTTTTGTCAAGAGCTACTATATAAGAATATCTATTTACAACAAAGGGGTTCATGTGTAGAATCCTTAGATATGGGTAGACAACAGAGGGTGTGGAAGGTTTTGTAGAAAATGCAGTTTCCTAACGAGATTAAAGTGTTTGCCTGACGTGTTTGTAGAAAGGGTCTTCCAACCAAGACAAATCTGGTTCAAAAATAGGTAATTGATGATGGTGTATGCTATCTATGCTCTAATTCTCAGGAAAACTTGCATCGTGCTTTAATTAGTTGCCCTTAGATTAGAGTATTGGCGAGATTTTTTGCCTCTTGTTTCTACATATAATGGCCACAAAGTGTTCGATATATCACTTAAATTTATAGAAGGGGGGGGGGGGGAGGGACAACTTAGGGTTATTCTTTTGTCTAGCTTGGAAATTCTGGTATAAGAGAAATAAATGGGAGTTTGAGCAGATTATATTAAGTCATAGGCATGTGATTAATCATACTATAGGTCTAATGCATAATTATAAAGCAGTGAAAGGAAAGAATTAGGAGTAGCTTTGAGCTCATTTTGGTTAGAAACCATCTCTAGAGGCAAGTCTGAAGCTTAATATTGATGGGGCAATGTTCATGGATCTTCAGAAACCTGTAATTAGAGTTATTTTGAGAGATGAATATGGAAATGTATTAATGACAGCTTGTAAAGTTGAATCTAAAGTTGAACATCCAGAAGTGATAGAGCTCTTGGCAGTATTTTGAGGCCTTCAACTGTGTTACACAATAGGTATCTTTAATATTTTTGTTGAAAGTGATTGTTTGCTATTGATACAATTTCTTCAACAAAATAATATGGTGGACTCTATTTTAGGTGCTTTGTACGTTGAAGTTTATAAGCTTAAAAGTTGTTTTAACTTTTGTATTTTTAATGATGTGTACAGGGATGGGAATATGGCAGCTCATCAGCTTACCCGTTGTGCTTGGCTTGATAAATATCTGTAATTATTATCTCTAATGAAGTTGATTGATTTCTTATAAAAAATATATATATATATCAAATCCCACTTTACAATCACTACTCAAATTATCAATTTTGACAATTATCCCCCAAAGATGAAGCAATTCGTATTTAAGAGGACCGAGGTACATAAACAAAAAAAAGGAAAAATTTAGTTGTAAGCGATTCTGCGTACTAATACGCGCACTCATTCAATATGGTTGGTCAGAAAGTAAGTTTTATTGAAAACAGTACTAATTTGAATTTAGAATATGAAGGAAACAACATTAGTATGCAGATTGGTACGCAAATTTGCTTGTACATAACAAGACTAAAAAAAACTGTATTATATATGTAGAAAAGAATAATTATAACGTCAATATTAATCCAAAGTAATATAAAAGTATATGTTGTCGAATATAAGTTTAAATGTATATATACAAGTTTTCGTACAAGTTTGTCTATTACTTCGGGTTTTAGTAATTTTCTTTTCTATGTAAACCATCACTAACTAATCTACACTAATAAAGTCATCCTCTCTATTGTCCAAATTATTATTATTTTTTTATTGAAAATAGATTTTATTTCATTCAATGAAACCGAAATTATAGTTGTGACTAATAAATACAGAAAAAAAATATAGATCACAAGCTAAACTACGTACTCGTCTGTTTGGGGCTTCCCCACACATAATTTTCTTTGTGACGAGTATTATTTTAACTTCTATAACCTCTATAATGACAAAATCTTGTGAGATTTCAATCACAGTTTGTCTGAGAATAAAACTCTATAAAAATAGAGATAACCATCACCCAATCTCCAAATGAGGAGAGGGAAAACCACCCACCATCCTCCAAATGAGGAGCGGGACAACCAACCCCCATCCGTCAAAGGAGGAGAGAGATTTTCTTGCTATGGACAATGAGTCCAATAGTCTATTTATTTTTATTTTTACTTAACACAAACAACAGAACAGAAAATACATAGGAAATACTGAAAAACAGAACTACAACAAAACAAAAACTTGAAATACACTAAAACCCAAAAAATATTGAGCAAGGAGGCTGTCGCAACGCTTGAAGGACATGCGCCACGCAGGGAGTGTGCTAGATCATCAATTCTGAAACTACCTAGATTGTTGACTTTGAAAAAGCCGCACATGACGACAATAGGGTCCACTGTGTGGTGGTGCGTGGAGGCCACGCGCACACTTTGACCCGTGGGTGTGGATCACGTGCTGCTCCTTTTGGTGAAATCTTAGACAATTTGAAGGATCGACGGCTTAGAAACCTTGCGGTGGGGCATGTAGTGTGGTCACTGGTCACCGGAAAACATCGAACGCCACCTCTCCATGCTTTGACCAGAAAAAAATAAAAACAAAATTCAAATACTGATTAGAAAAATAAACACTTGGAGAAAACTGCATTGGAGAGAAGGGAGGGAGGGAGGAGCCAAAGCTCCCACCCCTCCCCCCCCCCCCCCTTCTCCTCCTCCTCCTCCTCCTGAGGTGGTTTCTAGCTCTTTTGAGTTTCTTGAGAGAAAGTAAAGCCCCTCTCTCTCTCTCTCTAGAAATATTTAGGGCTGGCTCCTACCTCTTTTGTTCAAATTATTATCTTAACTATATTTATATTTAAAAAAGACCATTCAGTAATTATCGTTGAAAATGAAATAGTCAAATCAATTTATCAACCAAATAATAACATTTGACTTTGCAAGAAATTGTGAAAAATTCTGATTGATAAGATATATTATTGCATTTGTAATGTTGCAACTGAAATGTTAATTAATCTTTCAATAAAACCTTACTGCCAAATAAAGTAATCTATCACTTGCGAAAAAAGCTTGACATAAATGCCCTTGATAGAAAACTCAAAACTCAAAACAATCTAAAAGAAAATTAATTAAAAGATGATAAAATAATAATAATAATTTAAAAAATATTTTTAAAAAATCCTAATGGGAAAATAAAATTTTAAAAATTACAAAATATATAAGAAAGTTTAAAATAAATATTTCGGAAACACTTTTTATAACTAATTTGATTTTAATTTAATTGCGGTGTTTTCTATTTTTTTAGATAATTTTGGGGACATTATTTTTTCAAATCGAAAATTAAGGGGCTTTTTTGTGATTTTTTAGTAGTTTGGGTCGTAATTGCTCATGAGACTTTTAGTTTAGGGAGTGATTGTAACTTGGATCGTATATAATTTGAGACGATTTTTCTATTTTCTCCTAATCTATATAAACATTTATTAAAAATTAATTTTTTCAAATTTACATGTTTTGCTCCATTTTTGTCAATTGGGTAACACAATGACCGACCGAATAATGAGGTAGAATATTAAAATATAATTAAAACAATTAAGTTTATCTAATATTCCCATAATTAAGTTTAAGTATTAATTATATTAGAAAAATGTTAATTTGAGAAGATTTTGTTTATATAGTTAATTTGAGCAAAACTTCTTTGTAAGTACCATCTTGATCATCAAGAGAAATCTCTATGCAGATTATTTTTTATTTGGGGCACCTAAGCAATCTATAAATTTAGCGATGATTTTTTTCAATATTATTAAAGTATGAAAATGATACATTATCAATATATATTTTAAAAATTAATAAATAATCATAAAGCTAAACTTAATTCAGAGTTATGCATGATTAATTTCACATCGATTCCGACTTTCAAGATGATTAAAAAACTATATACCACCAAAGTATTATGGAAAAGCTTATTAAAAACAAAAGTGTACTTATACGGCGGGAACAAAGAGCAGTGAATCAACCAAATAATTGGAATAAAAAAGGAAAATTGGTAGTATTGTAACTCAATCATTGAATTAATAGGATAATTCACAGAAACACATGACACAACAATTTTGGATCCCTTGGAATAATTGAATTAATAATTATTAATATATAACCAATGAAATATGGCCCACACAAAATTAATGATCTTTAAGCAACGAAAGGAGTGATTTTTAAGCAAGAGGTGAGAGGCGAGAGGCGAGAGGCACGGAATGAATGCTCGAAAGGAAGAATGCGTTCTGAATGAAAGAAAGGGGACTGTGGAGTTTTGATTGTCTGTGGGCTACTCTAACCTTTCTCATGTGTAATATCTGATGTGTCATTTAACAAGTGGAGGGCAACTTTTACAATTAAATCAGCCCGACCGGCTAGAAAGGTCTCCCATTTACAAAAGGCTTCATCAATTGATCAAGTAAATGAAAAAATTTGTAATAGAGCGTTTTTCATGGAGATATCGTTTTGATCTTGTGTCTAGGTTTTCACCTATGGCGGCGCCCCTCCCTCTGGTGCCGTCGGTACCAACAGGGTCTCCGTCTGACGGTGCTATGAATGGTGCTGGAGGTGGGTTGCATGGTCAAGAGGAGGGGCCTGTGCAGAGGACTTTTGTTCAAGCCTTGACGCGGACTCCAGTCTCGTCAGGGTTCAAGATACTTATGCGGTATCCTGTGGAGGTGGACGGCGAATTGGGTTTTGTATTTACGGAGGCGGAGATGTCCAAAGCGGGGAAAGAGTTTCAGTTTTCGTTGGTTTTGAAGTTTTCACGTATGAAACCCTTCATTGATGCAGTTCGATTGGCTATTGTGAAAATGTGGGGGCTTGCAAAAATTTCGATAGTAAGTTTCATGGATGATTTTCATGTACTGGTGCAGATGGCAAGTGAGAGGGATTTCGTACACAGGTGGGCACGCAAAGGGCGCCTGATAGTCGGGTGCAACTTTAGGATTTTCCGGTGGACAAAGGATTTCTCCTTGGTTGAGGAACCTTTATTGGCAGCACAATGGATCTTCTTGTCTGGGTTTCTGATGCATCTGTATCGTCGGGATTGCTTTAAAATTCTGGCAACCAGATTTGGTAGATATCTTGGAATGGATAATGCTACATTAAACAAAACTTGTGCAACGGGTGCTAGGATTTGCGTGGAGGTGGACCTTGCTGTTGAGTTGGTTCAAGGGTTTCCGATTGTTGTTGCAAGCAAAAAGAAGTGGTAGCCTGTTAGGTTTGAAAAGTTGGGCTTCTATTGTTCTAAATGTAAGCGCCAAGGGTATACGGATGTGGTGTGTTGTTTGGGTCAGTCGGTGGTTCGTCGTGCTCCGGAACGGAAGGAGGGGGGAAAGTAGGTGGCACATAAGAAGTTTGGAAGGAAATACCTGCTCCAAAGTCTAGTATGGTGCATGACTCTCGGATTGCTGGTAAATGACACAAGTGCAGACTCTGCTTAAGGGTGCAGCCCTGGTTGCTGATATGCAGATTGAAGAGGGAAAAGTGGGGGATGTACCGGATGGGAATGATGACGTTAGGATCCTCTGGAGCAGTCTGGTGGAGTGAGGGACCAGGGGTGGTGGAGGTACGAGTGGAAGAGGTTCATGGGGAGTCCGATGCAATGCCTGAAGGAGTGGTTCACGGGGAGACATGTGAAGGGTCTGCTATGGCACTAAGGACCCAAGAGACTTTGTTGTTGATGTTGGAGGATGGTGTGGTGGTAGGTTTAAAGGAGGGTTTGGGACAAAAGAGTGGATTGTCTGTGAGGGGGAGTCTAAGTAAAAACAAATCGGTGATGGAGGAAAAACAATGGCTGAGACGATTTAGTGGTCATGTTTCCCCTGTGGTGGATTTTCTTTTGATGGATGAGGGAAATCGCATGGCCTAGGATGGGGCGGTTCTTCATATAGAGGAGTGAGGAATGATAAGCTCGTGGGGTTGAGACAGTCTCAAAGGGTGCTATCAAGGTCCTCAAATGTACCTAAATGATTGAATCAATTCTAGTGTGGAATGTCCGTGGCTTACGTATGTCACATAGATGTTTGAAAAGTTTAGTGAATAAATGGAAGACTCGTATTGTTGCTATTATGGAACCATTTGCAGGTGAGGACAAGTTACCAAGTCTTGCAAGTTACCTTGGCTTCTAGTTTTATTGTTCGAATGAGGTTGTCAGAGGGAAGGTGTGGCTTTTGTGGCAAGACGAGTTTGAGGTTAATATTATTGATATGTCGAATCAGTTTTTGACAGGCTGTTTTCAGGGTGTGGATCAACATCTTTTGTTAACTTTTATTTATGCAAAATGCTCTTTCCAAGAGAGAAGGGACCTTTGGCAATCGCTGGAGTGCCATAAGGGTGATAAGTGGTTGGTAGTAGGTGATTTCAACATTATACGTGACAATAGCGAACAGATAGGGGGTAATCCAAGACCTCTGGTGGCCATGGAGGAGTTTAATCAGTGCTTGAATTCTTGTGGGCTCGTTGAGTTACCGGTGAAGGGGCGCAGGTTGTCTTGGTGTAATGGCCAATCTGGTTGTGCATGTAGCTGGGCTCGTTTGGATCGTGCAGTAATGGGTGGCGCAATTGGCTAAGAAAAAATGACTAGCAGAAGGTGATCAAAATTCTAAATTTTTCCACACTGTTGCTAACATGAAAAAGCATAAGGCGATCATTTCTTCAATGATGCTTACGGACGGATTGGAGTTACGGTCGCCGGAAGAGGTCCATTTGGGAGCTGCTCGGCATTTCCAAGGTTTTTTGGGTGAGGAACGTGTGGCTGCCCAGGTTGATCTCTCAGAATTAATTAGTGAGGAGGTTTCGGTAGCAGAGAATGAGGCTTTGTGTCGAAGGCCTTCAGAGGAGGAGGTTCGGGTGGCCTTTACTTCCATTCCGAGATTGAGTTGTCTGAGGCCAGATGGGTTTGGGTCGGCTTTCTATTTGTCTTGTTGGGACTTTGTGAAGGAGGATGTCGTAGCGGCTGTGGGGGATTTTTTTTTCTGGGCAGGATTTACCAAGATTTTATTCCTCTTCTTTTATTGTGTTTATCCCTAAAGTGCAGGATCCAAAGTCTTTTGATAAATTTCGGCCTATCGATTTAAGTTTTGTGGCTTACAAGATTTTTTCGAAAATCTTAGTCAGGCGGATGACGTCGATCCTCCATTGTCTTATTTCATATGAGCAAGTGCTTTTGTCCCGGGAAGGAGTTATATTTGAAAATATCACTTTGGCTCAGTAGATGGTGAAAGCGATCAATAAGAAGGCTGTGGGTGGAAATGTCTTGTTGAAGATTGACATGGCCAAGGCCTATGATCGAGTGGATTAGGCTTTTTTATTAGCAATTTTGAAGAATTTTGGTTTCTCGAAAAATTTCTGTAACTTGGTCAAGGTATGCATTCAATCCCCGTGATTTTTTATTATGATGAATGGGACCTATAAGGGTTTCTTTCAACCCAAGCGTGGGTTGAGGCAAGGGGATCCGTTATCGCTATATTTGTTTATAGTTATGGAGGAGGTGCTTTCTCGTTTATTGAAGAAGGAGTTCCAGCAAGGTCGTATTGGAAGTTTTTCCCATCCTCGAGGGGCTCCATTAATCTCTCATTTGTTATATGCAGATGATTTATTGATTTTCACGAATGGTGAGAAGAAATGGTTGAAGGTGCTTC